>JANVCQ010000004.1:37200355-37238259 GCA_025531925.1 Erythroxylum plowmanianum
TTCACAAGTCGACTTGTGGAGGCTACAACGATAATATTCAATTGAATCTTCTATCATCTTCGTTTTAATGCCTCTTTCACTTACAAGGAAACTTCCATATTGATTCTTCAATGATTAATCACTTGCCCATCTTGATTTGCACAACTCTTTTATTGAATATCAATCCAAAATACCTGAAACAATTTCTTAACCAATTCTATACATTTTATTATTATCAAAACATAAGTGGAATTAATTTGTCAACCACCATTGGTCCAATAGTTTCCACTCTATTCCAGATAAAAAATGTGAATATTTATAAAATAACAATAAATGATTATGACATGAATTCCAAAATAATGTTGTTTTAAACTATAAATCTAAAAAACTGAAGATCAAAACTATATTATTTTGGGAAATTAAACTAAAATAATATTATTATAGCACGACTTATATTAGGGCGTTAGATTGAATCGAGCAAAGGATGAGTCTGACCCGAACTGGTCCATTATCATCTCTAATTGAGATCAAGAAAAGAGGAATATAAACTTTTAATATACTTCTAATACTAATAACACACAGCACTTTCAAAATTATTGAATAATATTACATATTAATTGTTAAAATTAAGCTTAATTTAGTCTAATTTAATGGACAATCATAGTAAAATTTAGATCTATTAAATTTTAAAGTGAATGTAAATTTGAAGGGATGATTTTAGGAATAACAATTAGATTGATTGTCTCGATTTTTTTAATTAAAATTCAGAAAACATAGATGTTATTGCTTTATTAAAAATTTCAAACTTTAAATTAGGTTAAGTCAAGTAGTTTAAGATCGAGCTCAAGCTTGAATTAAACTTTAATCAAAAGTTTGATTGAATTGTCCCCGCGGAAAGAAGGTATCAATTTTTCTGTTCCGATTAAATGGATGATGGTTTCGAGCATAAGGTAGTACACGAAAATAAGAACAGTTACTCTTTGTCCCGGAGAGAAATTCAAGAACTTGTCTTCTTGGTCAAGGTTAGACCCGACATTTTATGCCCAACTTGGCCCATACATTGCCATCCCCATAAAGAAGATAACAACATTTTGAATCTTAAAAGGCGCCCAAAATATCCGCCAAACTTCTTCTTTCAAAAAATAAAGAAGAGGAGCTAAGTGTCCACCGCTGCCATTCTTTTCTGGTCACTCTAGTCTGTCTCCGACTCCCCCCATCCGCATATCGAGACTTCAATTCATTCCCAGTTAGGGTTGGGAGAACGGAAACTTCCAGAGGCGATTGCTTTCTTCTCTCGTAACTATCAACCCAAAGTTTATTTGGGTATATCTCTTCTTACTCAAGCTTCCCTTAAACGTCCTCCTTCCCGTCCCATTCTTCTGTTCTTTCTTCTTCGCATGGTTTGTTCGATTGTTGTTCTTTATATTATCGTCTCATCGTCTGTCTTTACCGTCAATGTACGCTCTCCCCTAGATCCCTTTTCGGCCGTCGCAAGTCCAACGCGCCACCATTGTGAAGTCACCGACGCCACTAACTAACCAACGTCAACGGTTTCAATAATAAGGTAGTCTCTCTTCTCATCTCAAATTTGGTTTATTATTAATATTTGATTGTTTGGAGAGTTAAGAGTATTGTGGTTTGGTGGTGATTTGGCAAATTTGTGATCGTTGGTTTTACTAATGGGAATATGGAATCATGCATGTATATTGTTTGATGAAATGCTCCTGCGATACTATAAGATGCCAGCCAAGAGTATAACGACCGTGTTTGAGTCTTGTATAATATAAAGTGTATAACTATAAGATGCCAGCCAAGAATAATGTATTTAACTGTCTTATAAAAGTAATTTCATGCACTAATTTAGAATACCAAGATTTGTGTAGATTTCTGAGGCAATTAATATCCAAAAATTATACTTCTTAAATATTGTAAAATATCCAAATTGTGGCGCATAATAGTGATGAGAGGGAAGACTTCTACACGGCTGGCATATGTTATAGGTCATTGTGTTTTTGTGTTGTTAGTTTGGTGGATTATTCGTATAAAAAAAACGGATATTGAGGTCATTGTGTGGACTTTTTATTGAAAGCTTTTGATTTGTTTCCCAAGATGGCAACTTTAGCTCTACAAAACCAATCTAAAGCTTACTCGAAGCTAACTTCTTTTTCTTTTACTTTCCCAAAAGGTACTTTCTTAGGCCACAAATTTTAGTTTATTTACTTTGTAAAATCCTCTATGCAATGATATAAAGTTATCAAACTAATTCCACAATTTTTGAAAGTTAGTTTTAATACTTCAATTTGCTTCTTTCAAAAGATATATTGTATATATGTTAATTATCGGAAAAACATTGATTGATGCACTATTTAACTAGTTTTATACATTCGTTTAGCAGTGTTATTGTGACTACTTATAGTGACTAGGTTATATTTTGAATAGATATATTTAGTTGTTTTACTCTCTCTAATCCATTTTGTTGAATGCAAAGTGATTAATCCTTTTAGTTGAGATGACCAATAATGTGGTTTTAGAAACTTGAGAGGAGGTAAGAGCCAGCATTCAAATCATCTTCTCGTTTAACCATATTCTATTTCCCAACATAAGAGCTACTCCCTTACCAAATGTATAATTGTTTGTAGCACTACTACCTTGGGTTGTTCCTTGTTTTGGAACTTTCGCTGATTTCTCTCTTTCCATATCTCTTGTGCTAACATGGCTAGAGACAGCACCTTCCTCTTCCAAAGTGAAGCGGAAGCTGGTGCTTCAGTTGGGCTCTTGTCTATCTCTATGAGAGAATTAAGGCCTCATGCCATAAGAAAAAATCTCTGATCTTATTCCAAATGACGTTGGAAAAAGGGCAGAGAAACAACAAATGATCCCTTGTTTCTGTTCCTTCCTTACACAAAAATATTGAGATTGGAGGCTCTGAGTAAACCTCATTATTGTGTTTGATGTTACTGTTTACTGTAAATTACAATTCTTGTTAGTACTAAGTCTATATTATAGATAGGGCTGCGTGTTGGTTTGGGTCTTTCATGATTCTGTGATAGTGTTCTTGATGACAACAATGAGTTTGCCTTGCATAGGTTGGAAGTTGAGTATGTTTGATGGTCATTTATCTTTTAGTTTGAGGTTCCTATGTTCAAGACTTTTGGTTTTGTTTTAAGTGGTTTGTTTAATGGAAACTGGAATGTCCTTATATTTAACTGTATTTTTTTGGTGTGTTTTCACGATTTTCCTTATCGAAATGTATACTTTTACGTTTGGGGGATCTGGACATGAATGAAAAATAAGTGTTGTCTTGCAGATCTCAAATAGAGTTAGAAACGGAGATTATGGCCAATTATTACGACATTGATGACATTCTTGTCGAGGAAGAGGTGAAAACTCTATCTTGTCCCACGTCCATTTCCAAAAGGCATTGTTGGTTTTGTTGCGATTCTTAGTTTTGCTTTTTTCTTCTCAATTAGTTTGTTCCCCTCGTCTTCCATAAGGCTGTAAACGGAGTAAAAGTCGACGAAAGCATTGAGAAGAGCTATGTAAGTTTGAATTTGCTAGTGCATTAGCTAGTAGTCTTATTTGATATGCTAAAAAGTACCCTGTCAATGTTTGTTTCAGATAGCTCAAGGTTCAAAACTAGAACTTCCTTTCTGGCTTGCCCACGAGTTGCACTTGAGGCAAGCAGTATCAATTAGTGCTCCTGCTTGTTTCAATCAGAAGTAATTCATCCCACTCCCTCTAGTAAAACACCTTCAAACATTTGTATTTAACTAACCTTGTGCTTGTAAGGATGATATTTGTTGGAACGACCTATTTACGGTCATAGTTTGTCAGTACAGGACGTAATCAAGAATACTGGACTGAAGCAGAGGCTCCTTCATTGTCTTTCCTTCTCATTTAATTCTTAATGGGGGTTCACGTTGCTGTGAATTCATCATCTTTTTGTTATTCTTTCTTATGCCAATTGCTACTACTTCCAGAACACGGCTAGAAATCCAGGCTGATGCTGCATGTGTAGATTTGAGATCTCGTTGTTTATACTTCTATAAATTTGGATGCAAGCTAGCACCACTGTAAGTCATTCTCATTCCTATCTATTCATTGTTATATTTATGATTCATTCCATGAGAAGAATAAATAACCTAATGAATTTTGTTTGCTTTGGATATATTTTTAAAGCTCTTTATGTAATATTTCCCATTTTCTTGATGGTGAAATGACAATGAATGCTCCCATTTGCTTCCTACTGTTGATTAATTGTTTCCATTCCATGAACAGGTGTGATAAAACAATTGGATTTTTACTTGCATATGCATTCGGATTGCGGTACAAGGAAGTCCTGCACAAGGCACACACTGTAGCATTCACGGCTGCATCAAAATTCTTGAGTCGTTTAACAAAAGAAGAAACCAACTGTGAGATTTCTCTCCTTGTTGAAGCATAAGTATCATCATCATCATCGTCATCATCAAAAGAGAACAAAATTTCTCTTGTCCCATGTTTATGGAGTGACACCTATAATATGTTTGTGCAATAATGCAGTGTATGAGGCAGCTCAATCTTCTATGATGTCATTTAAGAAATGGCGTATGGGTGGACCTAGATTACACAGAGCTGCAATTCTTGGGAGGAAGAGGAAAGTAGATGAGTGAGGAGGTGATATAACTTGCTTAGCCCACTCACATGAGCTGTCACTTGTCATGCAATTAGCGGCATGAGGCCTACTCAGCTCGAGCTTGACCCGTTGACTTTAGGCTAAGTCGAGCCGGAGCCTAATTGTCACTCCTATTTTAAAGAGGTAGTTGAAGTTAGACTTGAGTCCTTTCTATTGACTTTAAAATAATTGTATTTTAATTTCATTTTCTTGCCAATTATGTTTTGGGAGTTGGCCCAAATTTTAATATATAACTAAATTTAAATTTAACTTGTTAATTTTGTGATTAGTTAAATTGGATCGAAATTAATTTGTCTAAGCAACATTCACTAAAATAGCAATCAACTCTCACTTTCATCAAATCTTGGGCTTCTATCTTATCCAAAATGATGTAAAGAAAAGCCTCAAACTTTATGAAGCCCCATGAGCTGCATAAATGATGATAATAAGACGTTGAATTTTGTTTAATTGTGTAATTATAGTTTGAATTTTAAAAAGTGGTTATAAAATGTTTAATTTTTTAATTTTTTTTCAATTTTAGTTTAACTTTAATTTTTTCATTAAGTTTGCTTTGATAGCTTGTCGTGTATTCAAAAACCCTTATTATTGATATACATTAGCAATAATTAATGAAATGACGATTTTTAAAATGACTAAAATCTCACCCCTTTTATTCAGTTTACTCTCCAGAATTACCTCCTTTGTTTTCATGGTTTTTGGACACAAGGTAAATTATGTCAACAAACTTAACGGAAAAATTAATGTTAGGTTATAATTGAAAAAATTAAAAATTTAATTATTTTATTGTTATTTTTAAAGCTTAGGTTATAATTGTACAATTTAGCATAGTTTGATATTTTTTATAATTAACCGTTATTTGATATATTATTGCTATATTCTTTGAATTTTAAAAATTACTAATAACATTTATATAGTTTTAGTTTTATAACACATTTTTTTACAGTCAACTTACATTAAAAGCTCTAAATATAGCTTCTAAAATGACCTAGATTTTTGTTATAGAAACTATATTTAGTCATGTAACACTATACGACGTTTTAAAGAGATATTTTATCATGTTTTATAAAATCAAAATTATAAGGAGTTTATTGATAATTTTTAAAAGTTAAATGAGATATTATTAATGTATCAAATCAAAGTGAAATAAATTTAATCAAAAAATTATCATAAATTGTTGTATTAAACTCTGAATTTATTGAATCTGATTAAATAATTGAAGTTGGAGGAATAGGTCAAAGTTAAAAATAAAATACGATTTTAAATTATACCTAGAATTGAAAATTTTTAACAAGATGGCATCGATAAAACACTCGGGGATGAAAATGGGTCATTTCTGTTAATTTTTTTAAAATATTTTTTCAAAAATTAAAAATATAAAATAATATTTTTTAATAATTAAGTTAAATTTTAGATTGCGTAATTTTAAATTGGCTTAAGATTTAATTTTTCTAAACAAAACGATAATATTTAATTTAAAAGAATTAAATCTCAAGCCAATTTAGACCTAAACTTAACTCATAAGCTGGTTCGTTAAAAAACACCTGAACGTAGATGATGTACATATCATTGCCATCCTAAAAATACTAACGTAGGGTATAAAAGAAACTGTTGCTTAGAGATGCTGCAATGGAAATTAAGTTTTGTCGGTGTTGCACAGTCAATATCGTCACCGGCCGGTCAGAGGATCGTAGGCGCCGCCATCGTAGGTGGTCTTAACAAAGTTCTTTCTTTTTAATAAAGAAAAAGACTTACTCGTTATTTTTTAAAAATACTTATAATATGGTTTGTTAAAAATAATATTAATTTTTTGTTTTTTGATTACCCTTTTAATTTTATCTTTAACACAATCATAATCATAATAAACTTATGAGATAAATTACATAGTAATTTATTTAGTACTCCCTCCTATTTAAAATAAAAGTCGTTTTAGAGAAATTTTAATTATTCAAAATAAATGTTGTTCGTGACTTTTCAGACATGATTATAATTTTACTTTCAAAATTACCTTTTAATTTTTCTCACATCCTAATTACACAGGTTATATTTTCAAGACACTTCAACATGTAATTAATAAGAGTCTATCAAATACTCCCTCCTATTCAAAATAAGTGTCGTTTTAGAGGGATTTTAATTATTCAAAATAATTGTCGTTCACAATTTTTCATGCATGTTTATAATTTTATTTTCAAAATTACCCTTTAATTTCTCTCATATTCTAATTATACAGATTACATTTTCAAGGCAATTCAACATGCAATTAATAAGAGTATATTAAACATTTACTAGTTTTCTTAATAAGTGTGCATCTCTCTAAAACGACACTTATTTTAAATAGGAGTGAGTATTTCATTAACTTTATTAATAAGTGTGCATCTCTCTAAAATGACATTTATTTTAAATTGGAAGAAGTAGCTATTAGTAATTATTATTAAAAGTCAAAAGTTAAAATATTCCGTGTACAAAACTCCCGTAAAGGTTGGGGGAGGGAAGGCTGTGCGAGAATCGGGGAGGATTATTAATGACTTAATGTACGCAAACTTCTCTTTATAATTTTTTCAAAGAGACTGCTTCCATTATTTAAATATGTGAACTTATGGTGTCAAACGAATAATTTTTATTGTGAGAAATTATTAATAAAATTATTGTTAAATAAAAATTATTTACAGTATTTAATCATTTAGGGTGAACCCGATTTAATTTTAAATTTATTTTAAAATAGTGAAAAATAAAAAATGGGAAACAAATTAACAAATCATATTCGTTAGAATATTGAACATTGCATAGGATCCCTTCTTTGTGAAACCTTTTAGCTCGATTTGAGTTATATGCTCAGCTGTCCTTTTTTGATGATAATTTATTGCTCATCACACGCCTTAGTAATGATGAACTCTCTGTAATAAATATTACTTGAAAGTAACTTTCATCATTTAAAAAAAAATAAACCGGTAAGATACTAATATTTAAAAAGTTTAACAAACAATCATAAAATTAATTATAAATTAAATTAAATTAAAAAATTTGAAATATGATTGAAAGAAATTGTCTTTACTCAACGAATAATTTGATATTTAATTAAAAAAGAGAAATATTAAATAAAAATTAATTTATTTATTTTAATTAATAAAAATTGATTAATTTACAAAACTGTCTGATTAATTAATAAATTAGTCAATTTTTACTAATAAAAATTATTAAAATAAATTAAACTAAAAAATTAAAAATTGATCAAAAAGTCACCCCATTGAAGGTTTTCACAATTAAATAAGCATGATCCTACGTGGATCATTTGCTTAGAAATTTGGTGATTGAAAAGGATCTTTCAAGGTGGTGTGTGAGGAAAGACTTGGAATAGATGACTTTATGTTGAGATATATTATAGAAAACCCACAAATGTTAGGGAGCAGATCTGCTGCTCCTGAATTGTTATGCCCGTTGTGTCTAAATAAATCTCAGTCATCCGTTACAATAAGTTAGATGATTGAAATCTTAAAGACACAGCAGGGTACAATAATTCGGAAACAACAAATTTTTTCCCCAAATATTACTTTTTTTTTTCATTTGTAATCATTGTCATTCTTGTTTGTGCACTAATAAATTCGATCAGTATCATGATCATGACTACTCCACAAGCTTTTTTATAAAAGGTTTCACAGACCCTTTTGAATTCCAATTTAAGAATAATTGCAAATCTATTTTGTGTAATAACATAAGAGATTGCAAGCATTTCTAAGAACTATATGTCAAGATTTTTCTTTTTTAATGTTGAAGTGATTGATTCTCTCACACTAACTAGTTATTTTGAAATGTTAAAAACAAGTAATTGTTAAATTAGCCTATATATATTTGGAGCTTGGTTTGACAAATTTAGTTCAATTGGATCTGACCTGAAATTAAAAGATTATATTTGGGTTGATAAGACTTTAGATGAAAAGGGTTAATTTGAAACCCTAACTCCAATGCCTTTGACATAGCTTAAAATGATAAATTCTTAGTCTATAAGTTTAAAAACTACAGGATCAAAATGATATTGTTTTATAAAATTCAAACTGGTTCAAGATCGATGTTTTAAAATTTAGACTGAAAGTTAAATTAGTAAGATAAAAAATTTGAGATTTAAAAAATTCAATAAGTATTAGTCTGTTATAAAAATAATTAAAAATTGAATAATTTAAAATATGATTGAAGAAGACTATTATTAATTTAAAATTTAGTTAAAAAGGAGAGTGCTAAATAAAAATTAATCAACTTATTTTTATTTAAAGCAAATCGAATCTAAAAAATTGAAGATCGAATAAAAAATTAGTCAATTTAAAATTTTTATTGTTAAATTGATTCAATTTTTAATCATAGTTCAGGACTCGAATTTCATACCAGGCCCGACCCAATTCATTATCATTATTAATGGGACCAAAACCTAACTTTAGAAAATCAACCCAAGTAGGTGAGTCAAACCCATTGATTGCTTTCTCTAAATCATCACTCTTTATATAGCAAAAATGATAAGAGCAAGCTAATCAAAGGATCTGTCTATTCCTTTCCAAACTAGCCAAATACTAAGTTAACATTAAAATGGTCTAAATTGATAATTTTACTTATGCCTTAGAAAATGATGTAATCCAAACCCTAAAGTTTGGTTCTTAAATCTTAATTGCATTACAATTCAAGGCAAATATGTGAAGATTATACCAAGAGTGGGACCATAATTAGACAGTTTGGTACAAATAATAGATAGCTAGACTTATTACACATCAATTTATGGGTCCATCCAAATAGGGTTACAAATTAGGAATCAAATCTGGTCTAAAGTTAATAGATTGACTCAATTTTATCAAATTCAAAATTTATTTTATTATTTTTTAAATTAGTGGTAAATTACTCTGACTAAATCAAATTTAACCAAACTTGAATTCAAGCTTAAAAAATTAACTAATTTTAGAAGAGTCATACCTAATCTCACCAAATTGTATATATAGGGTTACAAATTAGTTATGATGAGTGGACTCGGTCTGAAAACAACGAACTAACTCAATTTGATTAAATTCGAACTTGAATTTAAATGTTTTTCAAAATTTATAATAAATTAATCGAGACAACCTAAATTTAATCAAACTCCAAAGCGCAATCATAATGCAATTAGTTGGATGTGCTTAATCATTCATCAGCAATTATTAAAGCACACATTATAATTTTCTTGATAAGGTGTGTGTTCAAAGGTTAAAATCTTTGGATGCTTAGTTCAAAACCTAACCCCATTTCATTTTCAAGACTAAGTTGCTTTCTCTGTCCAATCCTTGTTTGATCTTATTCATGACCTATACCTAATTATTATCCAAATCTTCTCCTAAGTCACAATACTACTCGACTTTCAAGTTATTAATGTCGATTTTAGGCAATCAACGAGTAGTGAGACTTCCACCGGGTGTTGACGACGACGACGAAGCTAATAAATTATGTTAACTTATTAATTTAAGTAAAATTTAATTGGTTTAGATCGATTTTAAAACTTGAGTTAGATTATTATATTAGCGATATTTGATAATTTCATATCTAATGTCTATGTCACGTATGTTTCGTTGTTATTTTTAATCGAATTTAAGGGAAAAATTTTTAAAGGGTTTTTCAAGATTTTTAAAAATTACAAAGTTTTTTTAAAGTTTTAATTTAAAATATGGATTATCAATTATACTCTAAATCACAAATTATTACAATTAAAAAATCTTAATTAGTAAACTAAAATCATTTTTTATTATTTTGGAAAAGGTAGTAATAATAATTATTTATTCGTCACTAATTGACTGCCCATCACATCAGGTGTTGTTGGACCACAATCATCAACTCTGAGCTGTTAGGTTTACTCTTGTAGGACCAACGAACCTTTGCTTTTCATGCTTATCTTTATTCAACTAATTAATAATTCAATTTAATTATAAAACAACCCTTCGAGTCAACTAATGATTGATAATTACTTTTTTTAATTTCATTATTAGGTAAAATAAAAGTTATAATTATGGTGTTATATGATTGTTTCTAAACTTTAGTTAATGAATTTTTTATTTTATAATTTAACAAAATAAATATTTATTATTATTTTAATTTATAAATATTTATGATTGTGTTTAAACTTTTGGATTTATGTAATTTATAGTTTCACTTAAACTATTAAAAAATAACAAAATAGAGTTAATGATATTTTTTATTTTCATGTATTATATGAAATTAATTCTAAAAAATTCAAAATCGACGGTCATATTTTTAATTTAAGCATTAATTATTTTAGAACAATTTTACAAATTACTCATTTGTGATCAGGTTTAAATTACATAAATAATTTTTTAAAATATAAAGAGAAAAGTGCATATATTTTGAATTTTCCTAAATTTTCGTAAAACGAAAAACCTTATTTATAAACTACATTGAATTTTTTATAATTCATTGGTAACATTAAAAGATATAGGCATTGATGACGATCAATGAATGAAAGATGCCAACTGAGTGGAGGGCATCGAGTGCTTCACCACCAACTCTGTATCTTATAAAATTTAAGCTTAATCTTAAATTCGGTCAAACTTCATGCTTTTCTTAGGCTTTAAATCGAGTTTAATTCATGTTTAAGTATTTGATTAAGTTAAGTTCTAGTTAGACTGATCAATCAATACGTATGCTAATGAGTTTGGTTCAAATTGAATACATACTTTATAAAGTTGGAACTCAAATTAAAGATTATCCTAAAATTTAAGTTTGGCCTAAAATTTAATTAGACTTTATATTTTTTAAATTTTAAATCGAGATTAACCCATGTTTAAGTTAAATTTCTCGAACTTGATTATAAATTTGATTAAGTTAAGCTCTAGTTAGACGGATCAATCAATATGTATAATAATGAGTTAGGTTCAAATTGAATTATACATATTTTATAAGGTTGAAACCCAAATTAAAGATTATCTTAAAATTTAGGTTTGACCTAAAATTTAATTAGATTTTATATTTTTAAATTTTAAACAGAGATTAACCCATGTTTAAGTTAAATCTCTCGAACTTGATTATAAATTTAATTAAGTTAAGTTCTAGTTAGATGGATCGATCAATCAATATGTATAATAATGAGTTGGGTTCAAATTGAATATATACTTTATAAGGTTGAAACCCAAATTAAGATTATCTTAAAATTTAAGTTTGACCTAAAATTTAATTAGACTTTATTTTTTTTATATTTTAAACCGAGATTATCCCGTGTTTAAGTTAAATTTCTCGAACTTGATTATAAATTTGATTAAGTTTTACTTAAACTGATCAATCAATATGTATGATAATTGAGTTAGGTTCAAATTGAATACATACTTTATATGGTTGAAACTTAAATTAAAGATTATCTTAAAATTTAGGTATGACCTAAAATTTAATTAGACTTTATATTTTCTAAGATTCTAAACCGAGATTAACCCATCTTTAAGTTAAATTTCTCGAACTTGGTTATAAAATGCTAATTTTATTAATAATTCAATTAGACTATATATATATATTTTAGATTTTAAATCGAGACTAACTCATGTTTAAGTTAAATTTCTCAAACTTAGGTTATAAAATGCTAATTTTATTAATTAACCAAAATATAATTTCTTGGACCCACGTGAGCAGGGGATGGATGGACACATGCTGCATCTTGTGGAAAAAGGACCAAAGAGAGAGTGAGGCGTCAAAATCTATTCACTAATCATTGCATCACCCACTAAGCCCCAAAGTTACATTTTAGATAAATGCTCTTTGTTACTATATATATATATATATATAAGCTTTACAACATCTAAACGTCTCTTATATCATTGGTTGTCCACAACGTGATCATATGCACTTTATATAATCAAGTGTATGTCTTAAACTCTCTAATCTTACAAAGAGTCTAATAATAAATAGAAGGAAGAGGGAAGAAGAGGAGTGGAATATGTTGTTTTTGCCTCACCAAGCCGACAAATCCCCCTTTAAACGGAGCAACTATGAGGCTTTTTGTAAGGAATATATGTAACATTTTCCCATTTTTACTTGTTTTCTTGCACCCCATGACCATGACGGGTCACCCTCCACCTCATTTTTTAAGTTGGGGTTTGATTTAAAGTTCGATAAAATTTGAGTTTCGTGTAAATAGTTAGGTTTTATAAAATTCAAATAATCTAATTTTAACATTCGGATAAAACTAATACCAATTAGTTTGGTTCGGTTAGACGAAACTCGACCAATTTATCATCCTTAACCCTAATCAGGTCCGGTTAGACAAGACTCAACTAGTTTGTCATTCTTAACCCTAATTACCACTACCATTTCTTTCTCTTCTAATTTTAATGTTTAGATCCGGTTAGACCAAGTTCGATTAGTTTGTCATCCTTAACCCTAATTACCACTACCATTTCTCTCTCTTCTATTTACCTCCTCACTACTTTCTTGTGTTTCCTTAGCCACAACCCTTTTTTCCAATATGTGAGTTTAATCATCATATTAATAATTAGGGTTAAACTTGTTGCATATAGTTTGATATATTATTAGCATATCAAACTCTCACTAAAAACTGTAACTGTAAAATTTAAAATGACGTTTTTTCATACGACACTACACGTGACAATATACAACATCGTTTAAAGAACGTGTAACAAAGTTGACAATAGGGAGCCAGCTATTATAAAACCAAAATTATTGAGAAATTATTAATAATTTTTGAAAGTTACGGACCGAAATAAAAATAGGACAAATTATAGGGTCTAAAAATTTTTATCCCAAGAGCAATTGATCTATTTTAATTACACATAAGGTTGTGATTAAATTTAATTAGTAATATCGTGACTTTAGTGGTCAATGGCCTAACTTACGTCGTGTTGTCAATAATGACATAAAGTTAACTTTGTCTACTTTGTTAATAGTACACATAGTTAGGTCAAGTGTCAAAATTGAACCAAAATATGTCTATCAATTATGAAAGGTCAAAATTTACGGACTCATCAAGCTCTTATGATAGAAAACTTCTTAATCTTTAAAAATCTCGAAAAAAATTATTTTAGCTTTAAGTTTTTTCAAAAATATCCATCATCTTAGACTTTGGTTAAATATTAATTAAGAAATACAGAAGATATGAATATTAGATCTGAACTGCCTGACTTTTAAATTTGAATTAAACTAATTAAATATAAATAAAATTAATAATTTTATTATAATTATCTTAATTTATTAATTTCAATATATTGTAATTGATTTATGTCAGGTTTAAAATTTAAATTGACTTATAACGTCTGATGTTCTTGTTACATATTTTTTGTTATTATTTTTTACCAAAATTTGAAATTATTTTTAAAAAATTGCAAAAAGTTTTGTTTGAGAATTTAAAAATTAAAGACTTTTTCTAAAAAAATTTAAACTACAAGTAAAGTAATACTCTTGTATCCTATATAAATACTATTAAGAGTACAATAATTAGTTATATACTAATTTGTTGTTAAAGAGCTTTTATATAAGTTTAAAAATATTGTAAAATTAATTTTATTATATATGATTCTTTTTTCCTAATTTGAGATAAAAATAGTTTTTGAAATAGCCACAAGGGTATAATTAGTCGGACTTAGTGGGAACAGATCCTCTATTCTGGCTAACCAATTCTTACTCTATTCTATTAAATCTCATCCACACATTTATATAAAATTTACACAAATATATGAACATAATTAAGTGACACAAGATTGAAACACCTTTAACAGAATCACCTCAAATCCTCTAACCCGTGTACCCTGTCCCAACCCATCCAAGCCATCCATTTATGTGAGACTGGCCCGTGTACCCTGTTCCAACTCATCCAAGCCATCCATTTATGTGGGTGGATGGCTTGGATGAGTTGGGACAAGGTTGGGACAGGATACACGGGTCAGAGGATCACGTCCCTAACAGGATAGGGTGCTCCAACCTGGCTTAGTGGGGCATATGGTGGTGCTCATTTTGCGCATGTTTCTACTACCTTTTAAAGCATGACAAAGCTTTCTGAATCCAACGGTTTGTAGCCCAAAACGAAGACATGTGCGGATGCGATGGCCGAAGCACAATGCGTTAAAAATCATAATGGGGCTCCATTTTAACATGTTTATCGGGTCTGGGGTAATCCATGATCGACCAAAACCCTATCGGATCTCTCATTTTGCTGGGATCACTTCCAATCGCGCAAAGCAACGAATGTCCAGTTGGCCTGCATTTTGTCTGAGTGTCTTGTGATGCGTGTTTACACGTGATGTGGGATGAGCCTGGGAAAAGAATGCTGAGTGTTGAGGAAGTTTGATGGATCCCAATGAGATGTTCGACAAACAGCTTATTATCTATTTTTTAGCTTATTGATTAAAAGTTAACTTTTGACCATTTTAAAAAGTAATTGACATGTTTGATGAATAGCTTATTGATTAGCTTATTTAACCCTAACAAGCTAAATTTTAAAAGCTCTATAAGATAAGCTTTTTGGATGGTTAGCTAAAAATTAATAGATAAGAAACCAATTATACCCACTTTTCATAATTTTTGACTGTGTCATACTATAATTATATATATATATATATTTATTAAATAATAAAATTCACACATATTATATAAAAGATGTTATTATTATTATTATTATTATTATTATTATAATTATATTTTTTATTAAAGTTATAAACTTAATTTTTTTAAAATTAAATATCTAAATTCTTATAAGAATATTCAACGAAATACTAGAAATATGATATTCATGCTCTTATAATTTTTTTAAATCATACCCTCATAAGTTATTTTATACATCAACAACTAATATTAAACGGTTAATTTTACCAAATATTTTTAATAAATAGCTGATATTATCTGCTGGTCAAGTCAGTTGATATAATCATCTATCAGCTAATAGTTAATACAATCCACTGTTTGCTAAACATGACCTAAATGTTTTGCTTGATAGTTTAAAAACTAAAAACCTCATATGTACCTTTTTAAAAAGGAAAAAAGGAATTAAAATTAATTAAAATGTGTAAAAATTAATATCAAATTGCGGCATGTTATCTAAAACTCTCTACCAAAATTTGATATTTAAGTTATTAATATATAGTTATCATCATAATTCTCCCCAGCTAAATAAAAAATTATAAGTAAAAATAGATTTTTATCTCATGTAAAATAGTTACATCAACAACAATTACATCCAATAGAAATCTCGCTTAAAGTAAAATTTGAGAAGATTCATGATCCACGTGAAGGGAGGAGGAGAGAAAGAGAGGGATGGGATATATGATATGTAATATTGAAACATATTTACTAAATTATATTTAATATATAAATTTTTATTCATTTTTGTAATATTAATGATAAGTGTAAAATTTAATTAAATAATAAATATTTAATTTATTATATTATGATTCACTATTTTTATGTAAATAACCTTACTTGAATTGTCACATAAGTTGGATTTATCTACATTAAATAAAATGTGCAATTTTAATAAATAAAAGTTAAATAAACTGAAGTTTTAGTATCTCAACACTAATTAATGAATCATAAATTATTATTATTTAATTATAAATATAAGAAAATATAAATATAAAATATAAAATAGGGATTATGCTAATCATTTCTTTATTAACACCAAAACTGTATTTATTAAGCATTTATTTATTTATTTTCATTATTTATTATTTATTTATTATTTTCAAATAAGTTATTTTCTTTGGCTTTTGGTAAAGTGGAAATTATTAACCAACCAGCAGCGTGTGACCCGCCATCTAACAATGGAGAATGATTGTACTTCCTGTGGATAGGAGTCGACTCTACACGCTATACGAGATTGTCCTTGCGTAAAATTCTTCTGGCGTAAATTTCCCCATGCAATGGTAGATAGGGGTTTTTTCCAACATGATGAGGGGACTTGACTTAGTTCCAACCTTAGACATCTCGTGCAACTGAATCAGGTAGCGTGGGCTACCATTTTTGGCGCGCTTGCTGGTTTTTATAGAAATGGAGAAACAACAACATTTTTGAGTCGGATTTCGTCTGGCTAGTAGATGAAACTAAAATTGTCATGGCTTATGTTGATTGAATCATACGGGCCAGCGAGATGAAAAATCGGGTCTTTCAAGTACAAGGTTTACCGTTAGGTACACTAGTAAGTTGGACCAAATCCATGGAGGGGTGGATCAGGATTAATATGGATGGAGCGGTAAAAACAGGATCCAACACTGCTTCAGTCAGCGACGTAATTAGGACCTGCCAAGGTCACTGGTGTGTAGACTTCCTACAAATTATAGGAGTAGGCGATCCTCTAGCTGTTGAACTATGGAGAGTACATTCAGGACTCATGTTGGCGTGGGAGCGGGAATATCGCATGATAGTCGAAGTGGACTCGCTAAAAGTTATTAACATTCTCTCATCTTCCATTAGCGATATGTCTAACAATAATCTTTTGATGATAGGTATCCGAAAAAGGAAACCAGTATGTAGATAGATTGGCTACCCCAGTCTCTTTAGCAGGACCGGGTCTGCATATCCTTCAGGAACCTTCAACGAGCGTTAAGGAAGTATTACACCAAGACATGAATGGAGCCCTTTATCGTAGAACCCTACGTTCGTAGGGTGATATGGGTCGAGTGATAGTTTATTTTGGTTTTTTTCCTTGTAAAAAAAAACAAGGTTGTATATTACTACACTTTTTAAAAATAAGTAGTCTACTAAATAATTTGATAAAAAAACTAAAAAATCTCTTTATTAATGGTTTGATTTGTTAAATAATTTATTTAATACTTATAATTAGTAAATTATTATATTTTTTTAAAAATTTACCATATATATAGTGATTTGATTGTAAATTATGAAGTTTTAATTGTCACTTAATAAAGAGCCATTATTGAAATTCATTTTAAGGAGATTTAAAAAAAAAAGATTTAGCCGTTGAAACGGTTTTCCTGTTCCCGGGCTATAAAAGGAAGGTCCAGAGTTAGTTCAATCCCTCTTAGTGATGAGAACAGAGTCTCTGTTTCTTGCATCTGAAAATTCACTAATTTCTCAGAAACCAAACATCGGAAGTGGAAAGTACAGGGAATTTGAGTTTCGTCTTTTTCACTCTTTTGTCCTTCATGAAACTTTTAAACAGTGGGAGTGAAACAAAAACCAGAACGAAAAGACCCCAAGAAACCAATATAAACAGAGCAAGGTCACTGTGTAGCAAAAGTAGGTGCACATAGTTGATATTGTTGGTTCAATAAGAGCGAAAAGGATCTTTTTTTTTTTCTTTGCCTGTTTCTGAGGTCTCGCCGTTTTTGGGGTTTTGTCTCTGCAGATTGGTGGCGCATTAAATCGAGCTTTTATTGAAGAGAGATCCGTAGCCTGTGGATTTTATATTCTGCAATTATTTCAATGCATTTAAGGCTTTCTCTGCCATAATTCTGGAACGGATAAAGCCTATATTCTACACCTGCTCAGTCTTCTAGTTCTTTAGGTAAAGGACAAGCTTGAAACAGATCAGGATCTGTTTCTGGTTTCTTCAATCTTTTGTCCGAAAGAGACTACTCATTACAAGGTTAGCTTCAAAGTGGGTTTTGCTGTTGTGGGCTGGTTCTTCTTTTTAGTCTGGTTCGTCAAAACATGTTAAAGCTCTAGCCTTTTTCGTTTTCACCTTCTTCTTTTTGGATTAGTGTGAGAGTTGTGTTATATGTAATCTCTTGAAGTTTGGAAAGGAATTTTGTGATTTATCTTGATCTGGGTAGGGTCTTTCGTTTTCTGGGGTTGAGTTTTGATTATGGTTTTGGTCTCATTACTCTGTCTTTTATATGTTTCAGATCTACCAGGATTTAGACGTTGCCTTGTTAGAGAAAATCGAAGACAATGTTGCCTCAGAAGCAAGCAGAAGAAGCAATAGTGTCCAACTTTAATATTGAACCTGACCAGGCAGGTAAAGACGAAGAAGAAGAAGTAGTACAACAACACTCCATGTTTAGCGTCAAGAGCTTTCTCTGGCATGGAGGCTCTGTCTGGGACGCCTGGTTCAGTTGTGCTTCGAATCAAGTAACCAACATCAAAGCCCATCTCACAAAATCCATTCTTTAACAAGAAAACATCCCCAAAATTCCTGATTTCCTTTCCCTGAAACCATTTTTCCTGATTACTTGCAGGTGGCTCAGGTACTCCTGACACTGCCTTATTCCTTCTCACAGATGGGAATGCTCTCAGGAATTTTGCTTCAGGTATTTTATGGGATAATAGGAAGCTGGACAGCTTACCTCATTAGTGTGCTTTACATCGAGTACAGAAGCAGGAATGAAAGAGAGAATGTCAGCTTCAAGAATCATGTTATACAGGTACAATGGTGTTTCTTCTTCTCAAAAACCATCACCTCAAATCTTGGAACAAGAAAACAAAAAAAGGGCTTATTTTTCTTTTGTATTACAGTGGTTTGAAGTGCTTGATGGTTTACTGGGTCCATACTGGAAAGCTGCGGGACTTGCCTTCAACTGTACTTTCCTACTCTTTGGATCTGTCATTCAGCTAATAGCTTGTGCGAGGCAAGAAGATTCGTTCATAACCTTTGTTCAATCATAACAATCTGATCTTGGATTTACTTCGATTTTCTTAACTCTTACTTGTTGGTTTCTTGATCTGAAACAGTAATATTTACTACATCAACGACAGATTGGACAAGAGGACATGGACATACATTTTTGGAGCTTGCTGTGCTACTACAGTGTTCATACCCTCTTTTCATAACTACCGTATTTGGTCCTTCCTTGGCCTTGGAATGACCACTTACACTGCCTGGTACTTAACCATAGCAGCTCTTGTTCATGGCCAGGTAAATACATGGTGTAAAAACCAGAAATCTAAAATGCTTATTGCGTATTTGATGTATTGCCCATTTGAAGTTCTTATCGTAGGTCGAAGGGGTGAAACACAGTGGGGCAACAAAGTTGGTGCTTTACTTCACCGGAGCCACCAACATACTCTACACCTTTGGGGGGCACGCCGTGACAGTGTAAGCTTTTTGTATTACTCTCTTTTTTTAACCTTTATCTTCTTTGTTTCCGTCACCGGTTTCTACGCAGGTTCGGTTTGCAGCTTTTGCCGGAGACAAAATCATTCAGATTATGATCTTTTGTTCCCCATTTTCTCGGAAAATTCAATATGATCTGTGACTACTCACTAACCTGTGATGATTATAAAAAAACATTGTTTACAGGGAAATCATGCATGCTATGTGGAAGCCCCAGAAGTTCAAGTACATTTACTTATTAGCCACACTCTACGTCTTCACACTAACAATTCCGTCAGCCTCCGCCGTTTACTGGGCCTTCGGCGACCAGCTACTAAACCATTCCAACGCCTTCTCCCTCCTCCCCAAATCCCGTTTCCGGGACGCCGCCGTCATCCTCATGCTCATTCACCAGGTTCACAAATTTCACAACCCTTTTTCAGTTTCTTCAAAGTTAATAATACTATATTAAGGTTAAAGACATATAAGTCTATGATTTTTAATTTTTTAAAAATAATTATTTAATTTTTAAATACTGATTAGCTCAATTTTTAAATTCGAATTAAATTAATTAATTTGTTTTAAGTTAATCATTTATTATAATTATTTTAAACTATTAATTTAAATTATGTTTAATTAGTTAATATCTATGTAAACAACTTCTTTATCAAAAAATACAAGAGGAAGGCTGCGTATATTGACTCTCTTTAGATCTTCGTAAAACAAAGAGTCTTGTATACTAGTTACGTTAATTTTACGATTAATTACTTAATGTCATGTTTAAGAACTAACTTAGATTACTAAAAATTAGTTCCGGTCTAATTTAAAAATTCGGGAATATTTGATTAGTTTATATATAATAGTTATCCCAAGTACATTTGTATCTTTTTTAACTAAAATTTGGAAGAAATTTTTGTAACAAATTATTAATTAGAATTGTTTTAAAAAAATATTAAAATTTAAGACTTTTTAAATTTCTTAAATTACACTACAGATTTATATCTTTTATTTTATAAAAAAAATAACAATCTTACAATAGTTTGATGCTGTTACAGTTCATAACATTCGGGTTTGCCTGTACTCCTCTGTACTTTGTGTGGGAGAAGGTGATTGGTATGCACGACACGAAGAGCATATGCCTCCGAGCACTCGCAAGACTTCCGGTGGTGGTTCCGATATGGTTTCTAGCTATAATCTTCCCATTTTTTGGTCCTATCAACTCAGCAGTGGGGGCTCTTTTAGTTAGCTTCACCGTATACATCATACCAGCTTTAGCTCATATGCTCACCTACAGAAAAGCTTCCGCCAGACAGGTAAAAAAAAAAGTTTAGCTTGTTTCGGTTTTTGAATTATTACGTTCGTCTGCGTTTAGAGTGGACGGGACGTCGGCGGAGATGGTGGAGGAAGTGTACAAAAGAGCATTTAAGGGTTGGATTTGGACGTATTAGGAGCAGAAGAGAGATGGTTGGTCTGTCACTTTCGTTTAGTTATATGCTACAGTTGAAGGCATTATGCTGTATGTTGAAATGAGCTGGCTTAGATTTGACTTCCTTCCTTCCTTCCAAATAGTCCAAGCTGCATGACATAATTGCCATTTGCTAGTCAATTCCATGTCCAACCTTTACTTTTTATTATTGGTTAGGTTCAGGTTTAGGTAGGGTTTAAGTTGAGTTCGAGTTTAGTTTAAGTCTGTGCTCAGTCTGAAACAGTGTGTGTTTGTGCAGAATGCTGCGGAAAAGCCTCCATTCTTCTTACCAAGCTGGACTGCAATGTATGCCTTGAACACGTTCGTGGTAGTGTGGATTTTGCTGGTCGGATTCGGGTTCGGAGGCTGGGCTAGTGTGACCAATTTTGTGAGGCAAGTGGACACTTTTGGCCTATTCGCCAAGTGCTACCAATGCAAGCCGCCGCCGCCGTCGTTGACGGCGGCATCTCCGGCGTCATACCCTCATCACTGATCTCAGCTGCACTTCCAACTTTTTGTATCATACATGGGGAGGCATCAATATTTCCCCACACAAGTGCATGTGTTATGGATTTTTGTTCTTTTTTGCCCCTTAAAATTAGATAAAATAGTGTGTTTGAATCATAATATATACAAACATTTATATAATATCTTTACTCCATAATTACCATCTTCATTCTTAATTTAGATTTATAAAATTTGAAAAATTTAGAGTTGTTTTATAATTCATATTATTAATAGATCGAGTTGAGTTTGAACGATTACTAGTTCAATTAAGTTCAACTTAAGAGTTGAAATTAATGTAAATAGACTCGAATTAACTCGAAAATATTATTTTAGTGTAATTGAAAAAACCCACTTTTGTTGTAATATGTAAGTTACAAAATATATAATTTTTTCAAAAGAAATTACAAATAATTAAGATTCGTTATTTTTTAATAACGCTTTTATAATTCATATTATTAATAGATCGAGTTGAGTTAGGACGATCTCTAGTTCAATTTTTTAAATTTGAGGGCTGAATTTAATTTAAATAGACTCAAATTAACTAGAAAGCATTATTTTAGTATAATTGAAAAAATCGAACTTTGTTGTAATTTGTAAGTTATAAATATATAATTTTTTCAAAAGAAATTACAAATATATAAACAAAAATAAGGTTATTTTTGTCAATTATATTAAAATAACGTCTTTTTATCGAATCGGTTTGATTTTAGTTTATTAATTTTAATTCAGGCGTAACCTGATTTGCTAATTCTAATATTAGCGAAATTACTTTTATTTTGGTGATTAAAAAATATTAAATCCTTAGCTTTATATGCATATATATACATACATATGTATATATATATTACTATTTTACATTTATATTAAGTGTTGCATGTTATTATTATATAATAATATTAAAAAAACGTTATGGGTCTTTTTTAATTTTTATTATAACATAAAGTAACGTGGGTTGGTCTTAAAGTGTATGTATGTGGACGTGGTTTTAATGGATTATAGTAGAAGTGCGTAGTGGGCCGTGGGCCAGATCTTTAGCCATTCACGTGGGTTCACGTGCCAGTATTTACTCCTAAAGATTCTCGTCCCGCACCCACTACTCGTTCGTCTACTTTTATGTTGTAATATTCACTATTTTAAAAATTGATAAAATTGGTAACATGTTCAATTAATATTAGATTATTATAAAGTTAATTAAAAATTAAATAAAATTAAAAAATTTAAAACATACTTAAAAATATTACATTAGTAATTTATAGTCTAATTAAAAATATTATTAGATAAAAATTAATTAGTTTATTTTAGTTTATAAGAACTTATTAATTTAATAAAATCAATCGATTAACTAATAAATTGATTAATTTTTAACAATAAATTTATTAAAATAAATTAAATAAAAAAATTAAAATTTAAAATTTAAAAACTTTTATAATTGAATCGACCAAATCGATTAAGTTTTTTTTTTATCATTATTAGTAACACCTCTTTAGAACAAGTTATGTTTCATCTGCCATCACACCTTTGCACATGCAGAAAGAGCTATGATTGGTCCAAAGCTCACAACTTGCAATTTGAAAATTGATCGAATTAGGTTAAGTTTGATTAATTTTTAATTTTAAAATTTGAAAACGATATGGTTTTATTTAAAATGAGTTGTTTTTATTTGAAATATTCTAATTTTAGATCAGACTGAATTTGAGTTTGGCCTAAAATTAGGTTTATTCAGATCGAGTTAGACAAAAATTGTTATTCCTAGTCATACATAAAAATTTTAAAATTAATAAATATAATTTTAGTTGATAATCTAATTTGTGTTTAAATTTTAAAAAATAGACATCGAACCAAAGTTAAAATTTGAAATTTGAAAAAATAAAAAATATAATGTTATTTTGGGTAGTTTGTTTTAACGATGACAATGAACCCATCTATGAGTCTAGATTATGGTGTTTTTAACGGGCTAGTAAATGTCAATGGGCTAGGCGCAGAGCGATCCAAAGTCCAATTCTTCTAACCAAAATTAAATCATTTTGCTTAGAAAAGTTGAGCCTCAGTTAGGCTGGATCTGGGCAGCTCAGATTTAGACTCAATTGAAAAAATTAATTTATACTTTTAATTTTAAGAAAATTATTTTAAAAAATTGACAAAGCTAACTCGTGAACTAACTCGTTGTCATCCTAGTCTGTTTGGACTTAGGCTTTTGATTCGGGTTGTACGATGTCCAAACTACATGGTTTAGACTCGACCCTTTATCATACTTAAACTTATACTAAAACAACATTTTTTTGGATATAACTAACTATAATAATCAATCGTATTAAAAGTTGAACGTAGAAAGTTAACAAGCAAACCGAACTGGATTAATTGAAATAACTACCGAGTTGTATGTTTACCACTTGTTCGACGAATTGCCTTCTAATCGTGCATATACCAAAACCATAGCCAAGCATAATGTATAACTCTATTAAGTCCAACCTTATCCTGATAAATCCTGAAACTTGATCATGGCGTCACTTATGTTGATCAAGTGCCCTCGCTTATCTTCTTCTCAATCCCAAGTTCTTGGTGTCTCACTCTCTTCCTGAAAGAATAAAAGAAAGAAAACAATTAAAATGCAATTGTATTGTATTGCTTGTGTTTTCTTGAGTAACTTTACAGTGTATTTATACATGTTTGTGATATCTAAAAAGATAATGAAAATTATTTTAGATACACAAGATAAAATCAAATACATTTAAAAGGAAATCAAATCTGTGCTAGTGGGATTGCATAAAGATTTGCATATATCTGCATATCTTTATCAACCGCCTTCAAGTTCACTGTAAGTAGCCACAATGAGCTTGCCATGAAATTTTTGAAAAGCAGATGAAGGCAGAGCTTTGGTCATGATGTCAGCAATTTGATGACTTGAAGGAAGATGTTGAATTGATAATGCTTTGTTGGTAACCAAATCTTTGACGAAATGAATATCAATTTCAATATGCTTTGTATGAGTATTAGTGATGGGATTGACAGCAAGAAACGTGGCGTCAAGATTGTCACACCAAAGGGTCGGTGGGACGTGAGAAAAGCCAATTTCCCCAAGAAGAGATTTAAGCTAACAAACTTCAGCAGTAGCAAGAGCAATACTTCGATATTTGGCTTCAGTGCTGGATTTAGCAACAGTGGGTTATTTCTTGGTGCTTCAGGATATGAGATTCGAACCCAAGAAGATACAATAACCAGATGTAGATTGACAATCATCAGTGAAAAGAATGAAACATCGGTAACCAGAAAATGAAAGAGATGGAGAGGGACCCTATAGATCACAATGAATAAGTTGTAAAGGCATAGTAGAAACACGAGATGATAATTGAAAAGGAAGACGAGTGCTTTTTCCTAGTAAACAGGAAGTACAATTATTCAGTACATTTGAGGATAATTTGAAAGGGAGAGATAGTCTGGAAAGTATGGCGAAGAAAGGTGACCTAGAAGTTGATGCCACAAATTGAGTGAAGGGGAAGCAACTTGGAAAGCTATTGGATTTTGAAAACGAAGTGGTATCTGCATGGGATAAAAATTATTGTGGATGGACCCTGCGAATCTTGGTATTGAGATCCTTCATAATATAACTGAATGGGTTAAATTTAATAAGGCAGGAGTTATCTTTGACAAAATTAGCTATAGAAAGTAAATTAGCAGTAAGATTGGGAACATTAAGACATTGTTTAGATGAAAAAGACGAGTTGTAGTGGATAAAGTGACATTACCAGTGGAGGAGATGGGAAGGGTTTGTCCATTATCGACAATCTCTTGATGGTATATTTGGGGGAGGTGGAGATGGTATGGTTGGGGGTGGTGGAGAAGAGGGTGGTACAGGTAGTGGAAGAGAAATGATAGAAGGGGAAGATGTGGAGGATGTGGGTGGGGAGAAAGTAGCAAAGGGAAATAGTTTCAAGAAAGCGGATATGACGTGAGATGTGAATTTTGGAGGTGATAGGGTCAAAGCAGCGATAACCTTTGTATTGTAAAAAATACCCAATAAAGACACACTGCAAGAACTTTGGAGAGAGTTTGTCTATACGTTGCGACCCAAGGAAAGGAAAACAATCACACCCAAACACACAAAAGTGAAAGAGATCAGGTAGAGTGAGGAAAAGAGCTTCATGAGGGGACTTTTGATGGAGGACAGGTATGGGAAAAAGTTTAATGAGATAGGTGGTTATAGAAAAAGCATCGAACCAGAATGATTTGGGTAGAGAGGCATGAAGAAGAATGGTTCGTGAATATTCCCATTAAGAAAGGCATTGCGAACATTTTCCTCTGTCCTAAATGAGCAGGCCGTTGCCTTTCAGCCCACATCACCATATAACACCAACACACAAGCCTACTCTATTAATCCTCAGCCCACTTATCACTCCTCCAGGCCCAATCACTCATATAAACCCCCAACCCAATGTCAAATTTACTAGAAATGGGGCCATATTGTAGCCCATTATCATTACAGATACTCAAAATCTCGAAACCATACCATCTCCACCACCCCCAAATATACCATCTCCACTACCTCAACACCATATGACCACCTGCACATGCGATAACACTCGTGTTTCTCGGATCCTTTCTGACTATATTACCTATTCCACTTTTACTCAAATCTCAAATGAACCTGATTCTACCTTCTTCACTCAAACAAACAAATTTTCACATTGGTGCCAAGCTATGCTTGATAAGTTTAATGCTCTACATCGCAATCATACCTGGACACTTGTTTCTCTACCTTTTAATGCCAACATTGTTGGATGTAAATGAGTTTTTTGAACAAAACAAAATTCTGATGATAACCTAGATCGATACAAAGCTTGTCTTGTTGCCAAAGGATATCACCAAACTCCTAGTCTTGACTACACTGACACGTTTAGTCCTGTTATCAAACCCATAACCATTCGTCTCATCCTTACCATTGCCCTATCCAAAAATTGGCCTATTCATCAACTTGATGTTCACAATGCCTTTCTTTATAGGAATCTTCACGAACTAGTTTTCATAACCTAACCTCCTGGCTTTATTGACCCTCATCAACCTTCTCATGTATACTATCTTCACAAAGCCCTTTATAGTCTGAAACAAGCTCTACAAGCTTGGCTTCATCGCTTAAGTCAAAAATTACTTGAACTCAATTTCACTTCCACCAAATCTGATACATTCTTATTTGTTCACTCCACCTCCTCCCATACCACGTTCTCCTAGTTTATGTTTATGAGATCTTAATCACTGGCTCCTCACTGGACTGCTGTTAAAAGGATACTTTGATTCCTTCGTTCCACATCCTCTTTTGGTATCCACTTAACCCACACAACCTCTCTCTCTATTAATGCATATTGTGATGCTGATTGGGCAGGGTGTCCTAATGATTATCTACATTTGGTTATTGTAACTTCTTGGGTCCAAATCTCATCTCCTAGAGTGCCAAGAAACAACCCACTATTGCTAGTTCTAATATTGAAGTCGAATATCAAAGTATTGCTCTTGCTGCTGCTGAAGTTTGTTGGCTTAAATCTCTTCTTGGGAAAATTGACTTCTCTCACCTCCTACTGACCCTTTGGTGTGACAATCTTAGCGCCATGTTTCTTGCTGCCAATCCTATCACTAATACATGTACACAGTTTATTGAAATTGATATTCATTTCATCAGAGATTTGGTTACTAACAAAGCATTATCAATTCAACATTTTCTTTCAAGTCATCAAATTGTTGACATCATGACCAAGGCTCTACCTTCATTCGCTTTTCAAAAATTTCGTGGCAAGCTCACAGTGGCTACCCACTGTGAAATTGAGGGGGCTAATAAATATATGCAGATATATGCAAATCTTTATGCAATCCCACTAGGACAGATTTGATTTCCTTTTAAATGTATTTGATTCTATCTTGTGTATCTCAATTGATTTTCATTATCTTTTCAGATATCACAAACATGTGTAAATACACCCTAAAGTTACTCAGGAAAACAAACAATATAATTGCATTTGTATTTATACATGTTTGTGATATCGGAAAAGATAATGAAAATCAATTGAGATACACAAGATAAAATCAAATACATTTAAAAGGAAATCAAATATGTGCTGGTAGGATTGCAAAAAGATTTGCATATATGTGCATATATTTATCAACCCCCTCAAGTTCACGGTGGGTAGCCACAGTGAGCTTGCCACGAAAATTTTGAAAAGCAGATGAAGGTAGAGCCTTGGTTATGATGTCAGCAATTTGATGACTTAAAGGAAGATGTTAAATTGATAATGCTTTGTTGGTAACCAAATCTCTAACGAAGTGAATATCAAAACCTATAAACTAGTCCTATTACTGAGCTACGCAGTCAAGCGTTTTCTCAATTCCAAATTTTCAAAACTACAACTGAAAACTTTTTTTATCCACCATTAAAACTTTTCGATGCGATGGAGCTCCTAAACTCATTAAAGGTCCCTTTGCCACCTTTCTAACTACACATGAAATCTCTTACCGCATTTCATGTCCTCACACTCCATAACAAAATGGTTTTGCTGAGCACAAAATTCGTCACATAACTGAAACTGGCCTTTGAAAGAAATAGAAGAAAGAAAGCAATTATATTGTATTGCTTGTGATTTCCTGAGTAACTTTATAGTGTATTTATTCATATTTGTGATATCTAAAAAGATAATGAAAATCAATTGAGATACATAAGATAAAATCAAATACATTTAAAAGGAAATCAAATCTGTGCTGATAGGATTGCATAAAGATTTGCATATATCTCCATATATTTATCAACCCCCTTCAAGTTCACGGTGGGTAGCCATACTAAGCTTGCCACAAAAATTTTGAAAAGCGGATGAAGGTAGAGCCTTGGTCTTTGATAGAGACTGTAGAGTTAAGCTTAGTAATGAGATTTGTGAGGAAAGATGGTGAGAAGCTAGTGATTAAGATGTCATCAAAATAAACTAGGAGGAACGTGGCATGGGAGGAGGTGGAGTGAACAAATAATGATGTATCATATTTGATGGAAGTGAAATTGAGTTCAAGTAATTTTTGACTTAAGCGATGAAATCAGGCTCGTGGAGCTTGTTTCATACCGTAAAGGGCTTTGTGAAGATGATATACATGAGTAGGTCGATGAGGGTCAATAAAGCCAGGGGTTGGGCCATGAAAACTGGCTCGTGAAGATTCCCATTAAGAAAGACATTGTGAACATCAAGTTGACGAATAGGTCAATTTTTGGATATGGTAAGGGTAAGGGTGAGGCGAATGGTTATGAGTTTGATAACAGGACTAAAATTGTCAGTGTAGTTAAGACCAGGAGTTTGGTGATTTCCTTTGACAACAAGATGAGCTTTGTACCGATCTAGGATACCATAAGAATTTCTTTTTGTTCAAAAAACTCATTTACATCCAACAGTGTTGGAATTAGGAGGTGGAGAAACAAGTGCCCATTTATGATTGTGATGTAGAGCATTAAACTCATCAAGCATGGCTTGGCACCAATATGGAAATTTGTTTGCTTGAGTGAAGGAGGTAGAAGAATGGTAATTTATCACTTCCACTTCCTCTCAATCGGTCCCATTTGGTAACTACTTGCTTTTTCAAGTGATTCTCTCAGTCTTTGTAAGTTCTGATTTTTAATCTCTACATCATACCATGGTAGGGGTGACAAGAAGGCTGTGAAAGGAAAACGATTTAATCACTCATTTGGAAGTGTATATACATTTCTAGTTTTTTTTTTCTTGTTTTTCTTCTGGCTTTGTAGTTTATGTTTAGTAATGGAGTCGCGATTCGAAAATTTCTTTTTCTAGTTACGTTTCAGGAAAGGCCACGAGACATAAATAAAGGAAGAGGCCCTCTAAAAATACTTGTCTTTCCTGATGTCTCAAAGATTATGATTAACGATTTTGATGATAATGGTATAATATTTCAAAATTTAAATTAGATTTATTTCCTTGTATAAATGACGATCTTATTATCAAAAGAAAATAAAATTATAAGAAATATGTCTTCTTTTTTGTAGGAATCTTCATTATAAACTTACCTTATTAGAAATGGTTTATTCGAAAGGATCCTATAAATTATGGAGGTCATATATTAGCCCCGTGATTACTGAAAGATTGGTACTGCTGTCGCCTGTAACCAAATTCAAAAGAAATCATTTCCGTTAATACAATTTAATATAGTAGTGGTAAGTAGATATCGTTCCCACGAGAAATTTTTAATGGTAAAGGTTAGCAAGTTTAAAACTAAAACAAAGTAACGAAATTGGGGAGGGGTTAATTCATGGCAATTTAAGGAAAATATAAGAAAAATCACAAATCAAAAGAAATAATTGAATCTAAAAATTTAATGAAAAAATCTTGATTTTCGAATCACCGATGTTATCATACTAAAATGGATCCTCGATATAAAATTTTAATCATTAATAAACATTCATTAGGGGATGTTTTCTCTTAAGTATAAATGTCTAGAAACATGTATCCTAATATTCTTATTAAACAATAACCTAAATACGATCGTAGGTTAAATTGAATAATAGCGTTACGAACTAAGAAACCAATGAACAAGATAATTCATGTACGACATGCAATTAATCAAGACAAATATCTTCTTAGAATTTCCAACTATAACGTAAAGAAGGTAATCCTAATTGCTACTTGCGATTAACGAAAGTAAATGTCATATTTCATTAATCTAGCTATTAAACGAATTAATCCCTAGTTGCACACATAGAAATCAATCAATTCAATTAAAAAAAGTAAATCAGAAGATATTCAATATTCATCAATGAAACAAACTTTATTGAAACATCTCACACATAGTAATGGATAACATGGATTCCCTCAACCAAAAAAAAGGATTTTAGCTATTTATAACAAAAGTAAAAATAAACAAAGAAATAGCCAAAAACAAAGTCTCCATCTCTGATCTTTTCCTGAAGAATAAGAAAATACTAGATGAGAAGTGCAGAAAACGTAGACTAACTATGGTTGTCCAGAAAAGCTTCATGAAAGGAATACAGAAACGTAAACTATCCTAAAACAAAGGTTGTCGAGAAAATCAAAAGAAGAAAGTGCAGGAAAAAAATGTAAACTACTCCTAAGGGTCTACAAAAACCAAAAGAAGAATGCTGGAAACGTAAAGCTATTCCTAATGAAAATCTGCAGAAAAATCTGCAGAAAAACTATCCTATAACTAAAGCTGCATGAACAGTAACTTCTCTCCCCTTTTATGCTTTTCCGATCCCTTTTCTCTCTCCTTTTTTGTGATATTCAACAGATAACGTATCCTCCCATTTCAGGTGGTCGATCCCCTTGATAAGATGGCAATATGATCTTTAAAGATTGTGAAAATTTCGATTTTGATTTCATCCTTAGACTTGCCCACGCTTAATCACTGAATTGCTGTCAAACTTGGAATTTCGGATTTTCTTCATTTCTTTTGCATCTTTTTAATTCAATTTCATCTCTAAGGTGTTAAAAATCATCTGAAAATAATTATAAGATAATTCCATTAATTTTGAATAATAATTCTAACACATTAAAGAGAATTAAGTACAAAATAAGTGTAAATTGATGACTTAACAAAGATTTTTGGCAAAGATGACATCGAAGTTATTCAGATTTAAATCCATCTAGTTAACCAAAGATGCAAGGAAGTAATAGTTAGTTGAAGAAATTGATTATTTAAGGAAGGAAAACAGCACTTATGAAGCAATGAACATATTCAAACTGTCAAAACATTTTAGCAGCATCTATATTCTTGAGAATCATATCATTATTATTGTGCCTTAGAAAGTGAAACCATTATGTCAAGAGAAATTGTTATTTTATTTTTTGTTAGATTTTAGAAGTTTGTTATATACTTCGAATGTGAAAGATTGAAGAATCTTGAAAAATATGTACTCATAAGTTTGGAGAAGCTCATCAAATTTAATATTTGAATTTTTATAGTGAAACACTCAAGTTTGATACTTAGGGACTAGACGTAGGCTTGAGTTGTAAGCTGAATCAGTATAAATCGACTGCATCCTTCTTCTCTCTCTTCCCTTATCTTTTATATTTTTGCATTATATTGTGTATGTGATTATTTCAGCAGGAGGCTCCTTTTCAGCAGGAGGCTCCTTTACTTATAATTGGTTTCTTCTGCTTTCGACTTGCTAACAGTTCCTTTCATTTTAAAAGGCGCTTTCTTTTTATTGTTTTAATAGGACTTATACTAATATGCTCCTATTGTTTAACAGGCTACTATCGTCTGACATGCTCTTATTGTTTTAATTTTTAACATGCTCTTATCTTTATATGAATTAAAATTAACTTGCAATTTTTTTTGAAGTTACACACAATTCACCTCCCTCTTACGAGTGTTTGCTTTATCACTTCCTTCGTCACCTAAGAAATATGGTTTCGAAGATGGTGAGCTTGTCAAGATTGAAATCGACGAGTGACTCTTCTCTGGTTGAGCAACCACACCTGTGTTCTTATTCTTAACTCAATCTTGAGGCCCTGCAATGCTTTTCTAGTTAGTTTTTAGTTCCTGTGAATTATGAATCTCCTATTAGTTGGCATGTTTTGAAGTAAAAGGAGTAGAAATTCTTATTCAAGTAAGCATTTGCAGGTTTAAATAGCGTTAGATATAGTAGCTGTTTACTGGAATTTCATTATCAGATCATGATCTTTTCTACAAGAATTGAAGTTAAAATAGAAAAAAAACAGAGAAGTTTAATGGAAGAATCAACAAAGAGGGGAAGTAGATAAGAATTGAACCGGTAGCTAGAGACTTTCTGGTTTATCAGAACAACAAGATCTTTAAGAAGGTTTAATCTTTTTGCAGACAACACAGTTCTCTAAGATTAACCTGTCCATTGCACTTCCAGCTTGGATTGTTAAGTTCCTGGTTTTCTTGTTCCAAAGGTGTAATGCATAGCTTTCTGTCAGGCTATGCAGTGTTTCTTCTGTCCATTTTTTTTCTGCTCTATTTGCTGGCTTCCTGAAGAGCCTGTCAATCTTCATCCAATCAATCGGATAAAATGCCTGAGGCTGCAAGATCGTGACGTTGTAACCGGGTTTAATTCCGACCCTCTCGACGACTCTAGAGATTAGGTAAGGCTGATTTTGCCCCCATTTGTTTCCATTAAAAGATTTGACAAATTCTTTTATGAAATCTTCTAGAATAGGATGATTAATGTCAAACATCATTACAGCATCATTTATTCTCCTCCATTGATTAGTAACTTGATCTGCACTTTGTGCCCCAATTGCATTTCTCAAATTCATGAAATCTTTCAGAACAATGAAGTCTGGATCTAAGTAGATCCCTCCATACTTGAATAGTATTGCAAATCTGAGAAGTTTGGAAAGATTTACAGATAGTGAAATCGAACCAGGGTCTCTTCTGCCACTCTTTACCTCATCAAACCAAGCTTTTGCTGGTGTGTTCTTTAGAAGAAAGGGTATGTCAGGTGTGACTGCCAGAACCTGGAAGCCACGATCAAGTACTGGTTTCAGGATCTGGTACCCTTCAATGGAGTCCAAAGACCGTGACACAATGATTAAGCATGCATGAGGGTTAGCTTTGAATAAGCTATCCATGGCCAAGAATTCTCTTTTCCCAAATGTCTCAGCTGGTAAGAGCCATGTCATGAAGAACTGGAAAGTGCACTTGTTGAAGAATTCCAGAACTCGACCATGGAATTTCTGGCTCAACTCAGTTGAGTTCAGGATCTCAAGCTCTGGCGATTTCCTCCTGAACCAAGTTATTCTTTCTCCTTTCGTAGCGTTAAAAGGAGGAATCAGAGGATCAACAGCTTCCCTGTCAACTTCATCAATCTGCTGCTTCCTGGAATTAACCTGCGATAATTCAAAGATCTTTTCGCTTGTTTGTGATGATGGGTACATAGGAAAAATGGAGACAAGGGTGTCAGAGCAGATTATGAAGAATATAACTGCAAACATCAGGATTGATGATAGTTGAGAATTCGCAGCTCGACTAAGTAGTCTGTAATTGAACATCTTCTTAGAAATTTTCTTCACTTTCATTATGAGAGCGTTCATGGAGCAGAATAGTTTCCTATCCTCACAAGTAAAAGCTTGGAGATTTACAGGCACTATATACAGTAGGAGAAGTCTTAAACATTCTAAACGTGATGATAGGAAGACATTTCTGCATCATCATCGTCGTCATCTCGTGATCTATCAACATTAATTTAGGGGAATTTATAGATGTGTCTATCAAATAAATTCAATCTTTAATGTGGTTCTATTATCATCTTTAATATTGAAAAATTGGAACTTCTAAGTAATGATTAAAACACCAAAGTGGTCCGATCGATTTGATCTCACAAAATTTTAAATTAGCTAAGCATTCAGTTTGAATTATTTTAATAATTCTTGTTATTAAAAAGTAATCGATTTATTGATTAATCAACCGGACACTAACAATTTTTTAAAACTAGAAAAAATTAATTAATTTTTATGTAACATTCAACTTCATTAAATTTATAAATAAGGATAAATTCTTTCTTCAATTCTATTTCAAATTTTTTATTTTTCAAAAGATTTATTTTAAATTACTTAAATAATGATTCAAGATATTAAGAATTTTATAATAAAAGCTTGTGTAAATTACTCGACAAATTATTTTAAAAGAGATTAGGGATGACAATGAACCAGGCTAAGCCTGGACGACCTTATCCCTTTTGTCCCAGTTTGAATTGTTATTTTTAAAAAATTTATAAAACGACGTTATTTTGTGATTAATCAACCCAAGCCTGACCTATTGACTTTGGGCAAGCCAGACCAAACTCTTTTGCCATTCCTAAAAGAGATTGTTATATGATTGATTAATAATGTTTTCATAATTGCCTAATTTAACCATATTATAAAACAACCCAAATTTAACCCAATAATATTAAATAAAAATATTTAAAAATAATTTGACGGGTATTTTTTAATTATACAAGATAAGAAATAAATTAGTAATAAATTGGTTATGACCTAAATATATAAGTATATTCTCACGTGCATTAAAATTAAAATTTTGTTAAAATAATTTAATAGACATTTAATAAAAATTTTAATTAATGTAAATATTTTAAAATATCAAAAGTATTTTTTCAAAGTTAGTAATATCCTACCAAAGAAATAGTATATGTCTTTGTTATTACTCATTACAACTGTTCTCTTAAGGTTACTCTAGTTGGTATAACAATAACCGCATTAAAAATTTTGCTGACACGCAGAATATAAAAGGTTCTTTTATTTTATTTTATGCAGATCAGATCCATCAGTCAGCCATGTGGCAAGGTAGAGTGGGCCTTGACCATCGGCCTCAACATGAGCAACTTATTGGATGGTGCAAACCTCTTACTAGGTGGGTAAAATTAAACACGGATGGAACATGCAAACGGTCCTCATCCTCTGTCACAGCAGGCGGCATCTTGCAAGCAATTGGCTTGAAAGTTTCAGCCAAAATCTTGGCTCGTGCTCATTGGTGTCTGTGAAATTCTGAGGAGTGTATACCGGGCTTACACTAGCATTAGAACCTAGGCTATCGCCGGATCGAATTTGAAGTAGATTCGATCGCGATGATCAATCTCCTATCTTCCTAGGCGAGCCGTTCAATGGCTCTCAATCCTATAGTTCAAAATATTAATGAACTGTTCACTTGAAACTGAACTGTAATACATCGACACATCTATCGAGAGAATAACAAATGCGCGAACTGGCTAGCGAACTATGCAGAGCATTTTGATTTAAGAATCACCTACTTTGTTAATACACCCATTGGATGCCATTTTATCTTCTTCGAGGATATATCGGAGATCTGTTTCTGTTTCTTCCCTTTAATAAAAAAAAAGTTCATTCATTTGGCTTTGGATCGAAAAATGTTGAGATAAAATCCGACACAATTTATTACCACTCCTTGTAGACTCTTTTTCAGTTCAATAATTAAAAAATATAATCGATTTGACTGATTCAACTGTAAAAATCTTGAATCAGTTGACAATTTACTTTAATAATCGATATTATCAAAAACTAATTGGTTTATTAATTAAGACGTCAATTTTGTAAATTAATCTGTTTTGTAAATAAAAAATTAATTAATTTCATTTAACACTATCCTTTTTAATTAAAATTCATATTATTTAACGTTTAAGTACATTTTTTGTAATCATATTTCAAAATTTTTAATTTTATTTAATCTTTAATCGATTTTAAAATAGTATTAAACCTTTTAATTAGTCTTTCTACTATTTGTTTTTATTTAAATCCCTTATCTTTTCGTTTAACAACTTATAAAACATTGGGCTTATCTACTAATTAGTCTTTCTATTTTTTGTCTTTTTCCCAGTTTGCCATGTTCTAAACAACCAGATTTTCCCAAAACAAAAGATAAAACAAGAAGTTCTTCAGAGCCGGCTTTTTATTAATTTGTTTATTGAAGAATGCTCCATTGTTTCAAACTTCCCTTTGTTCATGTCTGGGATTTCAAGTTCTGTTCGGTGTCCATTGATTTTCTGCATAATTTAAGCTAAAAAAAGAGATCTTTCCATTCATGGTACCATCATCAGAGATAACAGAAGAGAAGGATGAGGAAGACAGCTACTTATTCATCAACACAGAGGCTCAAAAGGAAAGGATAAGACAGATCATAGAGTACCAGAAATCCTTGTACTGGTCTTCTTCTTCTTCTTCATTGTCCACTTCAGCTGCTTCTTGTTCCTCGTTCTCTTCTTCTCGTAGAAACAGCAGCTTGTTGGATTTGATGAAAGTTGGAAGCATGTCTTTGAAGAGATTGTTTGAAATGGAGCACACAACTTTGGCGACCCATTTTCAGGATTATAGTGGCTCACCATTAATAAAGACTATACCTTTGTGGGGTAGTGATGATACAGATAATGATATCTTTGATCCATGGTCAGCCATTAAAAAGATTGGAACTTCTAATGAGCTTGGAAGTGATTCAACAGCTAAGTTTGCTTCTGATGCTAGCTTCAGGGATGGAGACTTCCGCGTGGTCAACAACAGGCGCAAGTTGAGAAGAGAAAGTTCTTTCAGGAGGTTGCCAGGATTGAGTTTTCATAGATTTAAGTGCTTCAGGTTCAGGTTGAGAGTGAGAAGAATCAGGATTAAGATCTGTGGTAAAATATTCTAAGTTTTGTCTGTAAATTTGCAATCATACGTAGAAGGAACTTGAACCCCAATGATAAACAAATATACAGATAAAAACTTGCAGAAGAAGGAAAGAAAGGAAGAAAAGGTTTCTGGCAGTAATCAAGTCCTGAGATTCAGTACTTTATCCTGATTCTGGAACCTGAAGAGTGACAGGATTTGTTTCTTGGGTGCAGATTCTGGGAACATGTCTTTTATTCATTGAATACTACTGCTATTAGTTCATTAGATGATTTGCCACTTGTCAATCTATCAAACCGCAGATGATTTGCAATGATTTTCAAGTGAATTGGCAAATGATGCAGTGATCTTTGATCAACCTTGCCAAAACATTTCCCTCTTCAGGGTTAAACTTTCTGCTGATTCTATTCCATAGGTGCAACCCAAAAGAATTCACATTTAGTTGATGTAGTGTACCGTTGACCCATCTTGAAATTTTCAGGTTTTCTGGTTTCTTAAAATATCTTCCTATGTTCTGCCAATCGACAGGATAGAAGGCCATAGGTGGCAAGACAGAAAAGTTGTATGCTGAAAGTCCTGCTACTTTCTCAACTACCCTGTAGATCAAATAAGGGCCAATGTATCTGCATATGTTTCCATCAAAATTTGAAACAAAATCCTTCATGAACTTGAAGAGTAATGAATCAACACTTTGTGCTCCAACAGAATTCTTGGGCCCTGTGAAACTTTTAGAATAATAAAATCTGTATCCAAGTAAACACCTCCATACTTATACAAAGCTGCGATTCTGATAAGGTTTGATAGATTCTGAAGAATTGGAATTTTGCCAGGGTCCTTGTGGCCTTTCTTGAGCTCGGCAAACCAGGCCCCTGCCAGGTTATTATGTTGATTTTTGTCGGATGTGTGGAGGACTCAACTGAAAAGAAACTCAAAATACAATATATTGATTGTAATATTTTACAAACAACATTGACACAAACTCTCCACTCACTCACGGCATATAGCTGCTACATTGGCATCTTTTGTGAGGCATTTTTACAAACTTTCTCTGTATGTCCCAATTGACCGCTGTTGAGTGTTGGCATTCAGTTTCCAATAGGCTAGAGTTTTAGTTCTAGTAGGATTTTTATTCAGTTTCACTATAGG
>JANVCQ010000004.1:37248855-37261955 GCA_025531925.1 Erythroxylum plowmanianum
ATTCCTGTATAAAAAGTATTGACCTGCTGCCATATAGAGAACCCATGACTAGGACATTGTGCCAACATATCCCGAAACCGCTCCCACACTTCATATAAACTTTCATTTTCATATTGAGTGAAAGAAGTGATCTCATTCTTCATCTTTGCAACCTTGGAAGGAGGGAAAAATTTTGCCAAAAATAATCTCATCATCTCATCCCATGTAGTAATTGATCCCAACTGCAAACTAGCCATCCATACTCTGGCCTTATCCCTTAAAGAAAATGGGAATAACCTTAATCTCACCGCGTCTTCTGATACTCCATTCTGCTTGAAAAAATCACAAATATCCAAAAATGTCTCCAAATGGGTGTTTGGATCCTCCAAAGGTAATCCTCCAAATTGAGATGCCCTCACTATGGATGTAATGCTGTGAGGAATCTCAAAACTTGCAGCTGTGATCGTCGGCCTTATAATGGGAGGCATGGGTCTATTGCTATGCCCCATAGTCAAATCCATCATAGTCAACTCTCTTCTCTCTTCAGTATGTGACATCAACCTCTCCTCGTGTTGTTCCATCTCTGAAAACTGCTCTTCTCTAGTCCTTTCTGTTGAAGTACTACTCTGAGCCAATCTGGTTTCCTTACGCAACCTGCGAGCAGGTTTTTCAATCTCAGTATCTAATAGCAAATTCTCAGACTTTTGACCCGAGTGAGCATAAACAAAATGGAACAAATAAAAAGCAAATAATAACAGAGTTAATAACAGAGTTAAGAATGAAAAAAATAAAAATAAAACACATCAACGTAAAGCAGTCAAGCAAACAACTAAAATATGCAAAGAAACAACGAAGCAAGAATTAAATTTGAGACAATTAATACCTTCTAATCTAATGACTCACAATAAGGAATTTACTCCCTGACAACGGCGCCAAAAACTTGTTGCGATCTAAACAAAACAATATAAATTAAATTCTATCTAGATCAATTAGAGGCAAGCGTACCCCGTCGACAAGTAATATAAATCGGTAAAAACTGGATATCGTACCCAAAAGAAAATTTTCAACACGTAAGACAATTAAATTAAATGATGTAAAATTACTCAGACGATCAAGAATTGATTGATTTGAAAATAAAATAAAATAAGTAAATCAAGGAAATATGAAAATTGCAAGGTATGAATTAAAACGACTAGATTTAATCAAATGACAAAAATCGGTTAAGGTATCAGATTTCAATTGGATTGGATACTAAAATAAAATTGTAATGGTGGATTGATTTAGGAAATACTTCACTTAAGCAAGTCAAACCCAATGTTCATGGTGTTCCCTTCTCTTCTAAATCCGAGTTACTACTTGGTTCATAGATAATTTGGAATAAAAGGCGTTAAACACAAGAAGCCTAAAATTAAGTTCGTTAATCCTAGGTATCCTCACACAAGATCCTAAGGTTGATCCACACTTTAGTCTCAAGTATGTCGCTTGATTAATTTTCTGACAAATTAAATCCCATTGATTGTTGCATTAAATCATCTAAGGTCTTAATTTAGGTGATCAAGCTAAGTTAGGACAAAATATGTATTTAATCAAGCAAAAATCAATATCACAAAAATTATCCTAATCCAATATCAATCTTAACCTTAACCAAAAAGAAAAACTTACTCACACATATTTATCAGTGTAACATAAATCATGGTCATAATATATGTTTGCATTAATTAAATCCACAAAATTAAAATAAATAAGAAATAATAAAAAATTAAAATTAAAAACACCCGATATATAATCTTCGAGAGAGATGGCTATTGCTATCCAAAAAAAATTCTTTAAGGTTGACCTCTTCTACCGTTGCCATTGATTCCACCTTTTGTTTATGCAAAATCGTGAAGCTCTCTTTGCTACTACAGCTATCTCCCTCTTTTGTTATTGTTCATTGACATGACAAATAAGGTTTGTGTCACCTTATTCATGCACGTCCCTTCTCCATTGTTTGCTCCTTCTCTTCACGTTTTTTTAAAGCTCCAACAACAGACCAACAACGCACCTCTCCAGCTGCTTCCACGTTGCCACTAGCTTCTTCAACTCCACAGGTGCTGTTGCATTTGTTCTCTACCCACCAGCTAACGTGTTGTTCTGTCCAGTTGCAACATTGTTCTCTATTCCAGCTACTTCAACTCTTCTCCTGCAACGTAGCTGTTGTTGGTTTCGTTGCCACTTGCTACTTCAGCTTTAGCCCCCAGCTGGTTCATCAACTTGAGTGGATGGAGAGTCTTGAGTGGTATGTAGCGTGAGTAATCTCAGCTAACATGTATGTTGTCCATCTCCCGTATGTGAGTTTTAGAGTGTAAGTTTTTTGGGTGGTCTGTAACGTGTAAGCTCTTGGCTAGTGGTGTATGCGTGTTTTATAGACGCAAGATTGGGAGTGTTTTCTTTTTTTTTTTCAGTCAAGTATGGAGGCTGCTTTAGAGGAAGGATATGCTGGTGTGCTTGGCGTCTTCTGCGTAAAAGTGAAAGTTGTCATTTTTGTGGAGGTTAGCTGCCAACTTCAATGTGAAGTTGCAACCAGCTTATTTCGTTATTTTCTAACCACCTCCTGCTTACATTTTTTTCTCCTTTTGCTGCCAGCTTTTTACGTAATTTTAGGAGATTTTCTTCCACCTTTTACACATAGCTCTTGTCTTCTTGTTCTTCTATCCACGCTGCCTTGCAAAACTTATGAACATTCCTTCTCTTCCACGCCTAAGCCTCCCTTTTTTTTAGCTTGCCTGTTGTAGCCATCTTCTTTTGTCTTTTATGTATTGGAAGTCCATCATCTCATTTTTTTTCACCTACCGCCAACTGCTACTTTCTACATGATTTTAGGAAAGTTTTTGTCATCATTTACGTACAGTTTTTTCTATTTTTTCTTCACTCCTGCACAGTTGCTTTCTTTTCTTACTTTAGGCTTTTAAATATCCCAATTTTAATATGTGCCTAGAATTAAAACAAATAATTCTTAATTAGTAGAATTTAAACATAAATGGACAAGAGTTTAATAAATTATGTATCTGAAATTAATATAAAAATGTCCATTAACACCTTGCATGTGCTTCCCTTTTTAAATAGTAGTCTTAGGTCAAGAGTTCCTTTGATATACTTGAGTATGTGTTGAACTACATGTAAGTGAGATATTCTTGGATTTGCTATTAATCGACTAGCCACTCTAATAGAAAAATGCTATGTCAGGGCGTGTTATTGTCAGATAAATCAAGTTTCCCACAAATTGTCAATACATTGTTGGATCTTCTAGCTTGCGACCTCCTTTTTAACAAAGTTTAGTATTCACCTTAGCGTGGAAACTAGTTTGCAATTAAGCATTCCAAACTTATGCAACAAGCCTTTAACATACTTTTGTTGACACAAGAACAATCCTTCTTTGACTTGTTCTACTTCAAGTATAAGGAGATGCTTCAACTCACCAAGTTCCTTCATTTGGAAGCACATCGAGAGATTACTTCGAATCTATTGAACTTCTTTTTCATTATCACCAGTAATGTCAAGATCATCCATGTAGATAAGCATTATTACCAACTTTCCATTCTTATTTTTCACAAACAAGTTTAAGTATGCTAAAGCTATTGTGTATCCACTTTGTATTAAAAATTCAATAATCTTACTATACCATGCCCTTAGCGCTTGCTTTAACCCATAAAGGGCCTTCTTTAGTTTACATACATAGCCTGCATGAGCTTTGTTTTCAAATTCCTAAGGTTGGTCCATATATATTTCTCTGTCCAGTTCTCCATGCAAGATGGAATTCTTTACAACCATTATTAGAGGTTATAAAATTTATTAGCTGCAGCGGCAGGTAGGACATGTACCATTGTGATCTTTACTACCAGACTAAACTTTACATCATAGTCTAGCATGTACTCCTGAGAAAACTCTTGTGCAACCAATCGAGCCTTGTACCTTTCAATCATTCCATCAAGTCATCTCTTTACCTTGAAAACCCACTTGCAAGAAATTGGTCATGCATTCTTGGGTTATGGCATTAAGTCCCAAGTTTGATTATCTCTTAATGTTTGAATTTCTTAATCCATTGCTTTCTTCGAGTCTAAGCTTTGTGATGCTTCTTCATAACTTGTTGGTTCACCTATTTCATTTTCTTTTGTTAATGTTACATTTGCATATTTGGGATTCAACCTTCTTTTTCTAATTGACCTATGTAAAGACTATTGAATAACTTCTTGCTCTTCTAATGACTTGATCTTTCTCTTTTAGGAGTTATACAATGCACTCCAGTTTTCCACGGACTTTTCCTTGATGACATGTCATTGATCTCTATCAACTCTTCTATTGGTCTTACTTCTTCAACTGACTCTTATGATTTGTGAAGTTCAGATGACTCTTGAACTCTTTCTTGTAGCTTTTCCTCTATTGCTTCAGAATCAGGTAACAAAACTGCTCGTGGTGACCACGATAACGATGCCTCATCAAACACCACATTTCTAGATACATAACATCAATTTGTTATTGGATCACAACATCCTCAACCTTTTCATTCACTATCCCATGAATATGCATTGAATTGTCTTTTTATTAAACTTATTTCGTAGGTGGTTTGGTATAAACCCATAGCAAATACAACTAAAGACTTGAAAATGACTAACTGTGGGTTTGATATTCCACAACTTTTCAAATGGTGAGATAAACTACAGTCGAGCTTAAGGCAATCTGTTGATAACATATGTTGTTGTCTTTATACACTTATAAAGGAGTTAACGTGCTTTTCCATATTGACATCTAGCGCATATTATATCATCATGAACATCTAGCTGATGAAGACATTTAAGCAAGGACTTCTTTATCATTGCCTTCATCTTATGATAATTCGCATGCCTAAGCATTGCATGTCACTAATCAGGTGTCTCATTTTTTCTTTGTCTTATTTACATATATTGTTTGTGCAGAAGACATACTCCAAGTGTTGCCCTTCTATGATAGGTATACTTTTTGGCTTCAAACTTCGATACACCTTAACATCTTTTGGACCGAACACTACATAATTTCCTGAAGACATAAATTATGAAACAGAGAGTAAATTTTTCTTCATACCTAGCACATGGTAGACATTGCTCAACTCCACATTGTGAGGATTATATCGAGGTGTCATTATGGTCTAGTTAATGTGAGTGATTAACAGCTTAGAATTATTTGTTGTGACTACAACACATCTCCTATTATATTATGCTATATTAATTAGTATCTCTTTATCTCATGTCATGTGGTTAGAGCACCTGGAATCAACAATCCAATCATCATTGTAGTTGATCAGCTCATCCTTCATCTTTACAAATGTAGATTCTTCCATTTGCTTATCCATGCAAGATGTTGCATTCTCTACATTCTCTTCTACTACTATAGATGCTTAAATATCCCATTATTCTTCACTGTCTTTATTATTATAGGTGGAAGTTGCAACACTACCTTCAACTCTTTTGAATCGGCAGTCTCTGGAGAAATGTCTTCTCTTGCCACAATTGTAGCATTGGTTGTTCTGCCGCTGATACTTTTTTTCTTCACTATTTCAAAACTGCTGAGTTCCTCCTTCTTAAGAACATCTTCTGTCTTTGTTTTTCCATTAACCATCCAATGACTTCCTTAGGTTATCATCACCATGTCCCTTAACAATTTTTTCCCTTTATATGCCCTTTGTTTACTGAATAGGGCTTTCTCTTCATCCTTTAATGAGACTTTATACATTTGGTTGTCTAAGATCTCTCGATTGACAAGAATATTTTCGCAACTCTATTACGGTTGGTTATTTGACCCAACCACGAGTTGCGATGACAATAACATTATATTTTGGCCTTAAGCTATGAATAATGATTCTCCTCATTCTAGTCTCCATAATTGCATTTTGATGATCTAATTTTGAAATTTCTTTACAAAGAGATTTAACTTTTCTATAAAATTCACTTACCAACATATTTTGTTGCGAGACTGATAAGAGCTCATTTTCTAACCAACGAAGCTTTGCATCATTTGCTTTGATGAATAGTGTTGCTAGACTATCATATGCCTCCTTAGATGTTTTTACACCCTTAATGCAGTGTAGCAAGCCATCCTCAATTGTCACAGATAGTACGTACATAACTTTGCCAGCTTTAATCTTCCATTTATTTAATTCTTCTGTGTTTGTGGATGGTGTGGTATTGTCACCACCAACAATACTCCATAAGTCTCGTCCAAGCAAATAATATTGAATTCGCAAGCTCCAATTGTTATAATTATAGCTATTAAGTTTTTTAATAGTACTTACTAAACTCGCAATATCTGTCATTACAACTTGGCGATGCTCAGTACTTGACCAAGTTAATTTAGTTCCAAACCTACTTGATTACAATCCCTGTCTGTAGACAAGCCAAATTTTTACAATGTCAATCTTTGTTAAAGACTACTTATAGAACAATTTTGATGGCTTGATAGTATGATTCGGTTATAGACTAACCTAACTCTGATACTAATTGTTGATATTTGTTGGAATAAGTTGAACACTCAATTAAAAAGAAACTCAAATGCAATATGTTGATTATAATATTTTACAAACAACTTTGATACAAACTCTCCACTCACTCATGACACACACCTTAATTTGCATTCACTAACAATTAATTGTTGGTCACTTAACCACACCTCACATTCACTCATTAATGTTGTTCACCCACTCAAACATTATTCACACACCCTTACCACTTATAGAGCTTAGCTCCTTTTATAGATATCCTAAGTCGGTTAACAACTGACTTTTAGGCTTTCTATATTATTCTAGTTATTATTCTAGAATATTATGGAAAACTCGCATAATAAAATATTATTTATGTATATAGGACAATATGAAGACTCTAGAGAGATCAAGAGAGATTTCAGTGATTTTTTAACAAGTTTGACAATTAAAGTAGTTCACGAGAAAGTCTTCAGCATGCTATATAGGATATAAGATCTTTCCTGGTATATATGATATTAATTAATAAAGAAACGTAGTTGCTTGATTTTTCTTTTATTTTCACATACAGACGAATCTCACCAAGCATATTTCGATCTGTCAGACAGATATATGTAGATGTAAGAATTTAAAAGTTTGCTTGTGGAATAAAATTTCAACTATAAGGAAATTGTCAGAAGCATAAAGAATCAAAAGATGAAGAAAATTTTTCAGACAATAGTTAACACACTAGTGAGTAGTCCTTCATGACCAGATGTATTTAATTAGACTACTGGTGCTCTAGACAAAACTTTAAAAATGGCTTGACCAAATTTTGATATGGGCTCTATAAGTGAGTTCTAACCTCTTAATTGACTAGTTACTGTCGGACTTGCTAAGCTTTACATAAAGTAAATTGATTGAGCTAGTTATGTGAGAAGACAACTATTTTGTTACTCTAGATGCAGCTTGTAGAACTAATGTCTTCGTTTGCAGGCTCCTTCCACAACTCACTCTAGCACCCCGAGTTAAATCGCACCCTTCAATAAAGGTGGTGTTCTACACTCCTAATAATTTGTTATGATCATACTAGAATGTAAGCAGGTCGTTCTTAACGTTTTATAGACCTTAGATAAAGTAAAAAAAAAGACTCTTATTTTATCTATTTTTGTTTTTTATAAAGTTAAGAGTGAACCCTTATAAAAAATAAAATGAGACAAAATAAAGGTAGGTCAATAGTGGGCCTTAAGCAGGTGCCCTTCCTGACCTTAGAAAGAGAAACTTGATAGAAAAAGAAGAGTTTTAGCTGTAATTCTCAACTTTTAACAAAATCTAAACTAGTTGTTCTCGAATTCTCACCACTTTGAAGTATCTATTTTTACCCATTTTTTCTTTACTATGCCATACATAAGGACTTTTTGGAACACTTCATATCCTAGAGCTCTCCTATCTCTAATTACGCATTGTAATATTAGTAAATAAGCTTAAAATTGGCCAAAAAATTGTCTATAATTAATACAATTAACCCAAATTAAACAAATTTTAGGTTGAGTTCGAGTTCCTCTTTTTTAATTTTTGAGTGTCAAGTATAGCTTGAATTTGGGCTCAAATATGATGATCCGGTCTAACCTAAAGCTCAAATCCTACCTATATTGAAATGAGCTACTTTATTAATAACAAAACAACGTCATTTCTTCTTAAGTAAATGGTTCTTTTGACTCTCCTCCCCTCGCCTAGTCTCTTCATCCCTGTCACTCACGCAACTCTTGTCTCTCGGTCATCTCATTCTTTCACTCATGTTCTTGTCTCTCGATTTTTTGGCTCTCTCTCATTCTCATGCTCTCATCTTTAGTCTCTGGCTCTGTCTCACTCTTAGGCATCACTCTCTAGTCTCCCCATTATCCCTAACTTTACCTTTAATTATTTCTTAGATAATTTTTCTTATACACCCATATGACAATGATGACATCTATTGCTTTATTTGTTCTATTTTAAATAAGTTTACTTTAAAATTGATGGAATTTATGAATTTTATAGCTTGATCTATTATCTTGATTTTTGATGTTTATAGTAGGATTCTGTTTCCTTCTTTATTTAATATCTTCAAGAATGAGCAACTTCTATGAAAATTTTCTTAGTCATTTGATGGAAAGAAAGAAACAATTTAATAGCCATTTGTTTGGTTTCCTAAATGTTCCTTATTTTTCTATCTCTGGTTTGTTTATTTCTACATCTTAAAATACTTTACTTAAAAGTTATGTTTTTAAAGTCTTAAGAAACATATATTAATCATCATTAAGCTTAATAATCATAGGTTTTAGAGCTTGACATGGATATGATCAATTATTATTTTAGGTGAACAAAATCAATGACTTTATGTCATAGTTTTGTTATAGCACAAATCTATTTGAGCAAGCCATAAGAAGATAAACATATCAATTCTTTTAACAATGATTCATAAGCATAATTTTTAGCGTATGGGCTTATCCCTTAGTGAAGTATAAAGTGATGAAATGTTGTTTGGAAAGCTTTAAACATATGAGTCACAACTAACTTTAAACATATTAGTTGAATTTTTTTGTTTTATTTCCAAGTCTATCCATTTTGAAATTAGCTTGTTTATCCGAACCTTAGTACTTACCCTTGGAGATCAAATCAAAAATATATTCCAAGGATTGCAATATAGGTTACAACCTCGGGTCGTTTCACTTAATCAGAACCCAATGGAATGGACCTAAGCTAGCCTATATATCATGAAGCGCAAACTAAATTAGTAAGAAAAAGGGGGGGTTTTGCCTTTGTAAAATCTTTACTAAATTAAAAAAACTATAAGGAAAATGTGTCAAAAGTATTTTTTGGAATTTTGGGAATATTAAAAAATGGAATATAAAAACAATGATTAAATGGTGATAGTATCCTCTTGAAAATGAGCTTGGCTATCATAATTCGAAATCAATTTTTGTTAGGAGCGAAAATCACTAAGTTTCAAATGGTAAACCTTAAAGAACTCCTTAAGTCCAAGGTCTTAATCAATGAACTCCATTTCTTAAGACCTTGTTAAATGCCCTTACTGTGTGCGGTGGTTAAATCAATGTAATAAGTCATTTTGGGACCTCAAATCAACTCAATATCAAACACAACTATGAAACATAAAAGAGATTCAACAAGATCACTAATTGATATATATGAGACTTTATATATTAAAACTCCAAGTTCTACATTAACAAATCCCACAACACAATGAATATCTAACACTTGATTAAACTCTAATCAAGAATGTTTAACTACAAATAACAAATCCTAAACCTAGGAGTTTGTAAATCACAGCTAAACATGGATTAAGCTACTCCCCTTTTAAGCTCGTTAAACTCAAGCCATTTTTACATCTTCAAAAGGATCGGAAGGTCTAGCCAAGCATAGCTACAAGAGACTTCACCACAGAGAACTCACTAGAGATACTCATACTAACAACCGACTGGAAAAATGGACGAAATATTGTGAGAGAATGAAGGTGTTAAGATGAGAGAAAAGTGCTGACGCTTTGAGTGTGTCGGCCTCTTCTTTTTTTACTGCTCCCATTTAACTTAAAATAGGTAAGTTTCGTGAATCAGGTTAATGGAACGGGTTATACAGTGGGTTATTTTGTCGAAAATGGTCTGGGTCACGCTAGTTCAAAGGTTTTGCTACAGCGAGGAGATGTGTCATCGCGGTGAACTTTTTCTGAAAGTTTTTTAACTTCATTTTCAACTTTTGTCGCAGCGTAAACACATTCCTTCGCCGCGGCGAACTTTTCCTGAAGAGTTTTTTTGTGAGTTCTTCATAGTTTGCCGCGGCAAACATTCTTATTGCCCTGTTGACTTATAGACTTATCATCTTCAACCTTCACTCCTTATATCTACTTGTTGAGTCTCCTACAATAAACAAATGGTAGTTTGTAGTATCAATTGTTCTAGAAAATTAATTTAGTGTAATTACTAATTATTTGTGACAATTTTACTCTCAAACTACATAAAGTAAAAACAAACACTCAAGAGTCAAATTAAGCATAAAATCTTAAAATAAGAACCAAGAAGTGTAATAAAACCCATGCAAATGTCACCAATTTATATGAGAAATTTAGGTTCAATCAAATTCCCCCACACTTAGACCATTGTACTCTTAGAAAAAGTTTATAAGTCAAAGAGACACAAGGGCAAAAGAAAATTCCAACCATGCTTAAAAATGAGAGTAGAAAGGCAGTTAAGTCACTTCCTCAGAAATCAACCTAAGCATACTGAAAGACTGCAAAGAAAATAAACATTATAAGCATTTAATCCAAAAAGATTAGGTAAAAGAGATTTCTCTCAAGGTAATGTGTTTAATCTCTTAACTCACTTGTCTTGGGATAATTTCACTCTATAATTTGCTTAGTTCATTCCCTTCCATAAGCTTGTGATAATTCTAACTCTCCACCACAAAAACTATAATTTCGAAAATCGAGAGGACTTTTCAAAGTTATAATGTACAAAAGGCTAAATGAGATGGATTGAATGGAAGAATGAAAAAGAATGAGTACATGCACCACAATTACTTGTCTCATGAAACAATCTCCAACTATTACTAATAAAATATTTACAAAAATAAATATAATTTAACACATTTTTATTACTTTTCTCTTTTGAGAAAATTTTTTACTTTTTGTTGTGTGCTTTTTTAAAACTCTTTTCTTTCTTTTCTTTTGTATAGAAACCCTTTCTTTTTTTTTTCTTTTTTTTATCAACTTAAGCTACATATGAGATACTTATTAAAAATTATGAAATATGCATGCACTCAAAAGAAGGCTCAAAGGGGCTAGCAAAGGTTAAGTGTTTAGGTAATTAGGGTTTGGAAAGAAATGCTTCTATCATATTAACTAATTATTAGTTCATCAAGCTTTGATCAAGAATTAAAACAAGCTCCAGAGAGATATGAAATTAAGCAGATACACATAAAATTGAAAGAATTTAGGCCCAAATATCCTTCCAACAAAGGTAGTATCTCAATTAAGCAATCTCAAGGTTTAAAAACACATAATACTACTTCCTTAGCATACCCTCACTTGCTTCTTGTGAAAACATCGAAAATGAAATTAACCAAAATCAGCTATCATTTAAAACAAAAGTGGTATTTTCAAAAACATAAGGACCACTTTGAAATTTATAAAATCGTCAAGATACAAGAGTGAAAAGAATCTAAATTAGGAAGAATTATTGAAATGAGAAATTTTTAAAACAGTTTCAGGATAGCATCACCGCATTGAAGCAAAGAGTTTGCCGCGACGAAACATCAATTTCGCAATGTTTCCATGACAAAGAAAGAGTTCACAATGGCAAAAAATGATAGAAACATGCAAAAAAGCGATTTTTCTTGATTACCAAGTTTAAAAATATTTGCATACTATCCACAAATGACTTGCACAAGTGGTTAAATGGCCAAAATTGATGCATAAATAAGAATTTCAAATTAAAACAAACTCCTCCACACTTAAACATCATATTGTCCTCAATGTGAAGAACAATTAAAACAATTAGGCATGGAAAGGGAAGTGTAAGACGAAGGAAGAACAACATATCAGAAAAAGGACATAGAGAATTAGATAAATAACTGGCCACTAAGTTTGTACATGACAAAATGTAACTGAGTATTCGATAAACTAAAAACTAAAACAAAATGAAAGAAAATACAAGAACAAGCAACTCGAGCTACTCTATAATAAGATCATCCCCAGTGCCAGAGAGACCTGCCCTCAATGTGCCAGTACCACTGAGGGGGTCAGATGGCAGCTGGAAGTGAAGGTGCTCAGGCTATACAGCCTATCTCTCTCTTGCTGGGCTATCTCCTGAAGGAGGGTGTCTCGAAGAGTAGTAAGATCTACACAAAGGCCATCAACTCGGCCAGCGAGGGTCTGTATGGACACAGGTTGAGGGGTGGCCTGAGCTGGAGGATCATCCTTAGCTGGTATTGAACTGTAGAGATTAGAGCAACATTAGGAACCTGGGTGGAGGGTTAGGGTGGGTAGACGATGGGATGTTTGAGGCGGGTGTACCTAAACAGAGGGGCTGGGTCAAAATGTCTATCATTAGGGAATTTCGAGACATTGTGAGCCCAGAATATGTCTGTGATGAGATGGGGGAAGGTAATGGCATTGGTGAATTTAGAGGTAGTGATGGAGTCATGTAGAGTGGAGGTAACGACATTAGCTATATCGACTGGGCGACCAGTTATGAGAAGGTAAAGGTGGAGGGCTTGTTGTTTTGTAATGTAAGCAAGCTGGGTGATCGGAATGATGTTGTTACACACAAGATAGAGCCAAGGATGGGCTTCGGGGAAAAGATCAGTGTTGGACCCCGAATGTTTATGAAAAGATTAGAACTACTTGAATAAGAAATTCTGGTGATTAGCCACAAGTAAAGAACAAGTACATGGAAGTTCTTGAACCAAGAATTTATAAACAAGCGTAAACTAGGGAATGAGAGACGTGGATGGATTATGATTTGCTATGGTGTTTTAGTGGATAAGAGGTTTTTGAAATAGAAGGAATTAAGGTGAAAGTGAGCAACAAAATGAAAGCAATATTTATGTAAGCAAAGTGATGGAGAATCGGTATATATGTGTATGTTCTGTCATTGGTGTTCAT
>JANVCQ010000004.1:37269175-37299390 GCA_025531925.1 Erythroxylum plowmanianum
CTTGGGACCAGCAAACAAGATTCTAGGGATGCAAATTCACCGAGACAGAAATAATAGGAAGATTTGACTTTCTCAGACGAATTTTTTAAAGAAGATCTTGCGGCGATTCAACATGCAAGATTGTAAGTCAATTTATACCCCTCTTTTTGTTAATTTCAAGTTATTATCAAGAATGAGTCCTAGCAACGAAGAAGAAAGGATGGAAATGTCTCGAATACCATATGCATCAACAGTGGGGAGCCTAATGTTCGCTATGATTTGTACAAGACCAAACATTGCGCATGCAGTGGGAGTTGTTAATAGATACATGGTGAATCCTAGTCGAGAGCATAAAATGTTGACACTGTATAAAAGAATCCAGAAACTACAACAGTACAAGATAACATCCCTGCTGATAATAATCTTGTAGGCAGTGGGATCCTATAGACGATACCTTTTCACACCTTCAGCATACCCTAAGAAAAAACATCTTCTAGATTTTGGATCCAACTTTGTAGTTTCTTGGGCATTAAACATCTCATAGGCCGAACTTCCAAATATATGGAGATTGGAATAATCTACTGGTTTACCAGTCCACATCTCCATTGGTGTCTTCAACTCAATTGCAGTTGATGGAGATCGATTCACCACATAACAGGTAGTATTGACTGCTTCTGCCCAGAATTTCTTCTCTAAGCTTGCAGTTCTCAACATCGCTCTGATTCTTTCCAACAAAGTTCTGTTCATCCGCTTTGTTATTCCATTTTGTTGAGGAGTGTATGCTGTAGTGAATTGCCTTTTGATGCCTTCTTGCTTGTAGAATTCATCAAATTCTTTCCCAGTATATTCAACTCCATTATCTGAGCACAAACACTTGATCTTCTTACCAAATTCGAGTTCCACCCGCGTTTTGTAAGATTTGAAAGTTGGAAATACATCTGCCTTCCTCTTGATAGGAAACACCCAACATCTCTTCAAATAATCATCAATAAGGATACAAAGAAATTTGCTCCTTCTAGGGACGTAACTAGTGCTTGTCATACATCATAGTGAATTAATTCTACAATCTCTTTATTTCTGAACTTTGATGTGTTGAACTTCAATCGATATTGCTTACTCACAATGCAATACTCACAAAAGGGCAGTGTTACTTTTGTAAGTCCTAGAAGTAACTTCTTCTCTGCAAATATCGTCATTCCTTATTCTGACATATGTCCAAGCTTCTTATGTCATGTCTGCTCTCTCCATTTGCTTGTGCTTCTCTTCATGCTATTTGTATAGGTAGAAGAAGGCAGATGTGGTTGGCCAATTTGGCCAACCATACTTTTAGCATGTTAGGCACCAAATAAATCGGTGCCTAACTTACCCACCATGGTTGACAGCCAACCATGTTTTACAAGCTGGTGCTATCTTCTTGGACTGGAAGTAGCCATTGTAATTGGAAAGGAAGAGCCTGTGATAGCTCTGGAATTGTTGTCTCTTTCAACCTTTCACTTCACGGTTTGACGGGTACACTTCAAAAGCTCAACTTCTCTACTTTCCCTAACCTCATTCGTCTTGATCTTTCCCTCTATTTATTCTGCGGATCCCTGCCACCACTGATTGGTAACCCTTCCAAACTTGTCCTGTTCGATTTGTCCTATAATCTTCTTTCTGAGAAGCTTCCCTCTGAGATTGGAAAGTTGGCAAATTGTTATAGATGTGGCTTGGTGTCAATCATCTTTCTGGTTCCATTCCTGAGGATCTAGGCTTGCTAACATCTCTCAAATCTTTTGATTTATCCAGCAGTTATTTCACAGGTTCCATCCCTTCTATTTGAAACTTGACCAACTTATTGCGCATTCATCTCGATGTAAAAGCTTTTGAATTGGCTTCGTCGAGTTCATCTACTGGAGAGTGAAGCTTTTTCACAGCAACAACCTGTCCGGTGGACAATTCAGCTTTGCAGACACTTCCATGACCCCCTTGCCCAATGCAAAACTTGGGATCGAGTCCTTTTGTCGCTTCGATAATGCTTTGGTACACTATTTTCCCGTCATAGCGCCACACTTGAAAAGATACCCCTTTTCCGCTTCTGCATCTACTTTTCTTTTCTTCACTTTGCCGGAAATATATGGAAACTCAACTATAAGCAGAAGAAGCAGTGTGCAGAGAGCCGAGATTATAGGAAAAATAATTAGGTTTCTGACCCTTTCTCGTCTTGATCTGTGGAATGATGTTGGAGGACCAGGTTTCAAACCACTAGCATTTCCGCACAAGCCTTTGTTATTCCTCGACGCCTCAAATGGCGCGTTGTGGAAGGCACTAAGGTCAGGAATGGCGCCCTCTAGTTGATTACAGGATAAGTAAACAGTTGTCAAACTCCGTGTGGTGTCAAAATCTGATGAAATTGGACCAGACAAATTGTTGTGTGAAAGATTCAATGTCTCTAAGACTTTCAATCCATCTAGTTGCTGTGGTGTTTCTCCTGCCAACTGATTCTGACTAAGATCAAGTGTCTGAACCGAATTCAAATTACCGATCTCAGTTGGGATATGGTTCGTGAATTCATTCATACTCAAATTCACATCCAACAGTTTCATGCACTGTCCCAATTTTCCACAGATGGAGCCACTCAAGTTGTTTGCAGCCAAATTAAGATATTGGAGAAGAGAGAACGTCCCAATTTCCAAAGGAATGGTTCCCGAAAGCTTGTTGTCATTCAACAGAAGGTTGAACACTAACGTCAAGTTCTGCAATTCCTTTGGAATCTCTCCTACTAGCCGATTGAAGGAAAGGTCAAGATATTGTAACCTCGTTGCCATTGCAAGTGCTCGAGGTATCTGGCCAGTGATGTTGTTGTTGAAGATTTTCAATCTTGTTAAATTGCAGCATTGTCCCCAGTTAAGAGAAATCTCGCCATAAAACTTTTCGAAACTCAAATCTATGAAGTTCAACTGATGATATATATGCCAAAGACTTCAGAAATGTTTCCTGTAAGTTGGTTCCCTTCGAGACTGACTCTAACCAAACTGTTGCAGTTTTTTAAGGTTTTCGGCCACAGAACCTGTAAAGTAGTTGCTGTCTACAGTGAGATTTTTCAATGTGCCACTCGTGCATATGTTAAAAGGCCAGTGAGCCTATTTTCAGACAATAGCAAATTTATCCGTTGTGCAAGATTATTCATCTGTCGAGGAAGAGAACCTAAAACTTGATTGATGAACAATTTAGATCTGCCAGGGATTTAGTTTCTATTATTCCTGAAGGGATGGATCCGGAAAGTCTATTCTGAAACATGGCAAGACCTTTTAAGTTGGTTGTTTCCAATAGACGTGGGGATTGTCCTGTCAATCTGTTTTCTGCCAGTGGACTTCCAGGGACTTCAGGAATCCAATTTCCAGAGGGATAGATCCTGATATAATGTTTCCATCTAGATGAATGCGCAATAAGTTGGTCAAGTTTCGAATAGAAGGGATGGAACCTGTGAAATAATTGCTGGATAATTGAAAGATTTGAGAGATGTTAACCAGCCAAACTCTTCAAGATGGAACCAGAACGCTGATTGACACCAAGCCATATGTATAACAAATTTGACAACTTTCCAATCTCAGGGGGAAGATTCTCATAAAGAAGATTGTAGGACAAATCGAGCAGGACAAGTTTGAAAAGGTTACCAATCTGTGATGATACGGATCCATAGAATGGATTGAGGGACAGATCAAGACAATTGAGGTTAGGGAAAGAAGATAAGTTGAGATTTTGAAGTGTACCCGTCAAACCGTGAAGTGAAAGGTTGAAATAGGCAACACTTCCAGAGTTATCACGAGCTTATTCCTTTCCACTTACAATGCCTACTTCGAGTCCAAGAAGATAGCACCAGCTGACTTTGGTTGTCAAGAGTGGATTTCCAGTTTAACAGAGCCATTGCGTCGATCTCTTCCCTGACAGGAACATTAGTGGCAGATGAATGACATACAATCATAAAGAATAAGAGAGTAAGAATGGTAGAACAGTGCAAGAAGTGGCGTGAAACATGTTTTTTTGACAGCATCATCGGGACCAAAGTCATTCCGAGTTAATTAAGGTTAATCACTCCAGCAGAGTATAGAGAATCACTGATAACTTCAGGTTGCTTAATGGAAATATTAGCTGGTTGAAGTTATACATAAAGAATTAAGTTTGCTTTTGTCAAGGAGACCAACGTCTGGATAGAGTCAACTGGTCACTTTACAGTCTTCCCCGTCACAGAAGATTCTTCACCATTCTTCACAGCCACCTAGTAATTCTTCAATCTAAAAGTTGTAACGGAAAATATGGTTAATTGTGTTTGTTTTGTATCACATAATATCAAATGGTTAACTGTGTTTGTTTTGTATCAGATAATATCAACCTTATTATGTATCTCGGATCGTTCATGGAAAGAAAATAAATGAAATAAATGCGAAATACCTGATTTCGGTTCTTAAGAAGTTCGGAGGAACTTTCCAAAGCCGTAACGAGCTCGAATTCACTGGGACGTTCAAGAAAACTTCTCACCGGCATGTAGTTACATCTTTCTACAATTTTCTCAAAACTTAAACTCTCTTAAAGGGTCAGAGAATGTTGATGCTTACGAATAATATGAGCAACTGCAAGAAGTCTTAACCTTTTATATAATTTTCATATCGAACTTCTTCATTACAGACTCGATATGAGTCTGATCTACACTGATTAAGGTCCACTTTTTTCCTAGACTTCAACTCATTGATTTAAATTCTTTTTTAGGTCACTTTATTATCTTCATTCGAATTAAATTCACGTAACTTAACTTATAAGTTATTAAAAATCGATAAAATACAATTAATTGTTACCCAACTTTATGAAAATGTCTAACATGTTTATTATTTTATCATTCATAAATAATTTAATTGGTCAATATTACAACATATTTTAATAATTTTATTTTGTATTAAATTTTAAATATAAAATAGGACATATCAAAATTCTAGTCGAATTAATTACTATAAAGGTGAATTTTCAAATAACTATGCTAAGTGATAACAAAGCATCCATTTAGAAATGTCAAATTTGGCCGACCCGATTTCAGTTTGGGTTGACCGAGCCACGGGCACCTAATCTGTAGCTCAATTGTTAATTCAAAAACGATGTTATTTTTGACATTTTTAATATATATATATATAGTGAGTCGAGTTGGCTCGACCCATCTGTGGCCTGTCAGGCCATGGGCATAGCCACGGGCCACCCGAGCTCGCATCGACCCATTGACATTCCTACATCCATTCTACCCGTATCTCTTGTCACAAATCAAATAACATTTAATTATTTCAAAGAATGACAAAAAATAGGGTATTCTAGAAATTAGATGGCAATTGGGTTTGGAATCAACTCGTCCCACCTCACCTTGACTTGAAGTCAACGGGTCAAGCTTGAGGCCCAATTTTTTTGAAAGATAGGATCTCGGGGCATACTCGATTGCTTAGGCTTGGCGGTTTGAGGCCCGATCATTATAAACAAAATAATATCATTTTTGCATTTTTAATTTTAAAAAAATTTTGGAGTCGAGCAAGTCAAGCTCGAGCCTGCTGTCTTGGGTCCCAGCTGCATGGGCTCGAACTTGGGCAAGCCGCCCCGTCTTGGGCCATTACCATCCCTAATTACAAGAACATTTTTGTTAGTGATTAACTGATTATCTTTACATTTTTAGTTTAACTTGTATGAAGTTTTAAAAAATTATTAAAAACTCTTAACCATTGAAAACCGAATAATCAAAATCCATTAAAGGTTCTTTACCAACGTATTGGTGTTTAGAATTACATTATTTTGTTCATAAAATTTTCAATTATTGAATAAAATGTTATTGTTTTATTAAACTAAAAATTTATTATTTTAACTAGAATTGTGAGCTGAATTAATTTTTTAAAATTTAAATATAACTCAAATTTCAAACTTTTTCTGTTAATTTCAGGTCTAATAAAATGTCATTCCTAAATGTAATATTAGAGTTACAATTTTGGCTACTCTTTGCAATATAAACCCGGTCGGGCCAGATCGGGCTCAAGTCCTACCCGGAAATTTGACTTGAATCGAAGACCGGTTGAACTCGAATTCGCTTAATCTTAAGCAGCCCGAAGATAATGGATTTGAACCAAACTTGATAAAATGTATTTTTTAATTTTTAAAATTTAAGAAATATATTTAATCAAAATAAAAATTAAAAAATATTATTTTAAAAAATTCAAATTTAGATTAAGTTCGGATCTTAATCAACTCGAATAGAATTTGTTAATTTCAGTGCGAACCGAGCCGGGCCGAGCCGGATGGTTTGGCCGGCCTTAAGAGAATGAGTACAGCAGCCACAGCGTAGTAGATTAAAGAGGTGATATGTAGTAGCCGAAGGTAACATTAACATGTTCAAATGATACGATCTTTACAACATAAGACATCGCATGTAATATCATGTCCCAGAAAAAGCATTCTCAGAGCCACTCTTTAGGGTTAAAGATCAGTATATTCAATTAAGAGGTGAAGCCTAAGGTATCGATAATGGTGGTGTGAAGAGGATCGCTCAAGTGAGTGGCCCAGTTGTTGAGAGGTCCTTTTCCGGTGACAGCAGCTTGAACGGCGAAGCCAAGGAAAGCAACCATGGCAAGACGAGCATGCTTGATCTCTGCAAGTTGAAGGGTCGCCTTCTTCTCTGGATCAGAAGCTAACCCTAGTGGATCAAAGTACTTGCCTCCTGGGTACAGCCTCTTTTCTGGGTCTAGCTCTGAGTTTCTTTGAAACTCAATGTATCCGATCACCAAAACCTCGATCCATATCAGTGTGGTGATCGAAAATGGCAGAGGTTGTCCGAGGTACGAGGAACCCTCAACGAGCTCTACCTGAAACAACCATAACACAGATAATGAGTTACAACTAAGTTATAAGAAGAATCTTACTCGATATCGAGCTCTGGCTTACTTTTCCGGCGTCTTGCCAGGTGACTCCGGTGAGCCACTCGACGGTAAGAGCACCGAGAGTAGCCAACATAGCCCATCTTCCATGAATGAGCTCGCACTCCCTGAACCTTTGCAACCCAAAAACTTCACTGTAAGGTTGGAACGGAGTTGACTTCACGTCAAAAGACTCAGTTCGAGTCCCGATAATGTCTCCGGCCGAGTTCTTGGCCAAGTTCTGGTCCAAAGAGTCGATTTCGAACTGTAAGTACTCAGCTGGCTTCCCCAACCCAAATGGGTCGAACCCATAATCACCGACCAAGCTACCGTCGAGCCACTCCGGTGCTTTAGCTCCAGGGTACCACAGTGGGCGGTCGGAGGTTTGTTTGAATGATTTCCTTGGGGCTGCTTTTTTGCGACCGAAACCGAACCGAGCTTGAACCCTACCGGAGTTGGAGTACACGTCAGGGAGGCGCGTGCCCATGAAGGAGGAGGTGGCGGCAGCAGCGGAGGCGGAGGCGGTCGTGGCCATGGTAATTGCAGTGATTGAGGTCGGAGTGCAGCGAAGAGTTGGATGTCAAAGAGTAGATCATAGAAAGTGGTGAATATGACCGGTAAAGAGCTTCACTTGGTGTAGCTTTAATGGAAGCCCGATGGTTTATCCATGGAGGCCAATGCCGTCCTTTGGATCAAGTGGCGTATCTATCTGACGGATGGAAAAGCATCGGCCTTATCTCTGCCTTATCTGAATGTGGGGCCATGTCAGTGGAGAGATTTTTATGTGGCTGGAAGGAGACGTTCTTTCACTGGATTTGTTCATGTAGTAAAGGATAAGCTCCATAAGTGGGGTGAGTGTACTAGCTTTTAGCAAATAATGGCCCCATCCGAGGCCGGGTCGCGTCAGGTTGGGTCGGGTCAAGTCGGGTTTGAAGTTAATTAAACTCAAATTAATTTTGGGTCATTTGAATGAAAAAAACTTAATTTTATATTCAATTAAGGAAAAAATTCTAATAATATCTACCAATGATGACAAAAATAATTAATTTTTCATTAAATTAACCTTAACAATAAAGATGACATTTAAGTCCCAGCCTAACCTAGTATGAAGTCAACAGGTCAGTGCAAGTTTAGCAAATCTCAAGTCCGACTTTTCTAAATAATCAGGTCTCGAGCTAAGTTTAGACTTGGGCTTGGGCTATCTGACCCGAGATCATAATTTTTTTAAAATTTTTTTGGCTAGTTCGAGCTCAAGCAAGACTGCTTCAGGCTTGGTAGGGCTCGGGCCCTGTCGTAGCTATTTAACAGCACAAATTCTCTTTTATTTCTCAAGGCCCAATGTTTTGTATGAACTAAAGCCCATAATTGAATGGTCAAAGCCCGACTCTCGTTGGTCAAAAGAAAATGCTCAATGCCAAAAACTCAAGCCACGTGTCAAATTCTGCGATCGGACACAAATATCGTTCTTGTCATTGAGTGTATGAGATAGCTTATAGGCAATCATTAAGAGCACCCCAAAAAATTGCCTTTTAATCCCAATTTTCAATTTAATTACCATAAACAAAAGTTAAATAAATAGTGAAAACAAAAAGAAACAAATTATCTTTGTGATTTACTATTTTCAGTAAAAAAAATTTTAATTTGAATTTTTTAATAATTAAATAAATAATCTAAATAATATAAATTAATAACATTATTCATTTAAAATTTTAAAATATTTTAATTTTAATAATTACTTAATAAATATATTTTAAACTTAAAATATTTTAAAACACAATTTTCCCAATTTCAAAATATTTTTTATCAAGTGAAAAACTATTTTAAAATTAAATATTTAATTCTAAATATAATAGTTTTATAATAATGCAAATAAATATTTTTAATAAAATATGAAAAATTTACTAAATAAAATTCTCTATACAAAAATTTAAAAATTCATTTACATCAAAAATTATATATTATTTTATTATTAATAATTAAAATATATTAATAATAGTTAAAAATTATAGAATTAAATGAACCTTAAATAGATTAGTGGTTTTTCTATATAATTTAGAGGATAAGGGTAAATACTCAAATAATATAAGAAGTAAGAAGGATAACAAAAACATATATATATACACATTAATAATAATTCATCACATCCAATCTAAAACCCTGTGTTGAAATAAAATATAAAGAAGTCTCATAATACACAGCTTCTCCTATATAACAGAGATGTTGTTTTCAGTAACATTAATAATAATTATTAATTTTTAAAAAGTCTAGTAATATATTTTATTAATCTTGTACGTTGTAACTTGTCGATAGGCTTCAAGTGACCTAAAGTTTACCGGCTGAGACGGTCACTTTTACCGGATTTGTGTGCCTCTAGGTTCAGTCATACCCATTTCCCCTTTTGTTCTTCAATATTCTCTCTGTTTCCCTCTATCCCTTTGTGCTGATTCCCCTGTTTCGCTCTACTCTGTTTCTTATACAAGGGATCGCAGTTTTCGGAGGTACCCCTTTATTTTCTAAGATTTGATTATCTATAATTTTTTCTCTTTACTGATTTTGTTTCGTTTTGTAGCTGAAAGTTTTGGGTTTGATGAATTCTTCTCGATTTTTTTTTCCATGTACTGATTCCAGAGTGCTCTGTTTTGTTTTGTTCTTCGATGGCTTCTTCTTTGTTGGTTTTGTTTCCTTTTTTAGGCTATGTAGCGTGGTGGGTTATTTGATAGATCGCTGTTATCTTTGTTCTTGAGCCGTTTGCTTGATTACCCACGAAAGTCCAGTTCTTTTTCTTTTTCAATCAGTGTCGAGTCCAAATTCTTCATAGAACGTCTAGTGAGTTGGTGTTCAGAGTCTTTTCACTTGACCCGTGTGCCGAAATCTGTCTCTCTGACTCCGTTGATGTCCTGGTTCGATGCTTTCAGTCTTATGAATATATAGTTAAGCTCTTAGTGAACTTTCATGTTGTTGTGTTCACTTACTGAAAATCTTACCTATAGAATCTATGGACAGTGTGAACTACTGGTAAGCTAAGTGTTGTACACTTATATCGAACTGTTGCTCTTTTTGTCCTTTTCAAAATTGCTTTTTGCGTTCGGCCTCATAAGGGATTTTGTGACTTCGTACTTAGTATTCTGCTTTGCGTTGACTTTTATGATTGGAGTCCTGGCTACAAGTTCTAAGCTCATGTTCTGTTGATTTTGGGTTAAGACTTTACACTTGGAAGTGCTGCAGAAAATTTATTTTATCTAAATTTCTTGACTAGGGATCCTCAATCAACAATGAAGACAGCCAAGGGCAAGGGGACATTGAAGGTTTCAGGGGAAGTTTTGAAGCCTGCTGATGACAGGTTAGTTCATTGTTCTTTGGTTTACATGAGTGCTAAGTCTGGTTATGAGCTGAGTTGACCCTTTCAAAAGGGTATTCTTGAACAAAGAAATTGGTTTTGTTGCTATTGCCATAAAAAAGGAATAGAATACGGAATGAATAGATACCTTGGAAGCGAGTAAACTCAACTACAGATTCTCTATCCCTTTGAGTAAACTCTACCATGTCTAATCTTATAAAGTTGAATTGAGGGTGCAGCCACCTTCAGATTACAGTACCTTTATTTTTTTCAGAAAGATCGGAAAAAGGAAGGCTGCAGCTGCGATCAATAAGAGTGCCAAGAGAAAGACTAACCAGAATAAAAAGGCCAAGAAAGATCCAAACAAACCAAAGCGGCCTCCTAGTGCCTTCTTCGTCTTCCTGTATGTACCTCTATATTTGGCATTGGTCATGGTAGTCAGTTGTCTGTTGTTACTGGTATTGTAGAATATCTATATGTTCATGCCAAATAAAATTTTCAGGGAGGAATTTAGGCAGACATTCAAGAAGGAAAACCCAAATGTCTCATCTGTTGCAGCAGTAAGCAGTATTCTAGACTTGTCCTAGTGGCAGTCTCGATTTAGAATGTTGTGTCAGATACGAGATTGGTTTAGTTTAGCTTAATCTCTGTGTTTGATAACTGAAGGTTGGGAAAGCTGGAGGACAGAAGTGGAAGTCAATGTCACCTGATGTAAGTTTTAATCTTTATAAAGTTGTTAAATGGAAGGCTTTTGGAACTTACGATCTAAACTTGCAAAGTAAGAATGATTTTATGGGTATCGGCAATCTGTTTAGTAGCTGATCTAGATCTAATCGTTGAAGCTTCTTTTTAGCCAACTGTTGATGTTGGAAATGAGTGTTTACCTCCAACATATGTCTCTAAAGAGGTCATAGGAACGAGTTGGTGGGTATTGGCTTATATTTGTCCGGCTCTGTGGTCCTTTTCCGGTAACTCGAATTCTGCGACTTGGTTCTGCAGGAGAAGGCTCCATATGAAGCTAAAGCTGCAAAGAGGAAGGCTGAGTACGGGAAGCTCATGAATGCTTACAACAAGAAACAGGTACTCACTTTTACTTATTGAACTCAATAGAATCAACTGGACTAGAGTACAAGTGATTAAGCAATAGTCTTCCTTTTTTGAGTGTTTTCAAACAAGCAGCTGAGATTATAAGTATACTATAGCTCCATTCTGTTGCAATTTCCACTCGTAGGTTTCATGACATAAATCAAGAACCAGTAATAACAAACATGCTCTTGTTTCTGGTCCGAAACTGGCTGTTTGAACCTAGTACATAACAGTTATACTTGAAATTTGGCTTCTCATAGTAGTTCTTGACTGGTTTTGTTAAAAGTTTTTTATGTTCTGATCCCACTTCTCGGGAAGGCTTTTACTGTTGTGTATAGTAATGATCTTATTGTTCTATTGTCTCTATAGTTATCCAACATTTGCTTTAGAGATAATCAGTATTAAAGTATTCATCCTTTTGAGATTTTTTTCAATTCAATGTCTAAGCTTTTAAAATTTTTAATCGAGTGACTAACCTTTTAAACTTTAACAATTCAGTTCAAAATGTTAATTTTTGCTGAAGTAATTAATAGATGGATATTCACGTGGCATTTATTAAGCATAACACCTCATCAAAAATAATCCTTTGACCTGATTTATACAAATTTTAAAAAATTAGTCACTAAATTAAAAACTTTAAAAAGTTTTAATACTGAATTAGAAAAATTTTAAAAGATTAGACATTTTTGAATATGTTATACCTTTGCTTTAATATCTTCATGTCCAATTCTATACTCTAATGTTTTGGTTCATCTTCTGCTAGGAAGTGGAGCAGGAGGAAGAGAAGGAAGTGGTGGAAGATGAACAAGAAGAGGAGGAAGAGGAAGAAGAAGAAGAGGAAGAAGATGATGATGATGAAGATGATGATTGAAGTTGGATGGTTTTCCTGATCTTGGATTGTATAGAAGGTGGTGATCTCTGAAGCAGGGAAGGGAAAAACATAATATATTGATGAGCAGCAGAAAAGAAAACTTGTTGTTCTCTTCCTGATGATGACTTTGGTTAGTCTCATTTATACAGGAACATGAACTATCAACTTCTCTGTGGACTCTATTTTCAATTGTTAGTTGTGTGCTTTTGCATATTAGCAAGTTCCTTTGTCTCATATTTCAATCCTTTTACAATTTCTGCACGTGAGATCTCTTAGATTTTGACTAATTCTATAAATTATAAATTATGGACACAAAATCTCTTTTTTTTCCTTTATAATTTTATTGTATAAATTGGAGTAAAATTATAAGGATTAGTTGTTATTTAAACTTAAATTTAAGCTTTGTAAAATTATTAAAAAAAATTCATAATTTTAATTAAGAATTATATATATTAAATCATATTCATTAACATTAAAAATGTTTATTTCTATTTAAGCTTATATAAAATTATGAAATGGTCCATAATTTTAAATAAGAACATGTTTATTAACATTAAAATTTTTATAATAAACACAATTTCTTTTTCTAACATTTTAATAATTATTTTTCACTTACCAACGAATGAATTTAATTTTAATTTCATCTTTATATTCATTAAGCAATTTTCTTATATGTCCATGAATTTTCTCATAAACCTAATCTAACTTTCTTGAAATTGGTTCAAGCTTAACCACTCCTTAAACCTCTCTAAACATATTTTATTTATAGTATTAAGTAACATATTAAACCCTAAATAGAATTAGTTTTTATTAATCCCTGAATTTTAGCTTCACACATTATCTAATAATACCATTTTGCATCCTATTCAACCTATAATAAGTATTTTTTTCCAACATTTTAGATCATAAATGATAACAAAGATAACAAAAGTTGTGGTTTAGATCAGATTAGACCTTTGATCCAAAGCTATCAGTAAAACCCACGTGTATTGACAATTCCTAAAATGAACTCCTGAGCCAGAGGGAACTAGAATTTATGTACACAATCAAGCAAATTCTATATACCAAAATCTGGAACCTTGTCACTATCCTTGAAGGGACCTGGGATCCTGAGTAACAAGCATTGGACTAGGAACCAAGAGAGGTAACTTATCAATGTACATGAACAATCTCTTCAGGTTTTCCCTAGTGATTGAAGGCAGGTCATCAATCTCATTGCTGCAGGTGTATAACCACAGGTCACCGGAGTTGACCCTTTTCAGACTGTCTCGACAGAAAGGGCAAGATTGAGACCTTGCACGCCTGATGACATTTCAAAACGTTTCAATGTTTTCCAATTGACAACTAAAATTCAAGCAGAAATGGAGAACTCTTCGACTTGTTTAACTTTGAACAAGCTTGAAACTTTTCCTATTAGCTGTTATGAATGTATGAAGAGATGAAATTCTTAGCGCAATTAGATTTAGTGACAAAGAGTAAGATGGTCACAGGCTAAAGATCTAGTAAAGTATGAATTACATGTGCTGCAAGATTAGCTTACCAACTGCGATAGCATTTCATGCACATAGAATGAGTGCATTTTGGCAATACGACCTTGGTGTTAATCTCCAAGCAAATCCCACACTCTTCTTCTCTTTCCATATCAATTTCAGAGAGTTTTCCTTTGTCCATGTCAAGTTTCTTTCTGAACTTGGAACAAATTTCCCTCTGTTTCCTGTCTTCCACATCAGTAATTCCTCTTTGGAGTTGCATTAATGAGGGAAATATTACACCTGCCAAGAGGGTTTCAAAAGAGTTGAGAACTAGATCACTGACCAAACAAATTAGCAACATACCCGAACTTACCATAGAACTCTCTCAAGCTAGCTCTTCTCTCAAGAATGGACATGGTGGTCTTTCCATTTTCATAGGCCTGTGGTGCATTTTGAGAATTCATAAGTATTTATATTAGGATCAGGTTAAATATTTGCCACTTAAACAGATTACCTTGTATATAAGAATCCTTAGGAATCCCAAGGCACCAGCAAGGTGACAATCAGTCCACTGAACAAGAAAGAGGAAAAAATGAGCTGCAGGACTATAGGACAATCTCATCTGGAGGCAGCCACCATCGTATTCAGTAGGATAGTCGGAAGCCCTGTGTCAGAACATGTAAAAAGTACTTTATTATCACAACCAAAGTGACTATTATACAATAAGAAATTGCAGAGAAAGATATCATGAACAGAATCTAATAACATCAATTCTCATCTTCATACAACATTCAGCTAGACCACATGGGATCTTTGTCATAGGTGACATGTCAGTGAAAAGACAAACATGGTTTTGATTCATTTGTTGTCTTACTTACTGGTGGGTTCTGCAATCTTCTCAAATTACTAACTGCAATTGAGTTCCTCGCAAAAATAAAATCTACCACAGTCTAATGCTGATAGTCATTAAAAGCTTATGTAAGATAAAAAGAGCTTGCATGGATCGCTTATGACCAAGACCACAGTAACAGAAGAGTAAACTCAGGAATGACCACAGCTACCAAGTCCTTCATTCATCTGCAGGGAATGACAGAACCTCTGAACAGAAAAAAGATAAAAAGAGAAAGGACACAAGTCCAAGGTTGCTTAGTAGATAGCATGGTTTCGACAGCCCCCATCTTCGCACTCTTACAAAATCATCCCTCTCTCCCAGTACACAACCAGGAAAAGACCAAAACAATCTGGGTACAACAAAATCTTGAGTTAAACTTGCACGAATCATCTTCACCGACACCCGGATCAAGCAGACCTTGGCTCGATATCAGAAAAAGATACCTTGATCAAATTTTACACCTCGACCAATCATCAAACAATCCACAAAGTGATTTGAGTCGAATGCCTTAAGAGACAAACCAAAAAAAGAAGACTACATCTTTGAGTCCTAACCAAAACAAATACCCACATCACCCCACTTAGATCTCAGTAACTAGAAATTAATTCGAACCCAAACAAGAGTAGAACTCATAGAAAAAGTAGAGAAAAGACGAAGTCAGAAAACCAAGAGGAGACATAACAGAGAAAAAGAAACAACACATGACGAAGCTAGAGCCAAAAGACAGTAAATTACAGGGTATTGGCAAACTGAATATCAGCTTCAAGAGCCTTGAGAGAGTCCTTGAACGATTTCCGCATTCCTTTTATGTTCTCTTCCACAATTTCCAACACTTTCAGACCTCACCCATTAATCAAACTCCAAAAAAGATCAAATCTTTCCCAACAAAAAAACTCAAAACATTACAAAAAGATGACCCTGTGGGAAATCGAACCAACTAGAAACTGGTAGACATGAAGGGCGTGAGCTATTTCGCTTGAAACACAAGTAACACTGTCCAAGTCGAATACTGTTTAGTTATGGACATCCCTGTGTCCTCTGTTATCATATTTAATGTCGATTAGGAGATAACATATGAATTTACCAGGATACCCTTCATATTTTGCCTCGAAATTTATAAATTCACCTCTTCCCGATATTTCTATTGCTCTCATGTCAGTGATTTCCTTACCTCACAGCTATGTTCTAAAATTCGGATCGGTCATCAAATTGGTGACTTTACTAGTCACTGATTTGATCGGTTCGACCGGTTCAACCACCGATCGAACCGGTGTGACGTAATAATTATATAATAATTATATTTAATTATATGTAATATAAAAAATTTTAAAAAATTCAAAAAATAAAAAATAAATAAATAAAAAAATAATTATCAGATCGGACCAGTCCGACCGGTTTTGACCTGTTCAAACTGGATCAATTTATAGCCAGTTTTGAAGGATCAATCGGACCAGACCACAGACCAGTCCGGACCGGACCACAAACAGGTCACCGATCGGACCGGCCAGTCCGATCCGAGTTTTAAATCATAGCCTCACAGTGAAGGCCCGATGGAAGGGAGAAGCGCTTCTGTTTAACATTATGTTAGTCATTTATTTACGTGAGTTTTATATTTATTTATGTGAGACCTACGTAAAATTTATATAAATAAATAACTGAAATTTATAGAATAAAATAAAACACTATAAAATTAGATAAAAAAAATTTAAACTCCTATTAAATGGTGATCTACAGCAATGACGTGGTAGTATGGAGAGTATATGCCTCTTGAGTGAGGATAAAGAGTACCGAATTTGTCGTCATGGACACTTGTGAGAGAAGAGTGAAGAATCTCTCACACGTGGAGGGCATGCACGGTTTGGTCCAACCGTTAAGCGCGGGCCCTACTTGTGGTTGGTTATGTAATTACGTTTGAAGATCAAAAGCGCGACGTGTTGTTATTGGTGCAGAAACGAACCAATAGCTTTTCTGTTTATGTTATGTTTTATTAAATTTTATTTACATAATTATGTAAACCTCACCTATATAGATAAGATTTAAAAGAACAAAATTAGAAAAAAATTAATTGAAACAGAAGATTTGACGTAATTAGACTCGGCTCTACCTAAGTAGACTTAATTAAAATGAGAGCTAATTTATTAAATTATTTATTTAAAATATATTATTTACAAAATATTAAATACAATTATTAAAAATTGAATCGCCAACTAACTAAATATTGAATTAACTAATTTTTTAATTAAATTTAAATTAATTATTATTATTATTATTAAAAAATAATTAATTAATCAATCAATTTTTATAAATTAATCTACTTTAATAAATCAGAATAAGTCAATTATTTTTATTTTAGTGTTTTGTTTAATTACATTTCAATTTTTTAGATGAAAGATAGTCTTTTCTTCAATTTTATTTAATTTTTACTATATACCGATTTATAATAATTTAATATCAATTAAATTTTTTAAATTTTAAATTTTTTATCTTATCAGTTTAATTTTTGATGTTTTGGCAACCGTTGACAACTTAATCTTTCGATTTGATTCAATTCATATTCGCATCTGCAAACATTTGCCCATGAGCCGACGCCCCCAGTACGGGCATTTTTGTATATCACTTCAGAAGGAATGATATAAGCATTACGCCATTCTCTTTGGTGAGTGGAAGTAGGATTATGATTTTTAAGATATTGTTTTACCTAATGTACACCCTAAAGATAATTATGAGTATAATTATGCTTATTGTGCGATGAAGAACGTTTATTTAGTATTTACCAAAAGATAGAGACTATTGATACATTAAAATAAGGGTTCATATAAGAAAGGATTTGTGTTGAAATTGTTTAGTCTAAATTGAGATGCTTAGCTATTGTTTAACGATGGTGAAGCTTAAAAAATTAAAGTACTATGGTGGATTAGATACCGTCTCCATATACTAAATAATTGATCATTTCCTAATTATTTTAAGCTAGATCGACTAGAATTCTGTCTTCCACTCTTGATAGCTTCACCAATCCACTAGAATCAGGAACCCTATTAATTATCAATTCCACTATGTAAAAATAGGTGCAAAGAAGATTGCTTTTGTAAGATAATATGCTAAAAACAATCAAAAATAGGTAAATTCAGTAGACAAGACAGGTTCTCATTGTTGAAACATAAAGAGTAAAAGTTTGTCTTACATTGGAGAAAGAGAGGAAAGAAGACTAACATATAAATTTAATGAGCTACTCCACCTATCAAAATTTGATTTTAGGATGGAAACTCACTTAAACTTGTATGTGGTCTAACTTTTCTTCTCTTATAGGTCCGTAGGCCAATTGTAAGTTCTAACACTCACCACCTCAAAAACATATGTTACCCTAGGATGGTAATTTTGGCTTGACACAATATAAATTCAAGAAAATTAGTTTGAACTCTTTTAAATTAATTCAAATAAAATAATATTATCTTGTTTAATATTTACATCATAATTGATTAATATACTCATTGAGTCGGACTCGAATCAAGAAAAAAATTTCATAGTCCTACTCTAATACGACATGTTAAGAAGACAATATCAACAACAATAACAATAATCCAGTAAAAATTTCGCAAACACACAAGATCTAAAGAAGTTCAGTAGTACATAACCTTACATGTAATTTGTAAAGAGGCTATTTCTGATCTAAAAAGGATAAGAATGTAAATATTTAGACATATGCATGTATAGCTAATTTCTTTCTCAGTAACAATTGAGAAGGAATACTTGTCCAGTTGGTGATTGGGCACAACACTAGAAAAGTATATGAAAGTGACCAAAAGACTTGTACTAAAAGGAATGGGGAGGAAAACTTGGCTTCTTCCGATTAAGTGCAACTATAGCAGAAGATAAAAGGTAATTTCATTAAGAGATTTTGACAATCACAGCAGAAAATGATCCATATGTTCAGAAACGACATAAAAAGATTCTATCAGCTTAAGTAGATCAGAAATAGAAGCAGCAACTTGGTAGGGCAAATCTTTTTCCTTTATATTGTTTTGTATAGTTACGCATTCTGCCATTTCAAGGGTATGCTAAGCATGTGTTTATTGTCTTCTTTGTTGCTTTTACAAACGACCAAATGCATACGCTTTTAAATATTTAATAACTGGTAAACTATGTATCTAATATAAACCACTCATCGAACAAGTAGATCAACTCCAAAATGAAGTTTAAATTGAGAGTTTTGATGTCTTTTTTTTCTCAACTATCATTTTTTTTAAGGTAAAAGTGAATTACAAACCCTTCAAATTTACTCGAAAGTTCAACCTTTTAAACTAAAATGCTATTGAAAATTTAATTTAAACCGCTTGAATATAACCCCTAACGGCAACAGTTTCTCTTAATTGGTTTGATCATTTTCACAGGCGAATCTTGAAGGGTATGGCCGAGTTTAAAATAAAAGATTGAAGACAAAAGAATACTCTAAGAGATATACTAGACCTTAAATTATTGATGCAAGCGATTATGACATGCCAACCTCCAGCCAATAGTTGTAAAGCAAGAAGCAACAAACTAGTTGCTTGCAGTACCGACACAACACTTAAACCATGGATTAACAAAAACGGCAAAGCTTTTTTAAAGATATAGGAAGCAGTAGTAGCACTGTAGCAGACAGATATTGTTAAAAAAGGTCATGTAAAACGAGAACAGAGATGGACACTTGGTCCTTGTGTGTTTTAGTAAAGAATCTCTAAACCTGACTCAAATTACGTACATAAGCATGTTTCAGGCACAACTTAAGGGAGGCTCTCCTGAGCCTTTTCTTTTTAAGTAAGTCTATTCCATCAATGCAAATTGTCTGCAACATAAGACACGTCTAGTTTTTTAACAAGAAAACACTTTCACGAGGAATTAGGCTTGCTCTCGTACCTTTATGCGAATGAAGCCCATCTGGGTCGGGCCAATTCATGTATAGTTTTCAAGCCGTTTCAAATCAATCCCGAGGCGTCTGTGAGAGTTTATTGTCAGAGGGCGGACACGCCACTGGTTTTGCTTGTGGGACTGGGACATGCCACCGCTTCAGCAATCTAATCTACAACTTTTTATCGCAAAACAGAATGTAGAGTACACACATGGAGAAACCAGATAATAGAGTTTGGGAAAAGAGTAAGTCATAGACTCTAACCCTTTTGTTGTCTATTTCGTATCTCGACTGTTGTATACAATTTCAGCTTTTGCCGGATCGCGTAATTCTACAAGACTTGCACACAATTGAAAAGAATTCAGACATCAGAAAGTCAACTACAGGTCCATTAGTTTCGGACAAGGCGTTTCAGCCTTCTTCCAGCAAGAAACTTGTAAAACTTTCGCCCAGCAAATTGGCGTGCAAAGACAAAGTTCAATTTTCCCTTGGGCCATACTTGTAGCTGGACCTGCTCAAGGAGCATTCCAGTGAATAGAACAATACCATTTGCATACTTAATGTTGGTTAATGGGTCATAGTTTCAGGCAGAGTGTAGTTTGGACATGAGATTGCGAATCAAGATCAAATGAATCAAGCAGGGTAGAGTTCATTGATGGAAATTTCCCATGGAACCTTAAGATTAATTTGTTTTGTGTTCCAACCAGCTAAGTCCAACTGCAGAATGAAATCTTCAAACCTAGCTTCCATCGCTAGTAGGCTTTGAGTGAGCTGATCAAAGACATCAGCAGAATTTTCCCAATTCGCGTGTAACCAATGAGCCTGCCAGACACTCTGCAAGACAGACATGCTTGTAGCACCCACCTGCGTTTAAAATTAAAATTTTTTTTTGAGAGAATGTAAAATCATCACATAAGTATTTGCAAACAAAACCAAGTTGTGCAATCCCTAGGTATTTTTGCTTGCGATACCTTGAAAGAAACAAAGGCCTCAAATTCTTTTTTCTGTTGATTAACAACAAGAAGATATTTCTCCTTTGCATACAGTTGAAGCAGTGTCTTTACCTACTCCGAAAAACAAAAGATATTATCATGGAACAACGCCCACATCAAGATTTGTGCTTCCAAAGGTAAAATTTGAATGCTTTGCCAAAATTCCAAAAGGAAAACTATTATTTTTACTGGGTTGATTATTGGTTAAAGCTTTCAGATTTTTCTTCTCCAATAAGTAACATTAAAAGGGTAAATGGAAGCACACCTTTGCACCTCTTATCTCACGGCCAAGCATCTCCTCAAATGGTACACCAAATATAATCCGTGGCTTCGTGAAAGTTTCCCATGATAAAATATTTTCTTCATTGTTGCAATCTACACATCCTGAACAATCATACCAACTTAATTTTGATAATCTCATAAGACAAAATGTTATACACTAACAAGGAAATTGAAAAGGTATAATGTTACCTAGAACAACAGAGTTTAAGATGTGCGATTTCACCAGTAAACGAGCACGCTTGAGATTTATCTATACAAAATAAAACCACAATGGAAACGTTAGTAATTGCATCCCAGAGATTAGCATGTCTTCTCTCAACATCCTAAATCCCCATTCCCATGAAGTGAACAAAGTACCCATTTGTTAATTTATTTACGTACGAAGGAAGGTCACTGCTCAATCATGAATGAATTCCGCATGCAATATACTCTATTCGTCAACAAGAAATTCTCTTAGTTCAGCACAAGGGAAAATAGAACTCTATTGTATAGCAATCTTACTGTGTCAAACTGTAGAACTGAAAGAGACAGATAACGTAACCAAAGGTGCAGAAGCCGCATGCTCAACCATGTAAATGTTAACACTGGGAAGGATTTTACAAGCACAGGTGTATCCTACAAGTAAGAGAGTGCAACTTAATGCATGTGCTACTTCTAAAGTAAAATCAAACTATCAATAACTTTTAAATATTCACTTTGGTGAACTACAGAAATGTACCAGGATCAGTATGCCTAGAGTAAGGCCAAGCAATTGAGCAGCTACTTCCCAAACTTCTTCCTGAAAGAATTAGTTTCTAATTCATTTGAGAATATTGTTTACAGCATACAAGTCCATCGGTCATCCTTCTAAGGATGAGATTGAGTTCATGCTTAAACCTTATGAGAAATTTAATTCATGACTAAACCTTACTCAATTTCTATCAATCCGCCAGAATAATAGTTGAAAGACACGAAAGGTTCTCCCAATAATCCAATATGATATCAGATTTTTAAGAAAGGGGCCACAACTAAACAATCTTCACCTTAAACCACTAAAAATATATGTCCAATTTTAATACAATAGTATGCACAACTAAAGCATCATAAGAATCAAAAGTAACGTATATACTTCACTGCTTCCACCTTGAATGAATTCTTATGTGAAAGTACATTGTGTTCGTCTGGTTCTTCTAAAGCATCATACAGAGGTGATTTGGGTTGATGAACTATTTTATGATTATGAGAAGTAGAATTCTACCTTTGCAGCTACCTCTCCAAGATTTCCTGAGATGGCAAAATGATTTTGAATTACACGGAATGAGGGGTCTTTCAGGCCTCTCGCTACAGCCTGTTAATTGATAGCCTTAAGTAAACAACCGGAAGTCTTAACACCCAATAGATCAGCTACTATTTACTAGGGTATCCCCGTCTACCAAAATGATAAAGGAAATGAGCAAACAATGAGGCAAATACCGTCTAACCTTGGTAAGATTTCCAAGAGAAGCCAATGGCAGGAAGTAGGCAGGGTACACATCGGTGGTTAGATCAAAGATGCTGCAAAATAGAATAAGAGATTCCTCCTGGCTTCGTCTTTGTAAGCAAATTTAATATTCCAAGAATCAAACAAAAAGTTTCTGGACAGACCTCCCTGCACTGCCAATGAAGTCTGCATACATACGCCACTGTTTTGGATCATCATCAAAAAGATTTCCGAATCTTCCCCCTAAAGAAAAGAGAAATAGTAACATATACACTTGATGCTAAACATTGTTTTATTATATTTTTCAGTTGAGAGTCTTTTCAGGGTTTCAGACCAATGATTAACCTCCCTAGCGCTCCAATGCCATCCTTTGACACCCATCTGGAGAAATCATTATGGTTATAATTTAATACAATCAAGTATATATGTAACATACATTATGTACTAGAAGACTTGTGTACTGGTATATTACCTGATGGCAGCAGCAGAAGCGGCAGTAGAAGTTCCAGTAAAAGAGCCAACGCCAACAGCCTGCAATGGTTATGCATGGTAATTGTAACTAATTCATGAAAAGACCACATTCTGTGGGAAATTTGATAAGTTCCCAATGGCCAGAAAAGCGTAAACTGTCAACAAAAGCTTGATTCCTAGAAAACATACCCAAGCCAAAGTAACGGCCTGAGTTAGATTGACATGCCTTTAGGAGAGTTGACGTGACTAATGTGTGGCAGATCCATCCAGTAACATTTGTGGGGAACTGCAACAACATGTACTGCAAATAGTCACCCGAAACTGATCCTACATTCAAAGAATCATAAGACAGTTAAATGTTGTGAATTCAACACGAAGCGTCTTTAGAACACCTTATACAACAACTACGAAACAATGCCAAAAGAAGAAATTTCAACATCGCGTTATAACGAAGTATATGTCTTCACAATATCTTTAGTGATGTAAATTATCGACATCATCTACATTTTCACCTGGAAAACCTGCAGGTAAGATAAAATCCTTCACAATATTTGGAAGCCAAGACAGCTCTGAGTCAGAATGATTCGATTCCTCGAACCGATTATTTACCGAATCCTCGAAGAAACTCTTGAATCCTGACTCATCATCTACAACGTACCTGTTGTCAAACAGCCAACGTAACCTCTAAACACACATTTCATCGCAGACAGCTTCTACTTAAATCAAGAAACTCAAGCCTAAAGCTCGTTATCTATTGCAAGTTAAACACAAGAATCCAACAAACACACGCAAAAGACCTTTTCACGGTTCCGTTTCCATATCTTTCCACCAAAATGACTTGCTGCTCACACCGAGTCCTCCTGCAAGAAGTAGAACAAATAAAGCCCGTAGTTAACAAAGTCTTTACAGTTGCTAAAAGAAACTGTAAACAAAAAACTTGTAAATATCCAAACAGCTTTTAAAAACCCGAAAACTTCCGCTCTTCCATATTTTTCCTCAACAAAACAAACCGAAATTACAAGTAAGAAACATGAACCTCTCAATGTTCGCCTCCTGCTCTTCTCCTTCACGATGAACGGACCGTACGCGTGACTGGAGAATCTGAAATCCGAGAGCTCGATTTGTCCTGCAGTTTCTCGAAGACTCGAAAGCTCGCGCCGGGAACGATAGCTGCAGAGCACTGGACATTTGAACAGAGGCTTTCTTGCTAATGTTGGAGAGGTTTGAACTTCCAAGACCAAACTGTATTGGACGTATAAATGTTTAACCGTATAATGTAGTGTGTAGAGTTTCTCTTTTATATTCGACAGGCCTGAACCACTCACATGGCTCTACGAGTGAACAGAAAACGGTATCAGCTGACCCAATCGGAAAGTCAAAAGGGACTAGAGGTGAGCCTGGGCCAGATCAGGCCCAATGCAGCCTAGTTCGAACTTGAGCCTGAGTAAATCAGACAGCCCGAAGCCTGACTCAGCCCGACCCAGCCTATTTTAACTTTTTTAAATTAAAAACAGAAAACGATGTCTTTTTTTAATAAATGTTGGGCCTCAGGCCGTTGACTCTGAACTAGGCTGGATCGGGTTGGACCCGATTCACAAACCTAAATGGGACACTACTGATTTGATTTTTTAAATTTTATAAAATAATGTTTAAACTTTACACAATTAGAGTTTAAAGTTTATTTATAATCAAGATTGAATATATTTAAAATTTTGATTTAATAATTTAATTTATTAAAATGATATAAAATATTTATTTTTAACATAATAATTATTAATTATATTAAATATAAAATATATTTCATTTTATTCTTCCGACTTTTTAAATTTATAATTTCTTCATTATATTTTTTAATATCTTAGTTTCTAAGTGTTGTGTTGTTGGAACAAGATTGATTTATATATTATATTAATTTGTGTGATAAATAGGTATGACAATTAGATTTGACAATAACATAAGATCGAGTCAAGCTTAAAAATATATTTTTTTATAAAGTTTGAAATTTTAAAAATAAAAAATTTGAATATAAATCAAATTACAATCAATTTGAACTAACCTCGTTATCTTCGAATTGAACTGAACCGAGCAAATTGTCACCCCTAAATTGACATTAAGCCTCTTAAACTTGAGCCCAAGTCCGTTAGAGGTATTAAACGAGGATGACAGTTGAGTCTCTTAAACCCGAACCCAAGTCCGTTGAGTAGTCTTTTGCTACGAGTAGTGTTAGATATTTCTTTTGGTTTACCCCAAAGAGACCACATATACCGTTTGTTTATATCACTTAATGACTTAGCTTAACCAATAGCACATGAAGAGTTGATAATTGAATGTAGATTTTGCTCTTAGAGCACAAGTATTACTGACACAACAATATCATAACGGAACAACACTAGCACAAGAACATAATTTCCTACAAAAGATACATAATTCCTCATTCTGTTACAACAATAGGCACATCCTAACAAAAATAGGCTGTGAAAAAATGGGCAAAAAATCATTCAATGCGTCATCCCAGACTGGGAATCATCATTCAAACATCCGTCTTCTTGCTTTGTCTTCTGCAGTTCTCGTCTACGATTCTTTGCAGTTCCTTCTCGCTCGCTGCGATGAGACGTTTAACGATGTCAAACGTGGTAAGCCGTATGCTGCAGTGGAAAATGGAGGATTAAGAATTTATCAAAGGAGAACTGAAATTGTCATGTCCATCAGATGATGAAAAAAGACTAAAAGCAAACCTGCTACTTGGTAGGTTCTTCAATGCATTGGGAAGAAAACCTCTATACAAGCCTATTACTCCATCACGCTCGATGATTCCTGAATCATTTAAAATCCACGAATAAGGCATTTCAGGCAAATTCATCTTGGATCCACCCTATAACATCTAAAGATTGGATAATTAAGAACCAGTATAACGCAATCTAACTTCAGAAGCCTGACTTGGAATTTTTCTTGAAACTTAACCACATCCTTTACAAGAAAAATAGAGAAACTCTCCCAGAATCAGTACTAGTTACGCCTCAAAGCTTTCCATTTTAGAATTAGATGACAAGGGATCAGGTAGCTAAGGACCTTATAGAGTAGAAAATGAGAAAAGGAAAATGTAGCCTTTCAAACTTGGATACCCAATTATGTGGCCAAATACATTACCGAAGATACTAAGTCACGTAAACACAATAATTGATTATAGATGCTGGGCTGAATATTAACTTAGTTCTTTCTCTCAGTCTCTCTCTTTGTCACTCTCTGCTCGTTTTTAGCCTCTATGTAAGGTCCCAACTCTCAAATTCTGTCTCGCCACGAACAACTTGATATAAAAGACCAAGACTGATTCATTCATTTTCCCAATCAAAAAAGTTGATAAGCGTAAAGTACAACTAGAGCCATGGAGACTTCCTGTCAAGGAAGTTTCAACAAATGGAAATTATTTCTAGTTACCTGGAAAGGCATCCAAAACTGACTTGTATGGTGAACCCTTCATTTGCATCTGTCTTCTCACCGTGTCCAAAGGATAGCAAGTAAGTGTTGCAACAGCAGCAGATACTACAGCAGTTAGTAGAGATGACTGAGCTTTGTCCTTGTATTTCTCTGGCAATGATTTTTTCACCCTGTTATAAGAAGAGGGCAAGTGTTTCTCACAATGCTCTTTATCTTCAGAACTAAAAGTACTTAGGAAATATGTATAGCATAAAAGAAAAACATTCAGGGAACTAGAGAACTTACAAGTCAAAAATGCAAAAGTTTACAGCAATATATGGAGCAATGCCAAGAAGAGAAGGCCCAAGACCATAATAAAAAGATGCAATTCCTTCCTCTCGGAGCATATTTAAAGCGATCTGCAGAAATCATTGAAGTGAATTTTACAGAATCCTGATCCTCTAACCATGATAAAAGCTTATGTAGCACATCATACCTCAGACATTGTCCGGTATCCTGGTTCAACTGCCAAACGTAATCGTAGGACATCCAAAGGATATGTCACCTAGAGAGATAAGACATTTAATATGGGATCCAAATTGAGTTCACTATTATGTAGCAAATAGTATGATCGGATATACACATAGTTAAACATATAAAGATGAATAGCAAAAGAAGTAATATACTAAAGCATGAAAAGATTTGCATATCAACATTCCTCAATATATTACCCGAAATTTAACAATTACTTTAGCATATATTCTAAATTAAGTTAACTGTCTATGTAACAAATAGTATGTTGAGATATACACAGACTTAAACATATAAAGATGAATAGCAAAGGAAGATATCTACTAAAGCATGAAAACATTTGTAGATTAATATTCCTTAAGATAGTATCCGAAACTTAACAACTACATCAGAATATATTCCGAATTCAAGCTCACTGTGGCACTCACAAAAGTGGATGTCATGCCTGCACAAGCCCCTGCTGCGAGTCTTCCAATTACAGAGAGCTCACCATCCTTTCCTCTGAACAGTTTCTATTTATTCAGCAGTAAGATATCAGTCAAGAATCTGTAAAGTATAGTCTTCTTCCACACCCTCCAAAGGATTGATTAATCACCATTACCTTGTATGTCTCATAAGCAAAGAGCTGGACAGCACTGTAAGGTATGATCCGTATCACCTGAAATGTTTATCATAAATGCAAACTCAGGAGACTAAAATCTGAACACAATTAATTTTCAAATTCACATTCCAATGAATGCAGAGTCTGAAGAATGAAAAGGACCTGAGGAAGGTTCCCTTTCCAGTACCCTTTAATCCCTTCTTCTTTCCCAATCATTGTAATGGCCTGCAGTTTGTTTAGAAGGAACACATCTCCATTAATATAATATGCACAACTTGGTAATATAATATACACAACTTGGAACTAAGGAACAAGAAATGAATTTGAGTGGAAAGAAACCTTCCTGCAAACCAACTTCCACTCAGTTTCAACCATAACACACCTCTATGAAACCAATTCCTTTCTTAGCACTTTCTTGCCCAACACGCACTCCATGTGTCTGCAACAGAAGTCCAGTCACTTTACAGATTAGAACTCAAATTCCAAGAAATTGTGCATAAAGAAACAGAACTGTTCTTTTTCTCCATAGAGACAGAATAAAGTCCGAAACGGCGTCGGTTGAATTAAATATCAAAACAAACAACCCAAGAAACGTGACGAATGATGATGTTTACAGGTAACGGAACAACCACCACCTGCATAAGGAGTTTCACGCGGTCGAGAGGAGCTGTGACGGTCTTCGCTGCGGCTCCAGCGATGGCGCCGGCGACGAATATCGCAACGTCTCTCGGGACGTAAGCGAGAACCGCCAACGGATGCTTCAAGAGCTGCGTCGTGCTCGGGGCGAATTCGTTTCTCTCTCCTTTAACCGCCATCGAAAACGCCGCGAAATTTTCAAAACCGCCGTAGCCACCCACTCCGTGGCAGAGCCTCGCGCTGTGTAGAAGAGGCTCGTGGTTCGGGCTCTGAGCGAACTTGCACGTCGACGTTCTGAGGTCCGCTACGGTTCGAAATGACACGACGTATGTGTCGTTTTCTCTCATGGTGGAAATTGAAAATTCGGAGGTTGTCTGAAAGAGAAGAGATAAGGCCAATACAGAAACAGAAGTGAGCCGATCTTGTAAGTTTTGTTTTGCAGGCACAAGCGCCTAGTCGTTCTCTGATCCTCTGTTCTCAGGTCCACGGAACGTGATTAGGTGTACGATGATCGCACGGCGGAGAGATGATGTTTGTTTAAAACACCTTATGTTGAGCCCAAGTTTAGTCAAAAGAGTGTTGGCCTACTAGGCTTGGCAATGAGCCCGAAAAGTTATGTTCGGACATTAGCCCGATTTGATCCGACTCATTGACATCCCTAATATTTGGTGTAACAAGTTTTTAGCAATCAATTCATTAGAGTAACCAATATTTTTAAACCTTAATAATCAACAATTTTAAACCTAAAGTTATGTTTGATTGGGGGTGTATTAATAGAATAAAATATAATATAATATTATTCTATTGTTTGAGAAAAGGGTCATTGATATAATGGAATAGAATGAGATGGAAGAGAATAATTTCATATTACATCATATTTCATCTTAAGCAGTAAAAAAAAAAAACTTTCGATTTTGGAGATAAAATGATAAACAACTTTACACTACATTATATTATAACCCTTATATTATATTTTATGATAATTTTAAAAACTTAGGTATTGAATTGAAATTTTTCAAAAGGTTAGGCAATTAATAAGTAGTTATATCTATTCTAAAATTAATTAAAAATTCAATTTGTCCTAAAACTATTAATTTCTATAATAATATTGATCGAGGAAGGTCATCATTGTATACAGCTTTTCTTTTATAATTTTTACAAAAAGGCTATTTTCATTATTCAGCCCGTGACCTTATGATCATAAAGGAGCATCTTTTGTCGGTTGACAATTATTAATTTCATCGAACATTTGGATTTTTATCAAAAATGAATTGGAAATATGTTACAAGCAAAGACAAGTGAGAGCATACTCTTCATTTATTCTCGATTTATTTCACTACAAAAGCCAAAAGATTCCTCTTGCTCATTATGCCATTGCCACCTCTCGGTAGCATGCATAGGAACAAGGATGATGAACTGATAAGAAGAAAAAAGGAAAAACAACATCTGAAGAAGATTCAAACAACACACGAAAAGCTGCAACTCCTCTTCAGTGGAGTTCGAACTGGACAACACATACTGGGAATTTATTTCAGGCAGGCCAAAACCAAAGATGAATCAGAATGAAAGAATAACAAATGAAACCAATCTGTTCATGTCTCAGGCAGGTCATGATTCCATGGATGATCACGAAGTAGTCACACCCAGAAGCTCAAAACCCCCATTTTAAGCTGATATGGTTCCAGTCTCTGATCTGATTCTCATGTTGACGATGTTGTTTTGGTCTGGAACAAGTAGAGATCGAGATTGCATTAGCAATTAACGATGATAAAATGGTAGTGATGATAAAATGGTTGGAGATTTATGTTCTTACTTGGTAGAGATGTGTTGGTTACGAAGAAGCAAGCTCCAATGACGATGTAGCATAGCAAGAGTGCCAACCCTTTCATGTAATGAGAAGTGCCACCCTGTTGTTCCAGGTAGAAAATAAGGTTTCACTCAATAATAATAATTTAATTAACGTGATAATTTAAATTATATGATGACAACGTTGTCCTTAAATCTTGCCTGTAAAGTGAATGCTACGGCTATTATAGAAAGTGCAAGAGTTCCTGTCTCTACCAGATTGAAAACCAAATCCATGTCAATTCCAATTATCCAAGCCATAATTACACAGACTGGTACCTGTAATTAAATCGATAAGATAAAAAGTTTAATAAAGTTTAAAAAATTCAGTCATTATTATAAAACAGATTAAAGATTGAATTAAATTGAAAATTTTGAAATATGATTAAAAAACACTTTTTGTTTACTGGTACCTGTAATTATATCGATAAGACAAAAAAATTAAGGTTTAAAAAGTTCAACCATTATTGTAAAACCGATTAAAGATCGAATTAAATTGAAAATTTTGAAATATAATTAAAGAATACTTCTTTTATTTTGACAACAGAGGA
>JANVCQ010000004.1:37359299-37393906 GCA_025531925.1 Erythroxylum plowmanianum
TCGACATAATCACAAACTTTCTTCTCTAACTGTTCCGCAGGGACCACAGTAATAGCATGAGAGAGTAAATTTCCAGATACCCCATGTACCCAATTATCGTACCAAAATTGTACCTGTTGTCCATTACCCACCGATCAAATAATACCTGTTACTAACTTAGGAAAGTTAGCACAGATACTAAGCCATATCGGGAACGAATCTGGTCTAGCTACCAACTCCGTGCGGACTCCCCTATCCAAGTTATATTTGGCATGAAGAACCTGGTTACAAAGCTTTCCAGGTTCCTTGAAATGATGCGGTATTTGATGGATATACAACATTAGCCAAAACAACATTTAAACCTAATTTATATAAAATTTAAAAAGTTAGTTACTAAATTAAAAATTTTTAAAATTTATCGTTAAATTTTAAAAAATTCTAAAAATTTAGGAAATTATAAATTTGTTACCCTTATATAATACTCCGAATAAGAAGTCATTTAATTATTTTGTATTGTTTATTATGAAAAGTATTAAATATTTATGTGTTAAGAGTGTGGGTTGGAACACCAACACATAAGATTATGAAAAAGGACCAAGCTGAACTTTAACAAACTAAAATTTGACTCTTACTAAAAGTTTAACAATTTTATCCAAACTGAATCGAATGGACTCAATTTATAATAACTCTTATCTTCTAAAATTTAGTTAAAAATATAATCAATTTAAACTTTTTCTTGTTAACTCAAATTTAGCTTAATCGAGACTAAATTACTTTACCATTTATAATTGAAATTAAAAACACTTTGGACATATAAATATAAATTGAATCAAATTTATTATTTAATTATAAATTATTAACTTATTCCAAATATGTGAATTGTGATTTATTTAATTCATCAATTGTTATAAACTTGGTTAACATTATTTGGCAACAAGAACTGGACTGGAATACCCTGTTCTTGTTAGGGTGTTTCAATCCTATACTACTTAATTTTATTTATATAATTGTGTGGATCTTATATAAATGTTTGAATGAGATTTAATGACATAAGGTAAGAATTAGTTAATCTGAGTAGGGATGACAATGGGTAAGGTTCGGTTCGGGTATTACTCAACCCATATCCATATCTATTTTTTATGATTCAATCCATATCCAAATCTATATCTATCGGTTTTTACAATTTACTACCCATATCCAAATTCATTGGATTGTTCGAGTTTTTAGATATCCATCGGGTTATATAGCACACAAAAATATAACTTCTAAATATAAAATATAAAAAATAGATTTATATGAACACTTTAAATCAAAATTACTTTAATAATAATAAGTCAAGATTTTGATTTATATGTCTTAAAAACATCATAAAATTTGAATAATAAAATCATAATATCTAGTGTAAAGATAACGTATATTTTTCACAATTAAGAACTAGAACAAATACTGATTTTTTAAAGCTTCAAATTATCTTTGCGTGAACTCCACAATATTCAAAACTCCATCTCCATATCATTTACATTATTATCATCCTATAAGAAAATAAAATATGATGAAAAAGGTGAGGACTGAGGAGAAAAGTAGAGATTTTAAAGTTGTTTTTTCTAAGAAAATATTAATATTTTATTATATTTAATCATAAATATTCAAAAAAAATAGAATTAATAAAAACGGATAGGGTATGGGTATCTATCGGTTCAAGTTGTCACTAGATCTATATCTAAATCCATATCTATATCTATTTTTCAGCATCCATTTAACATCCATTTTTAGCTTTCATAATTATTTTTTAGTTTGGGTAGTGCGGATATTAATCGGGTTAAAAACTCACTGTTATTTCTAAATCTGAGTAGTAAAAAAATCGCTAAATATTTAATAATAATAATAAATTACTAAATAGAGGATGAGAACTTGGATTCAAACATTGACTCGTAACTGGCCACGTCACCTACTTTATTGCTTAAACCGAGGTTCCGCATACCGAAAATTGCTTGGTCACCAATCTTCCTCTCTCACCCCCACTGCTACTCACCCCTACCGCCAATTCCCTGAACCCTCAATCGCCATCGTCCGATCAAATCACATCAATTTATCACATCTGGTAACCCTCTAGCCCATCGAGTCCACGTCACACTCGCAGCAGTGAATCACTCGTAACCATTCAAGCCGTCTCTCTACTTAACCAGCACCTTCAGGGCCCTTTTCTCTCGTCACCTCTCTTACGAACTCTCTCTCTCTCTCCCTGGGGGGTTGCTCTCTGAGGACTATTTTTCATCCTTTTGCTTTCTATAGAAAATGGCGGGAACAGGTGTTGTGGCGGTTTACGGCAACGGAGCGATAACGGAGGCCAAGAAATCTCCGTTCTCCGTCAAGGTAGGGCTGGCTCAGATGCTCCGCGGCGGCGTTATAATGGACGTTGTTAACGCAGAACAGGCTCGCGTCGCTGAGGAGGCCGGAGCGTGTGCTGTCATGGCGTTGGAGAGAGTCCCGGCGGATATCAGAGTGCAAGGCGGCGTCGCTCGCATGAGCGATCCTCAGCTCATCAAAGAAATCAAACAGGCTGTAACTATTCCGGTGATGGCCAAGGCTCGTATTGGCCACTTCGTGGAGGCGCAGATCCTCGAAGCTATTGGTATCGATTATGTTGACGAGAGCGAGGTCCTCACTCCGGCCGACGATGAGAACCACATCAACAAACATAACTTTCGGATTCCGTTCGTCTGCGGTTGCCGAAATTTGGGGGAGGCGCTTCGACGTATCCGAGAAGGGGCGGCGATGATTAGAACAAAGGGTGAGGCGGGAACAGGGAATGTGATTGAGGCAGTCAGGCACGTGAGGTCGGTGATGGGAGATATTAGGCTTCTGAGGAACATGGACGATGATGAGGTCTTTACTTACTCGAAGAAGATTGCTGCACCTTACGATTTGGTGATGCAGACGAAGCAGTTGGGGAGGCTGCCGGTGGTGCAGTTTGCCGCCGGTGGGGTGGCGACCCCCGCGGACGCTGCGTTGATGATGCAGCTGGGTTGTGATGGAGTGTTTGTTGGGTCTGGAGTGTTTAAGAGTGGAGACCCGGCCAAGAGGGCTAGAGCCATTGTGCAGGCGGTTACTCATTACAGTGACCCGAACGTGTTGGCTGACGTTAGTTGTGGGCTCGGTGAGGCTATGGTGGGGATTAATTTGAGTGACAAGAAGGTGGAAAGGTTCGCGAACCGGTCGGAGTAAGGGCGATAGGTGGTTTGAGACGTCGTTTGGGAGGTGAGATTCAAAGTCCCTTCCTTCATCCTTGATTAATAATATTGTTACTTTATTTGTTTTTATTTGGAAGCTGTTACTTTATTTGTTCTGATTCGTTTTGTCTTTCTCCAAGGTTTTTTGTTGTTGTGGGTTTAACTTTGGCAACCTATTTGTACCGATGTCGCTTAGCTTGTGGTGGGTTATTTGTTGTTGCTATTTGTCAGGAAGTGGCAAAGCGAATGGTTAATGATGGTGGGGTATTATCAATGGAAATCTTCCTCTCTGGAAGTTTTTCAATTCACTCGTATAGTTGTTTAAATCGCAATTATTAAGTTGACGGACTTGTGTGGTTCAAAACTGGTGTTTACATGTGATGATTATTTTGTATGCTTTCGCCGTGTGCTTGAGGTTCTGTGCTTGATTTGGTTTACAGACTAGAACAAAGTCTCTTTTAGTTACAGTTACTGAAGCTATTTGATGTGTACTCAGCATCAGTGACCCAGTAGTGAGGTTCCTTTTTGTAAGTTATAAATCCAAATCGTAGAAAATATGCATGCAAGTTTTACCTGAAATATTCTTTTGCATGTTTAAATTATTAAATCCTTTGAGACCTAAGTGATAGCATTTCTTCTTAACAAGGAGCCCTGAGGATAGCATTTTGATTTTAAGAATGATGTGTACAAGTTACATGCATGTTTTTTGTCTGTTGTGTTCTTAATAAATCAATGTATATGGGTGTAGAGATAGCAAACTAGCCAATGTATACCTTGACTTAAAAACACATTAAATTATATTTGATTGCAATTGAGTTCATTTATTCGGGCCGATTGGACTAGGAATTGTGTTCGGCTCGGCCCAGTCAACCCTAATCGGGTGAGAAGGTTTTACTTTTTGGTATTACAGAACTCTTGGCCCGGTGCATTTAGGATTGTACTTTTAAATGAGTCCAACTGTGGTTGATAATGAATAGGGGTGATGTTTGCGTTCAGAATACTCTTTTGTCCTATGTTTGTTGGAAATGAAAATGAAAATATAAAGTAAACATGAAAAAGAATTGGAGGTATGACATCACAATTTTAGTTCATTTAACTTTACAATGATACATTTAGCTTTTCTGTTTTCCCTTGTACTCTTAAGCTATGCCAGCCTTCTTATATATTTCACCCTCTACTTGTCTCCCTGCAAAGTAGTTTCCTTGATACATTTATATCATTTGAGAATGGTGATTGTTTTGTTTCAGAATTCAGAACCTAATTTTCAGATATGATGGAGAACAAGGATGCCCTGTTTGATTCAGTTATCATTTGTGAAGCAGTTCACATCATTTCCCGAAGCATGAACTATCATGGATTGATCGATACTTAGTGTAAAATGTTCTCTTTTCGCTTTAATCTCTGATGATAAAATGTCTCAAAGACACAACTCAGATGTTGGAAATATTTTTTTTCTTTTACTTTTATGTAAGACCTTGATGATTTATTTCCCAATCTTGGTTTCATACTTATTTTGTGGCTCAATAATTTCTCCAGTATGTTGTTTGGCATCGAATGTGTTAGAACTGAAATTTGTATATGATGGATAATCATATCACATGAGTAGCCAAGCACTGATGAAACAATGGAATTGGTAATCAATTACTATTCTTATCCACGGCTTGTAAGAGTACAAGCAGCTGAAAGAAGTAATAGGAAACACCCCCTATGGTTGCATACTGCAACTTTTCGGGGCCTTCAGTGTCCGGAAAATCGCCGTCTACAGATCGGTTGAACCCTCCTGCCAACCATCCCAAGTTCTTGTATCCACCATTATACAGCTTGGAAACTGCCATCATTGACCTGATGAATTGCAAGGAAACAGAGACTTATGGTAAAGATGATATTAAGCAGCAGGCTTTTAACAAAAAATCCCTCACCTTAGCCCTTCCCCACAAGCTACAAGCAGCTTGGTCTTCTTATCAGGAACAATTGCCTCTACTTGCTGGATAAAATCAGGATTCAGCATTGTGAAATTCTGACCAGTCCACAACCCAATGTAACCAAAATGAACCCATTTCTTCAGAAGAGTTAAGGGACTGTTGTCCGTGTCCTGAACAAAGAGAGGAACCTGCAAGGAACCTGCCACTCTTGCCTTCTCTCGCTCCCAGCTGGGTCTGATGTCCAGAAGCTTGTAGCCATCTGAGCTCATAGCCATGGCAGCATCTTTAGCCACTATAGGCCTGACAATGCCCGACTGTATTAGCTGCCGGGCACCGGCTGATTCTGCTTTGACTCGAATTCTTCGTCGGAAGTCCGTTTTGAGTTGAAATCTTCCTCCTCCTCGGAGGGCAGAGATGGGTAGCTCCGTTCGTTTCCATACGTACGTGTGGAGGTGGTTCATTTGAATAGACATGTCTGTTTTCTCTTCGCCTTATCCTGAATTTGCCTTTTAGTATGATGTTTTCATGTGCGAATGTCTATATTACTATTAGTAATTAAATTTACACTAACTTGGTTGATCACAACAAAGTAAAAGGGTAAAAAGTAAAAACAAAATCAAATTATTTAAATTCAATTAAGGGTTGATTGGTATAACATATTATGTATTCATAGTATAATTTAAATAATTCTTTTTATTCAAGATCCTTCTTAAATTCAATTTTCTTAAATAATTCCTTATTCTCTTGCCTAAATTGTTATCATAAATAAAAAAAGTCATAAGCTTTTTTAACAGTAACAATAACAAACTCAGTGAAAATTTCGCTAATACGTTAGCTTTGTAGAGGTGTCTGGGAGGTCCTGTAGTACGCAATATTACTCTTAACTAGTAAAAAGATTGTGTTAAAAAAAATAACCCATATAAAAATAAATAAATATAAAAATAAATAAATATCAATTAATACTCTTTATTTTTCATTTCATTTTAAATACATATTATTCTACGCAAAAGTTTAAGATGTAAAAGCATTTTAGTATCCATAATTTGTATTTGCCAAAAACTATTTCATCACATTCAATCCGAAGCTCCGTAATAAAACGAGGTCTGAGGAGATCTGACATTATATAACCTTATCCTTATATAATAGAGAGGCTCTTTCTAGCTTAAAAATATTTTCATGTAAAATTTTAGAAAGATATGAGCATTAATAAATTTGGATTGTTTCATTTATTCTAAAAATAGTGATTAATAATTAAATTAAAATTTTATTCAAGTCCAAATGTAAGCCACAAACATATATATGTATGTGTATATATATATAACGCACCGTTTTGACTTGATTTCAGGTGAAATCAACTACCAAGCCGTCACGCACATCCCAAATCGGTTTATCTGAACCCTAACCCTAATCCTAATCCCAATCTCCGACTACCACCGGTGACATCATGACCCGGTCCGAACCCGTTTCCTGATTCAAAATCTAAATATCATTTCTTTTTCCCTCTCTTATAAATCAAAAGGCTTTAAAACAAAATTAGGGCCTTTTTTTTCCTCTTTTCTTTTTTTTGGTTTCAAGAAATGGTCGCGGTAGCGAATTCGACCTCGGGAGAGAGGCTCGTGAGTCTCGTCAACTCTGTGAAATCCGCCATTGACGTACCTTCCAAACTCGGGAAATTGCGGGTCTTGAAGCAGAGACTAGTGGAGGTAGACGACGCCGGTTCGATCTCCCAGTTGCTTCCGCATATCTTTGAGTTGCAGTCCGATGAAAATTCCCCGGTTCGCAAATTTGTTGCGGAGTACGGTTCGCTAAGCCTAGTTCGGTCGTATTCTTGATTGTTGCAATTTACTGACGAGAAAACTAAGGAGAAACCTAAATTAGTTTCGAGATGGTGTTTTCTGTGGATCTGACTGCTTTTCTTTTCCTTTTTTTTGTCGTGTGTGAATTGTGTAGGATAATTGGAGATATTGGATTGAAGTACTGCGAATTTGTGCCTGAAATTGTTCCCGTATTGATGAGCGTATTGGAAGATCGTACACCAGCTGTTGCTAGACAAGCCATAACTTGTGGGACTAATTTATTCCGGTCTATTCTTCAATTAGTTGCAATTCAGGTTAGTTTTGGTGAAATCCATGATGGGTACTTTCTTTTTTATTCGTTGGTCGAGGATTAACTTTGTTTTATGACATTCATAGTCTAAGATTGTTGTTTGATATCAAGCCACTGCAAATGGCTTAACTTGTTTTATCTGTTGCTATATGCCGTTAACACAGTTAGATGGATGCTTACTTTTGCCTTTTTTGAAAATTTTGCCCTCAAATTCATAAAGAAGACTTCAATATTTGTTTCCTGAAATATTCCAGGGTCTTTACACTAGTGAGTTGGATGATTTGGTTAAGTTGTCGTGGTCATCAATGCTAGAGTTCAAGGAACAGATCTACCGTATAGCTTTTCAGGTAATTGCTTTTTTGATACCGGTTCACTATTGAGTTTAACTTTCATCAAAGTCTGATTTCATTGTCATACCTAATTCTCAAGCCGGGCAATGGAGGTGTAAGGATGCTGGCCCTCAAGTTTGTCGAAGCTGTCATTCTTCTTTACACACCTGATCCTAATGGCCCTTCAAACCCTCCTCCCCATGCAGGTAAATAACGCCACCTTCTTCTTCACATGCATGAAGTTGTAGAGGCAAGATACAGTATTTGGTATCTTGTGCCTCAGTTCGTTGGTTATGTTTAGTTATTTAGCTTTGTTCCTTATTTTGAAGGGGAGCTTGATCAATTTAACATATCATGGTTTCGTGGGGGCCATCCTATACTAAATGTTGGAGATTTGTCAATTGAAGCCAGCAAAAGGTTGGGATTATTGCTTGATCAGCTTAGATTTCCTGCAGTGAAATCTCTGAGTAATCTGGTAATCATCGTGCTTATTAATAGGTAGGTGTCTAACTACAGTTTAGCAGCATAGTTCTTTACTTGTGCGGCTATTTAGTCAGCTTGACCAGTTTCATTGTTGTTCAACTCTTATAATCCTGTAGAAGCTCTGAAATCTTGATTCTTGGATAATTTGCAATATCATTCTTTGTTTCTTACCAGTCTTGCTACAATTGCGAAGAAAAGGCCTGCGTATTATGGTCGTATCTTGTCAGTTTTACTCAGTTTGGATCCCTCAAGATCTGCTATTGAAGGGGTGTATGCATCAGGGGCACATCTTGCTCTCAGAAATTCTCTCCTTACCTGCTTGAAATGCACTCACCCAGGGGCAAAGCCGGTATGCAAGATTTATGGTTTTGTTTGATTTTCCTTTCATTTGGTAGCAGTATTCGTCTCCATCTCTAGAGAATTGTGCCAAAGATCAATGAATAGGGGGTTTTGACTTCAGAAAACATGTGACTATTAGTTATATTCCTTGGTTTTTATTATCTTTTGCATTGCCCTTGTGCTCCTTCAATGATCCTTATACTTTTTGATATGTTCTCTTCGTGATAATCCTATCCAGTAACTGCAAGGGCATTGCAGTAGCATGCTTTTAGAATCATTCTGTATCTATGAAACAAAATAGTAATTTTCTCCGTCATTCTGCAGTGGCGGGATCGTCTAGTTGGCTGTTTGAGAGAGATGAAAGCAGAAAAGTTGGCAGACGATACCCTACATGACAATGACAAGGGCAGTTTAGATGAGGATAGCCATGATGTACTGGTTTCTAAGGTACTTGTTTTCTTGTTATTTACACCCCTTATTCATGGACTTATATGAGGATCTACATATATTTGTATTCATGCATTTGAAGTTTCTTTCTAAGGTCTTTAATGTTTTTCAAGAAGGGAAAGTTTCAATTAAAGCATTTGCCGATACACCCATTAAACAGGGGAGGAAAAGATCAGCGTCAAAAGATGCTCTTGATTTGACTGAAGATAGTGAGATGTGTGGTAAACGTGTTAAACCAACTCCTAGTGTCTCGGAGGAATCAACTAAAGAGTCAAGCAGGAATGTTCCAGTGTCTCAGGATGACATTTCATCTGATGGACGTGCTGCTAATACAGTAGATGATGATAATGGACCTGTACAACAACTGGTTGCCATGTTTGGAGCCTTAGTGGCTCAGGGTGAAAAAGCTGTTGGTTCTTTGGAGATTCTTATTTCAAGTATTTCTGCTGACTTGCTTGCTGAAGTTGTGATGGCTAATATGCGCAACCTCCCTTCTAGTTGTTCTCAAGCTGAAGGAGATGATGAATCACTAGTTGACATGACTATAGTTGGTAGTGATACTCAAGCAAAGTATCCTCCTTCATTTGTTGCTAATGTTCTTTCACTGTCTACTTCTTTCCCCCCTATAGCTTCACGTTTGAATGCTCACCAGGCAGCATCTGACTTCAAAACAGTAAGGCTTTGACACTTTTTACTCTCTGTCCTAAATTTCAACATTTTTTTGTGCATTTGATTAACATGCTATCCCTGCATTGTACTACTTTTAGCTAATCTCAATTATCTTGTTTTTCCTTTTTGGGTTTGGATTTATTCTGAATATATGTTAATGCTCACAAAAATTGCAGCCTCTAAAGGAGGAGGAGGATCTTCACGTATCAAGCCCATCTGATGTTGCTGCTGTAGATGATGGAATGAGTCATGGAGCTGATAGTGAAATGTTGCCAGATGGATTACCCGTTTCTGCAAACCTTGACATATCTAGAATGGAGATGGACAATTTAGACATTCCTTCTTATACCCATGATGTTGGAAATTTAGAAAGTGAGATACCGGGTCTAGACTCTTCTGGTCGTAATGATGGATTTTCTGAGACTGTGGGTGGTTCCTCAATGGTTTCTACTGATGTGGATGACGCCAGTCAAGAACAAGTTACAAGTTTGGGTGATAGGTCAACATTGGATATACATCCATCAATATCAACAGATAAGTCAGAGGAACTTAGTGCAAAAGCAGCCGCTATTGATTCCAATAGTGTGATCTCCTCAACAGCCACTTCTGTTGTGTTACCTACCTTTACCCTTCCTAAGATGTCAGCACCTGTTGTCAGCCTTGCTGATGAACAGAAGGATCAACTGCAAAACTTGACTTTTGCACGCATTGTTGAGGCCTATAAACAAGTAACAATTGCTGGGGGTTCAAAAGTTCGATTTTCTTTACTTGCTTATCTAGGAGTTGAGGTACTTCTACCTTTACATGGATGCATTTTCAGGATAGTTTACTTTGTGCCACGGTACAAGTTAGCATACCATTACTATATCCGATAACATATTATATCATTTGCAGTTACCTTCAGAGTTGGAACCATGGAAAGTGCTTCAGGAGCACATATTATCAGACTATATAAATTATGAGGTACTGAGCGTTCAGCCTTTTTCTTTTTTCAATTTTCCTTAGTTGTTCAGTGAATACTAGCATCTTTTATGTAGGGGTGAGCATGCCCCCTCCTCTCTCTCTCTCTCTCTCTCTCTCTCTCTCTCTCTCACACACACACACACACACACACACACATACAGACACACTCTTGATCATTTCTAAATGTCATGATATGCACTACATTTGGGGTTCCTTTTCCTTATATTTTGGCTTCTGAGATGTTTGGATTGCCAAATGATGTGAGAAATATTTTTGCTCTGGAATTCTAATCTTCCTTGACCTCATTGATGTTTTCAATATTATTGAAAGAGCCTTCTAATGCAGTAAACAAATCTGACAGCCAGCATGTAAGCATATTAATCTTCGTTGAATTAGCGAAGAATTCATTTCAAGTCTGTGGGCATCCTAGTTTCTAATGTTGCTAAAATTTTTTTCGATTAGAACTCCTAATTGACAACTGTTGAAGAGGAATGTGTTTATAGTTGTATTCTTGTTATACTCTTCTAAAAATCTGTTATATCTGACACCAATTACTGGATGACTTCAGGGACACGAGTTAACTTTGCGTGTCCTCTACAGGTTGTATGGTGAGGTAGAAGAAGAGCGTGACTTCTTTTCTTCTACGAATGCTGCTTCTGTATATGAAACATTCTTTCTGGCAGTGGTTCGTGCTCATTTCCTTTGTATATGTTGACTACTCAATAGTTTATTAATTGTCAAGACTGTAAATTACTGGTAAATGCAGGCTGAAACACTTAGAGATTCTTTTCCACCTTCTGATAAATCTTTAAGTAGATTACTGGGTGAAGCTCCTTATTTGCCAAAGTCAGTTTGGAACTTATTGGAGTCCTTGTGTTGTCCTGGGAATTCTGATAAAGTTGAGGAGGCGCAAAGTGGAGATCGAGTGACTCAAGGTCTAAGCACTGTCTGGAGCCTGATTTTGTTAAGGCCTCCTATGCGAGAAGTTTGCTTGAAAATTGCATTGCAGGTTTCTTCTGTTTTCTCATAGATCATTTTATTGTGTTTCATGTTTCAACCTTTATTGATTTTCTTCTTTTAAATCTGGAAGAGTGCAGTTCATCACTTGGAGGAAGTGCGCATGAAGGCAATTCGCCTGGTTCCTACACTCAACTTGATACTGAAGTCCCAAATAAACTGCAATCTGTAATCTATTTTGAAATTCTGAGGTTCATTTTGCAGGTAGCAAACAAGCTTTATCCTCTTTCTTCTATTGCTCAACAAATAGAGAAGTTTGCGAATGAAATGTTGCTTTCTGTAGCAACTGGCAATGCTACAGATGCCAATGGCACCGAAGGTTCTATTAATGAATTACAGAAGGTATTTGAGATGTGAGCTTCACTTGGGCCTCTCTCTCCCTTTCTATCTGACCTTTAGCCTGGTCAAGTTGATAACTTAGTTGTGTTCTGGTTGCAAATTTTGACAGGATATCAATTTGGATAAGCAGTCAAGTGATCATCAATCAGTTAGTGCCATCAGTAAAGATATCTCAGAAACTCACCAATCATGCACAACTGAAAGTGTTTCATCAATCTCCATGTCTGAGGCCCAGCGTTGCTTGTCCTTGTATTTTGCTCTATGCACAAAGGTATTGATTTCAAGATTAATTTAAAACCTGGTTTGTAACAGTTCAAATCTTGTTTCCCTTAGTCAAGTAGTTCTTTTCTATTTTAAAATCTGATTATTTCTGATCTTGGTTTAGGTCATTTATAGTTTGCTTTGTTATACGACTTGCAGAAGCACTCTCTTTTTCGCCAAATCTTTGTTATCTACAGAAGTTCACCAAAGGCAGTTAAGCAGGTCTGGCCGGTAATGGTTTTGCTTAAAAAACTGTTTCATTTCTGCTATGAACTTCATCAGCAGTGCTCTGATGCAGGCTGTTCATCGCCACATTCCCATATTAGTCCGTACCATGGGTTCGTCTGCTGAGCTTCTTGAAATAATTTCTGATCCTCCAAATGGAAGTGAGAATCTCTTGATGCAAGTATGATTTCTACCAATACTGAATTGATATTCTAACCTTATGAAAATTGTTATCATCATTCTTCTGACCTGGATTCTATTCTTCAAATTTCGTGCTTCTACATCAGGTTTTACAAACACTGACAGATGGGGCAGTTCCTTCCCCAGCATTGTTATCCACCATTAAAAATTTATATGATTCAAAACTGAAGGTAGGAAACAAATTATTTTCTCTAAGTTTTGATATATCAAGGGTATTCAACAAAAAACAACATTTTATTTGTTGCAGGATGTAGAGATTTTAATCCCTGTACTTCCGTACCTCCCAAGAGATGAGGTATCCTCCTTTATTTGACTCTTCATACAACATGAATGTGTAGTTTCTTGGCAGTTTCGAGTTTCGTACCGTCTACATATTGTCATAACCACACATATATCAATCAGACTTGGACCACCAGCCAGCTCACCGGGAGCACAGATTTACTAAAGTGATTCTAAAGTAGGTTGCACTTCATGGGATTGTGAAATTGAGTAGAACTAAAATCAGCAACTTTTATGGTTGCTTCTATTATTATGTATTTTAAAAACGATAGCATTAGGTCATGTGGATCTGTTTTCTTTATTTTTCATATTTTCTTAAGGTATACTTTTAAATCATTGCCCTGAACTTCTTTTCTTTTCGTACTTGGGAATAAACTTCTTCTCATGCACCTTGTTCATTCCAGTTTCTTTACTCAGCTCGTTCTTGTGTTTTACAACTAGTAATTGTTTGCATAAAACATTTTCCAGGTTTTGCTGATCTTTCCTCATCTTGTGAATCTTCCTCCAGATAAGTTCCAACTCACACTTTCACGCATACTGCAGGTATTCTTTCTTCCTTTTCAACATCAGAGTGCTGGCTGTGGCTTGAGTATCTTATATTTCAAGCCATTATGTAGTGTCCAATAGTCAGATCACTTGTTTTTGACATGTGAACAGAAGATTTTTTCCTTTTTCTACTTATTTCTGTTGTTATTGTTGTTATCATTATTATTTTCAGTTGTTGGTAGGAGGACCCTTATTTGTTGTTCTTCTGTGCAAGATTTCACTTCTTTATTGTTATAATTTTTCTTTTTCTTTTTCATTTATGGTTTGTAAAAAGAACTTTAATGTAACAATGGCCAATGAAACCATTTTAGCTTTAATGCGTTAATTATTTCCTTTTAGCTAACTACTTGCTTTGGCAGATAGGTGTTTGGACTTGTATACACCCTCTCATATGAACTGTTCACACAAGTTGGATAAGACCTCCAGATTGGTTGATTTTCACATATAGAATGTGGAAGAATAAAACTAATGTGCTCTGAGTTTATATAGTGTTTTCTTTCTTTCTTTTTTTAATATTTTTAACTCAAAGTGGCTAATTTGTGGCAGGGGTCTCAACCAGTCCTTACTCCAGCTGAAGTGTTGATAGTTATTCATGGGATTGATCCTGACAGAGATGGAATTCCTTTGAAGAAAGTATGCCCCCACCCTTCTTTTCTTTTGTTAAACTCTATGAACTTGAACAAGTACATAACTGAGACTTGTTTTTGAACATTCAGGTTACTGATGCATGTAATGCTTGTTTTGAGCAACGGCAGATATTCACTCAACAAGTTCTAGCAAAAGTCTTGAATCAGTTGGTCAGTTCTATCCTGAGATTTCTGTCAGATCAGTTAATTATTAATGACATCTGACTTCACATTTATACGAGATTCCATCCTACAGGTTGAACAGATTCCTCTTCCTTTATTATTCATGCGGACTGTATTACAAGCCATTGGTGCTTTTCCTGCACTGGTAGGAAATCTACAACTGATAATGAAAAACAACTTCTTACATCTAGAAGAATCAGTAGTTTCTTTGCTCAATTCATGATAAAGCAATAGGTTAGAGATGATTAATGCGGTAAATGGATATGCTATTTACTTCCATGGACCAAGAAAAGATTGTCTTTCAAATAAAATTTCCATTATAAGATTTGCTTTGCTGCCACAGTTGACTCTTTAAGTTACTATTGCTTCAGGTAGAATTTATAATGGAGATCCTTTCTCGTCTAGTTAGCAAACAGGTGAATTTTTCATACTTTTAAACTCGAATATGGATTCAATTTTATTCAATCAATTCATAGTTGATCTGGTAGGCTGCTGTCACAGATCTGGAAGTATCCGAAGTTGTGGGTTGGATTTGTAAAGTGTGCACAAATGACAAAGCCTCATTCATTTGGCGTGTTACTTCAGGTATGCTTTATCAGGACTTTACACATCTACTTAGTTCATGCTGTTATGATAGGCCGGGAGCATTCCATATAAATATTTAGGAACTGAAGGTTTTCACTTGTCAAACTTTTGTTACCAGGGATTTGGCTTTGTACTTGAATTGTTAGATATTTAATGTTTATGTTTGATATCCATATAGAAGTTGGGGTCATACAGGGAGATTTGTACCTTTTGCAGTCTTTTTCTGTTTTTGTCTTCTTCTCTCTCTCTCTCATGATGTGTTTAACGAAGCTTTCTTACCCAATTTATATCCTTTTGGCCTTTACAGTTACCTCCACCACAACTGGAAAATGCACTGAATAGAACTCCCGCACTGAAAGCTCCTTTGGTTGCTCACGCCAGCCAGCCAAACATTAAATCTTCACTCCCAAGGTCACGAGAAATGAATTTTTCTCTGGATAACGGGAACCTGATTTTGGAAGTATGTGTCTCCACTTCTGTATGACTGAAGACTTCTTATTTTGTTTCCTGCATTTTAGGTCTGTTTTGGTGGTTCTGGGGATAGCTACAGATCCACAGGCTTCAAGTCAAACATCAACTAGCCAAGCTCAAACTGCGGATACAAACAACACGGAGAAGGAGGTTCTTACAGAGAAGTCCAAAGAATCTTCTACTGCTAGCTGACACACCCGGCTGAAAAGATTTGGTCAAACCCACTTGTTATGCTTGCAGGAGTACCGGCCAAGCCTAACTGGTAAAACCATCCTGATTTCTGGAGTTTCTCCAGGATTCGAACTTAGCATGCTATAAACTCAACGTGACTGTGGGATGGGAATATAGTCGAAAGCAGGCCCCAAATTTGATCGATAAGCCCGATGGCTGTTAAGGGGAACCGCTGCTCATTCCGAAGATGCCAACAGTCGGAATAACACAAGGTAGACGAATTGAGTTTGTAAACATGGTTAAGCGAACAATTCGAAATAAATGGTATAGAGCAGTGCATTTGTAAAATGTATGTTAGTTCCACCAGAGAGATTGACATTTTCTTTTACTTGGGACCTTTGTAATTTGTATTGACATTCCTTTCCAAGACCAGGAATGATCTTCAGGCAGGTTCTGTCATTGCCTGCATATTTTCCGGATGAGCTCGGACTATTATCTTTCAATCACCTGAAAGCTTGCATTTGTTTAATCTTGAAAAGGAAATTATATGGCTCAATTGTGGATTCATTGTCCCAATACCATAATTACATTTATCTCTTTTTTTCAATGTTTAAAAAATTGAATTGAAAGTTAAAAGAAAAGGGATTTAAGGTTGAAGAAGCTCAATTAAGGTTAAAAATGTTCAATTAATAGGGACAGGTGATTTAAACCCACGAGGGAATAGATCATCTGTTCTTATTATTTTGTTCCTATTCTGTTCCGATCATTTGTTCTTATCTTGATCTATGAGCATCTATCCATTCAATAAGTAGGACTCACAAAAATGGAAGCACCTATCCATTCAATAAGTAGGACTCACAAAAATGGAATGGATAAATGCTCATGAAATAAAATGGGAACAAAATAATAACAACAGGTAATCTAAACCCGTGAGGTTACCTCTCAGTTTGTATCCTTACTCACATACATCATCCATGAAATTCTCATATAAACTTCTCAACACTATGTCTAATATTAAAGATGTTATTGTTCACGGTCTGAAAGTTTGCACCTTAACAGAAAAGAATGGAATTGACGTAACTGAACGTATGAGCAGTCCATGGTTGAGGATGAGGAAGAGGAGAGGTGCACGCAGCATGAACAGTCTGCCTCGTTTCACCTAAACTGTGTAACAAATCTCCATGACCCAGTTTATAGATCAAGGTGCTGATTTCCAACTCGTGCCCTTGAACAGTTTGGAGTTGCTTATGATCGTACCTTGTCAGGATGCTTGATACTGATAACTATTTGAGAGGGGTAATCTGCAAATGAACTGATTAATAGGCTACCATATTGGGAAGAGCCAACAAGAAGGAGTCGGGACCGTTGGAGACCATCAGATCAATTACAAGGTTGTTTTAGAAGGCAATTGCTGCAATCTGTCTTCATGCCTTTCAATATTCTTGACTAGCAATCACGGTGATCTTCTGACCTTAAAGAACATGCTTTTCTAATTAGTAATCAGTACAAGAGAACATGAAGCACTCAACAATGGTACTGTGTCTCTAAGGAACTCTTGGTTGGGTCTGATATGACTGTTCTTTTGGTGGGTAAGCCTGATATCAAAAGAAAATGAGCTGGTTCTGCGGCTATGAAGGCTAAATTGTTAAAAAGTCCCAGAGACTGAGCCACAGTATTAGTACCTTTGATTGGATCTTGAATCAAACAGCTACGTAATGTAACATCAGCTACATCAAAAGCCTGGTCCAAACTAATAGGATTGGATCAATGTGGTTAAGGTCGATGATTACTAGGAATTTGTCGGCAGACAGGAGGTTCCACTTATCGACAGATAAGAGAACATTTTGTCTGTAAGCTGTCCCGACTGTGTTTAACGTCTTAGCTCCAACCTTGAGTACGATGATCAATTTGACAAAGGACCTCCCGAATTTGCAGAACCTTTGGACTTTACAGAAACTTTGGTTTATACCGACAATATGAAGCATTACCTGGCAAGTGGGGTCTTGTAGTAATAACCTTGTTATAATCGCCTTCAACAGTGATCTTTTTCCCTAAGCAGTTCGGATTCGTCTCTTTATAATACCTTTCAGGATCGTCATTGAATCGTGCATTGCTTGGAGGCATTGCCATTTTTGTGATATACCCTCTTTTTCTTTACGATTATGGCTTCCAGTCGCTCCGACGGCTCGGGTAAAGAGCGTTTACGTTGGACACAAGAACTGCACGATCGGTTTGAAGAGGCAGTCAACAAACTTGGTGGTCCTGACAGTGAGTTCTTTGATCATCAGGACAGGTTTCTCATTTGATCATCAGGAAGCCTGAGAACTGATTATTGTGTTTGAATTGGAATTTCCAGGGGCAAAACCGAAGGGGATTTTGAGAGCTATGGGCATTCCAGGTCTGACGATCTACCATGTTAAGAGCCACTTGCAGGTACCGTTAAAGAACATTTCTTTCCTGTTTCATGGAATCATGGCGATTCTAATCCTTGGTTATTTTCGCAAAATTCCTCAACAGAAATACAGGATATCGAAGTTTATTCCTGAAACACCCAACAGTAAGCCTAAACTACCTTACATTTCATTATTTTCTTATAATATTCAATGATTTATTCATCTGTTTCTCTTGTTTTAGCTTGTTTTACGTTATATTTTCTGCAGGAAGCAGGTTTGAGAGGAGAAGTATATCAGAATTGTTACCAAACTTCTGTGCAACTTCGTAAGTGCTTGAAATTTTGATTGTTCTCTAGATTCAGATTCTTATGTACATTGGTTAGTGAATGATCAAGTTAGATCCTGATTTCGAGAATTATTCTTGCAGAGGTGCTCAACTTAATGAGGCATTACAAATGCAGATGGAAGTACAAAGACGACTCGGTGACCAACTTGAGGTACCTAAATCTATATTTCTGTAATTTCTTGTCAGCTTTATACTGATCATATTGAGAAATATTTCCAGGTTCAGAAGAGCTTGAAACTTAAGATTGAAGCACAAAGGAGATTCCTGGAGAGGATTGTTGAGGAACGTAGAAACCGAACTGCAATTCCCAAGCCAAGCAAGCCCTTCTCTCCTCTTTCGCTGCCATCTCTGTGTGAAGAATCAGAATCCATGGCAATAGAGTTTGAATCTGATTCAGAAGGTGACAACAGAACTGAAATACGGTCTCAGGAAAGCTTCCAAGCTCTTAAGAAGCTTAGGATCGAGAACGATATTGAACCACTCTACAAACTTGAATCATTCAGCCCAATTCTTTATAATCAAAGTACGGTTTTTCAAAGAGATGCCAAATTCTCATACCCCACAAACGATATCAACTTTCAGTGGAATGTGATGACATGCTCGTCCCCTCTTGTGCCAGGCTTCTTCTAAGAATATTCATGGCAGTCTCTGTTAATAATGTGTGCAACAAAAGAATTTGTTGGAGATATTGGGTGGTTTTAGGGTCATTTCAAAGGAGCTGATGCACAGATTTTCTCAAGTTGAAAGATCCTGAAAGCAAACAGGATTCTAAGTTTCATTCTTAAAGTAAACAACATAACTTTGTAATCAGAAACTTAGAATCCTGTTCTTGTCTTGTATTACTTGTCTGTAGTTGTGGATTTGGGGACACTTGTCATCAGTTATTACCTTTTTAGTCTCATAGCAAACCTTAGCTTAAATCGAAGCATGCTTAAAATCAATTAGCTGTAAATAACTTGATTTCTATAATAAAGTTGACCATATCTATGCTTAGCTGCTAATAATTTTAAATTAATAATTCAGTTGGCTCAATAATCAATAATAAATTTTTTGCATAGAGCAATTTTGGTTTTCAATATAAAATCTTGAAAAAATTTAAAATAAATAGAACTCTTTTATGCAATGTTTTAAAAATCTACCCAATTCAGTCGTTTTAACAATAAAAACTTTAAATCAACAACTTTTAGCTCGGTTTTTAATTTTTTGTTTTAATTTATTATAATAATTTTTGTTGTTAAAAATCAATTAGTTTATTAATTAATCATTCAATTTTTATAAATTAATCAGTTTTTATAATTCAAAATAATTTGACTAGTTTTAATTAAATTTTAAATTTTTTGATGAGTAAGGATAGTCTTCTTCAATTATTTTTTAATTTCTGTAGTTTTATTAAATTTTTAACTGGATTTATAACGTTTTAATACCAGTTGAACTTTTTAAATCCTAAACTTCTTTTCTTGTCGATTTAACTTTTTTAGAACATTACTTCTATGTTATTATTACTTATATTAATTTGAATGAATTAAATAAAATTATTTCACCTTAACTCCAACATAATTTGGAGAATTTAAGCCATAAATTTAATTTGGAAAAGAACCATTTTTATTTTCTTCAAATGAAATTTCAATCTCAAAAAGACAAATTTTTTTTAAACCAAGGAACTCACAGCCGATATCTTTTGGATGCGAATAAACCTCCAGATTAATGCAATAGCCTGCAAATTATGCCAATTAGGTACTTCGCACTAAGCAAATCATGTACGTCAAGCTCGATCAAGAGAGTGTAAGTAGGAGATTTGAACACAAGACTTTTTGATCTCATGCCCTCTACTCTACGAACTCAACCACCATATTTTTGTTTGTTTTTCATGTAGGCATTCCCAAGTACTATGTCTTGTCCTATAGTTGTGAACTCATTCTCATTGCATTTTCTTGGTTTGGATCTCTATATATGTTGTACACTGCCTAAGAAAATGGTTTTCCTTGGACCTTGGAAATCCCAATTCCAAGTCTAACTATGTTAATTCACAATTAGGTCATACATAATTTAATACTAAGACACCCTCAATTGTCAAACTCTAATAGTTTCAACTTATTCAATTCAACTATAAAAGATATTGATTAGTTACAACACAGTTGTAATATGAAATGGGTTTTAGTTAGTGTTTAGGATAAATACAAAAACTGATATCTTTTAAACCAATGATTTTATGGTTTTTAATATGTTAATAAAAAATTTATTTAGTAATTATCTGGGTGACGGATAATCGAAAATATAATTAATTTATTGGGAAAAATATAAAAATTCTATTAAAAGTTTGGACCTTGTCTTAAAAAATAGTTTAAATCTTGCTTACTAATCCCACCTAAACTAAAAATTCTAAACAACAACAACCTCAGTAAAAATTTCATTAATACGAAATCCAGTAATATGTAACCTTATTGTTAACTAGTAGAAAAGCTGTTTCTAAAAAACTACAAATTCTAAAGTGATGCTTAATAGAATTAAAAAAAGATTGAAATAAGAAAGTAAAATAATAAAATGTTTCAATGTAATTAACTCAGAAATTAAGTTGCAATTGAATGAGGAAGAAGCATTGTTTGACTCAATTAAGGTAAGAACATTACTAATGTTTATAATTAGCTTCCAAAAATGCTTTTAAACATTGAGTCTCACAAGATAAATATTTTTAATTTTAATAACAGAATGACATTTTTCTCACTAATAACACCATCTATAAAGATTCTTATACTACGTAATTTCTTATGATCCTCTTAGGAACCTAACATTGTTATTCACTTCTTTTTTTTTAGCTTTTAGCTTTTAACTTTTTATTTTTATTTTTGCTTTTAAAGAAAAACAAAATTTTGTTTGGATGTTAATGTATAATAATTACATATATATTATATAAAATTTAAAGATAAATTATTTTTATGAATAAATAAATTTTATTTTAATCTTTCAAATAATATTTATTAAAATCTATTAGTGATAATTAAAATAAAAAATTAATTTTCATTTATAAATTAATATTTATTTTAATACAGTTTAATTATTAACGTAAATTTTATTTAAAATTTATATATTTTGAAAATATTTTAAATTTTAAATATATTTATTAATATTTATTAAATACAATTAATTTATTTTTAAAATTTAAAACTTGAGCTAAAATTTTTTGTACAAATAAAATTTGAATTAAGTTATCGCATTAAATTATTAATAGTTATTATTAATAATTAAAGTTTTAATAATTAAATAAGATAGTAAATTTAATTATTTATATTTATTATTAATAAATATATTAAATAATTAAATAATATATATTTATTTGATGGTAAATTATATTATAAATAAAAATAAAAACAAAATCACTTTGTATGATTTCATAATTTATAAAAACTGACAGAGTATTTGGAATGATATGAATATAATTCAATTGCAACATTGAATTCAATTCAAGTGTTTGGGGACAGAAAAAACAAACGAGTTCAATTCATTTATGAATTGAACCCCATCATCCTTTATAAATTGAATTCACCTGAAAAAGCATCAGAATTGAATTACGAATCGAGACTTCAATTTTTCTTTTAAACGTTGAAAATATTCTTCCAATAATATCCATCTAGCCTTACCATATATCTCTTTTACAATAATATCCATCTAATCCTACTATATATCTTTTGACCTCAAGCAGCCCCCTCCTACTTCAAACAACCCCTTCTACCAAAAAATGAAACAACAACACCTTTTCCACGAATCAACACCTTCCACCATATCCAAGTTTTCCTTTTTCCTTATTCATGGATGCCTTTTTTTCGTTTTTTTGTCTATAATCATCGTTCTCTTTTAGATTTCATTTTCCCATCCCGTCTACATTCTCTTGCATTTCTCGAATTTTTTTGTATATATCTAGATTTTTTTGTTTGTTTGTTTTCGGCTATATTTTAAGTAGATCTTGTTCCATTTAGGATATTGAGCGTGGAACTTTATGGATGATATAATTTACTCTATGCAAGTATAAATGTTTTTTATTTAATTTTCTGATGTAACGATCTTATGTCTCTTTATCACATGAAGATATGTTAAATTTGTTATGATATTATATAATTTGGAGTGAAATTTCAAAAATGATAGTGCCTTGTAGTTGTCAACGCAAAAGAACTACTGCTCGTTCATGCATTTTTAAGCTTTCAAATTATAATAGTTTTCTATTGTCTTTATAGCTCGATATAACCTAATATCACTTGCAATCAATTTTTTCTTTTCATTTTAATAATAAATTTTTTTTAATGATAGTACTTATAATGAAATTGATGTTTATAACTTACTCTATGTAAATGTCAATGTTTATTATTTAATAAGATTATTTTTTTAATCAAGGATAAAAATGTCATATGAAATAATTGGATTCATTTTTATTTTGTTCAAATCAGTGTAATTGAATTCAATTCTAATATTACTAAGTTTGTTTCAAACAGTGTAAATTGAATTCAATTCAATCTCATTAATGTAATTGAATCCAATTCGTTAATGAATTCAATTTAAAGGTTTCCAATCAAATTTTTAAATTAAATTTAAAAATAAACACATAAATGAAAAAACAAACAAGCTAAACTACCTTCCTACCAGAGAAGGAAAACCATTTATAGCTCGGTCGACTCGAAATTAATGGGTTTGTTCAGATTTTGGATTAAGGTTGAAATTTTTAAAAACTTTCAGGTTTCGGGTCATACTTGGACTCAGGTTACTTGGTCCTACCTAACCCCATCCAAAATTCAGAATTTTTTTAAAAATAACGTTGTTTATAGTTTTCTAAAATAAAAAAAATATATACTTAATTAAGGACCATTCGTGTTTCGAGCTGGATTTGGAATCGGGTGTGCCCAATTATATGATTTTCATAATTTATAAAAACTGAAAGAAACTAAAATTAAAAAAAATCATAAACTTAAACAATCAAAATTTTTTATTGAATTTAAAAATAAACACATAAATAAAAAACAATAAACTACCTTCCTACCAGAGAAGGCAAACCATTTATAGCTCGATCGACTTGAAATTAATGGATTTGATCATATTTTGGATTAGGGTTGAATTTTTAAAAAGTTTTCAGGTTTCGGGTCATACTCGGACTCAGGTTACTTGGTCCTACCTAACCCCACCCAAAATTCAATTTTTTTTAAAAAATAACGTTGTTCATAGTTTTCTAAAATAAAAAATATATATTTAGTTAAGAACCATTTGTGTTTCGAGGTGGATTAGAAATTAGGTGTGCCCAATTATATGATTTTCATAATTTATAAAAACTGAAAGAAACTAAAATTTAAAAAAATCATAAACTTAAACAAACAAATTTTTTTATTAAATTTAAAAATAAACACATAAATAAATAAAAACAAACAAGCTAAACTACCTTCTTACTTATCAGAGAAGACAAACTATTTATAGCTCGGTCCAACTCGAAATTAATGGGTTTGACCAAATTTTAAATTAGGGTTAAATTTTTTAAAAAATTTTAAGTTTCGGGTCATACTCGGACTCAGGTTACCTGAACCTATCCGATCCAAAATTTAAATTTTTTTTAAAAATAACGTTGTTTCTAGTTTTCTAAAATAAAAAATACATATATTTAGTCAAGTACCATTCGTGTTTCGAACTGGATTCGGAATTGGGTGTGCACAATGATAACTGCTACCTACCAACCCACTATTTCCATAACCCCCAAAAGAATTGAAACTCTGTATGTTAGCATCGAAGCGATTTAAACGTGTGCGCTCTTTGACTTGTGTCTATTTACTATGTTACGTTTCGAACAAGGCAACAAAGAAGGGTGGGACGTCCAAGTCATATTTGGTGTCCTCCTACAAGTCTACAACAGCCTTCTTTTGCGGTGAAATGCAACAATAGCTATTACCTTAACCTAATGTCCTGTCGCTCTCCATGAATAGCCATTTCATAGCTCCTTTCCATATAAAGTAGAGGTCCATAAAGAAACGTGGGGTTTGGTAAATGGACATGTGACATTGACACAGCTACAAACAACAGAGGGTTCATTAAATTTCCAACCAGACTAGAGATGCAAAGTATGGCAACTCTTTCTTAGCCATCCTTGCTCAATTTGACCATACATGGAGTAGGCAAGTTTTAGCTTTCTTTTCAATTCATCGGTTCATAGGTCAAGTCTAGATTTAGATTAAGTCGAGACTCAATTATTCTAAATGAAACAATATCATTTTACTTAAAAGAGAGAGCATAAGAGTGAACCTAAACAGCCCAGACTCGAAGCCAAATGAAAGAATAAATGATCATCTTATTGTCATCCTAACCATACATACATGCAAAAATCACCAAGTTAGCTCTTTTGAAGGGGATGATATCAGATTTTAGGATAGAGAATGTCGTTGTAAATTATTGGATTAATGGTTAAAAATCTGAAATTTTATTCAATTTTATAATATCAATTCAAACTTATAAATCTAACTTCTAATTTTTAGTAAAAATAGCCTAACGTTGAGTTTTTTTGTTAATGTGTATGACTCGGAAAGCCATGTCAGATTATTATTTTTGTCACGTTATTGTTACATGATGTACTTATGTCATTATGAATTTTATTATTTAACAAAATAAAAATATCAAAATTTTTAAAATTATTATACATACCTTTGTATTTTTTGTTTCAAAACCATTAAGAATGTTTATTATTTTTAATTTATTAAATAATAAAATCATATGTGACATAAATAAAATATATAGCAATCTTGTGGCAAATATACTCACCACGTTATTAGATGGGCTAGCCGTCGCCAACTTTTTAAATTTTAAAATATAAAAGATCTCATTTTTTAAATTTAATTCGAGTTTGGATTGTTTAGGTTCAGTCTTATCCGAGACTCAATTTTTTTTAAGTAAAACGATATTGTTTTACTTATAATAATTAAGTTTCAAGTTAGTTTAAGTCTGGGCCTGACTCATTGAAAATAACTAAATTTAAGCTTGTAGCCCAAAAATTGTCATCCCTACACATTATCTGCCTAGAGAACTTAATGTTTTTTTTATAAAAATTGAAAATTGAAATATTTTAATAATATTTTTGAAAGTTCGAGTTAGTATTATAAAATTGAGTAAATTTTGATTTTTTTAATTATCCCTAAATTATTTAATAAGTTAATGATTCTGATAAATTTTTATTTTCACCAACTAGTGCATCTATTTTCTTTTTCCTGAAATAAAAAATGCAATAGCTGAACTTTCACGTGCTATGAAGAAAGAAAAAAGGAATTTCATTTATAACTCAGACCTTATCTTGATTCAAATCATTCGTTTACTTTCTTCAATTGGCAAGGCAAGTGTTACAAATTGGCTACAAGTTGTAAAACAACTACAGTATACCTTCCTCGCATGATTTGACAATATACCGAACATAGGGCAAGGCCATTACTTGAAAGATAAAAGCAACTTGTGAATTGCTTCAAACTTCACCCCCTCAGAGACCCCGTTTTGTGCAATAATTGCTGATCTAGACAGGCTTAGCGCATGACTGCAATAACTATGTATCAATAGTAAATGGAAGTTGAGCTGATGAGAGGGTATTGGACGAACATCAATACATTCAAAGTTATCTAGATGTTCTTAAAGATTCAACTTGTTGCTTCCCACAAGGACCTTTTGTCCTGATATATAGTCTGTATTCGTTGTATGTCATAGGAGGATAAAGTGCTGGCCTGTCCTTAGTCACAAGTTGCTTGCAAGGTTCAATGAGCATGTCACCTTTAGGGTTGTAGAAAAAGGCAAGAGACACACGATCTTGTGCTGAGTTGACAATTACTCTATGCTCCACACTCTTGTAAATAGCATTGCTCAGAACCTGTAGGATAACATGAAATCATTAGGTCTTGTTAGTCCCAATCAGGAATTCTTTTTATATTGGTAGATTCATTGAGTGGAGTGAATAATTTGACGAGGAAAAAGAAGTGTGACCTGAATTTGGTCTCCTATGTTGATGACAAAGGCGTTAGGGACTGGCTTAACAGTGATCCAGCTACCACCTTTGAGAACTTGTAAACCTGCCACATTTTCGTCAGGAAGGAGAATGGTCATCCCACCAGGATCAGAGTGTGATGAGAGGCCTAATGTAAGTTCTGGTTGAGGACACTTTGGATAGGAATTAGCTCTCAAGCATGCACCAACGTTGTCCTCTCCTCCAAAAGCTTTTATAAGGTAGTCCTCTTCAAGTCCAAGGTTTGTGGAGAACACCTTCATCAACTTACCACCAAGTTCAACAACTTGCTTCCCATATTCTGATACCAATTCCCTGCACGTGGTGAAGATTTTATGATTTGTTTTTCTAATTCAACCCCAAATGAAAAAACCCTTTTCGTCATAGAGGAAGATATTAGAGTCTCAGTTGTTGCTTAGTCTCGATTAAATTAACCTTTTGTTATTCAACATGTGCATGCATGCAATTTTGTATATTTTTTAAAGCGGCGCCGACATATACGCCTTGTTCATAGCGCAAACATGGACAAGTGAAAAGTACTAAATAAGTAATCGGTCAAAGCAAGGAAGGCAATTAAGCAACCCGTGAATAGTACCAACTTGCAAGTTCAAAAGCTGGAGATCGAACTCCATGGTTGACCAAGTCAGGCCAGAGGTTTCAAATGATGTTCTTAACAAAACAAGATTCGATCATAACGATTCAATCGTATTACCTGCAAGAAGCTGGAATGGCAGGCCATTTGTTCTTGTCCATGAGTGAAGTGGGCATGAAATTAAGAAAGAAATAGTCACTCCAATCCAAGCACGCATCTTTCTCTACTCCCAGACGACTACCATAACCCTCATAAGTACAAGGACTGTTCGCGTACTCTTCTTTAACTTCCATAGGCAAGTTAAAGAACTCACGCCAAACATCTCTCGTTCTCTGCATGAGTTCGTGACTCACTCCATGGTTTATCACCTGAAAGAAACCCCACTCACGACAAGCACTTGAAACCCTTTTAAGGGCATCGAAGCGAAGGCTCTGGTTGTCAGAGAACACGTCCTGGAAGTCAATGACAGGAATGTTAACATTTGTTGCAGAACCTGAAGATGTTCCTGCAGGCCTGTGAGATTGTGGCTTCACATAACGTTGTGGGATAGCTCGTATGCCACTATCCACCAGAGATTGGACTCGAACCACCGGTTCAGGCCAACTTTGTAGACAGTTCAGCATTTCTTGTATCTTCTCCAACAGATGGGATCAAGATGGTTTATGGTTTTCACAAGACCGTGAAATATATGGGAATATATGGAGATAGATAGAAGTAGAAGATAGAGATATGCCAAAAAAAATCTTGTTCTTGTGGCTATGGTGTTAGTGTATGTCTGTGTGATGAAGTTAGAAGCATCAAGACGTATATATAGCCAAATCGGCGCCGTGAAGCACTTGATTTTTTCATCACCATTACCTTTCATAATAAAATCTAAAGAATTTATAGTTCAGAGTTGATGGAGTCATCCACAGAAGCTCTAGTGGGGGTAGCTCCTCTTGGCATTGATCTTGTTGTCTTCTTTTTCTCTTGCATTCACACGAATTATTTGTATGATTACGTTTACTATGTTTAATGATTCAATTCAACCAAATTTGTCAAAATCAATTATGTTCCAATTTTTTATAAAGCATATATGCATGTAAATTGTTATATGTTATTTTCATTCAATTTAATACATTAGACTATTTTTTGGAAGCAATCTCTCTATTAATTAAAAATAAGACTATGTAATACTAGATCTCTTCAGCCTCTGCTTGTAAGAGAAATTTATATTTCATATCAACAACAACAATAACACTTAGTAGAAATGTCACTAAAACATTGGGTCGGAATTTATATCTCTTATCCTAGATACTAAAAGATCAAAATTCCAAAACATAAGTACATATAATATCTGTTACTCTCTCTTTTTCAAAGGAAGCAGATGATTTAATTGATACTGACCCTTTATAGTTGAGTTTACAGTGATATGAGTTGGGTTTATATTCACCATAGAAATTTATAATTGCTTGTGGTTGGCTTCAGTGCTTTAGTGGCTTCCATTTGGATCTTACCTTACAATATGGTTTGCTTTTGACTGAGCACTTTTTCTATGTTTTTGCTGATTTAGTGATGATGGTTCTCTTCCACTTATCTTTTGAGGGTTGTTTTGTCAACAATAAATCATGAAGGAAATTAGAAAAAAATCAATTAAAATTCAAATAATATATATCATTACTTGAATTATTAATCTGTTAAATAATTAATGTTTAGGTCTTACCACAAATGGATAGATATGAATTTAGAGATAGGAATGGAGAGAAAAAGCATGTAGAAGACAAGGATTTGCCTGCTAGTGGACCAAATTATCTTGAGGAAAATAATGGTTGGTGGAATCTAAGTGTTGCAACTTTATAAATTATCTTACTTTAAAGGAAAATAATAATAATAATAATAATAATAATAATAATAACAATAACAATCTTAAAGTTCTAGTTGAAAGGTATATAATTGGATGAAGACTAAAAGCACAAATTTATGTTGAATATTTTAAGAAGTTTGAAATTAGTGATTAATATTTTCAATATTATAATTTTAATTTGAATTAAAATCAACGATAACATCAAGACTGATAAATATTTACAACCACGACATCAACTAATTAAATATTTTCTTGATATACGAAGTCAACAGTCTTATCTTTAAATAGTAGAAAAACTGTTTTCGAGTGACTTATATGGACTGATAAATATTTATACGATAATAATAAAACTTGTTTGTAATATAGAAAAAAGATTAATTAGGTATTAATAAATGTAATATTTTAAAAATAATTAATAAATATTCAATAATGATATAATCTAATATATTTAACATCAAAATATTAAAAACTATTTAAAAATTTAAAAAAACTTGGAACTTGTTCTTATCTTTTTGCTTCATTTTTTTTGCTTTGTATTAAAATAATTGGAAGGAATATTTATTAATAATAATTGATTAGGGAAGTAAAGATCAAATTGTGAGACAGTGAAGTGACCAAATTGGGATGACACTGAGCTGGAATTGAATTGGAAGAGCAAGACCGCACATCAGTTTGGTTTGGCCGACATCAGTAGATCATTGCCCAACTCCACTTTTCAGGGTTTACGTTTTTTTTTTCTTTTAACCACGTGCAGAATCTTAATTGCCCACGTGCTCAGCACCAAACCGTCTTCTTCCAGAACTACTTTTTCTTTTTTATTTTATTTTATTCTGCTTTGGAGTCTAATTTCGCTTTCTCATTGTACTATATTACTCATTATTTAATCAGTCCAACCTTATTTCCCATTTGTGAAATTAAATATTATTAAAAAACCAGACAGTTTCGTAGGTTATCTGATATTGTTTGACCTTTTAAGATATTTAAAGATATAATTGTCTTATTTGTAATAATTAAAAAATTAAATTGGTTCGACAGATTCAACAGTAAAAATGTTGAACTGATAATAATTATTTTAAATATTTAGTTTAAATTTATATTTATCTTATTGATTTCAACTTTTGCTCTTATTATTTTTCATGAAGGTTTCAATTTTCAATTTTTTGTTTTAATCAAAGGGTATTTTTATATATTCAGTTTATTTTAAATTAATAAAATATATTAATATATTTCCTAAGATTGAGAGTAAAATAATTATATCTCTTTTAAGTTTTATTTTTAATATTATATTTCTCCCGGTCGATATTGTTAAAAATTGACAATTTTATTAATTAATTAGATAATTTTGTAAATTATCAATTTTATAAATCAATTAATTTTTATTTAATATTCTTCTTTTTTAATTAAACTTCAAATTCTTCGAAACATAAAGATAATTTTTTTAATTTTATTAAACAGTTAAAACTTCTTATCTTACCAACTTGATTTCCAGTCCAATATTTTTTAAGACATCGATTGTCATTATTTTAATAGTTATTTCATTTTTTTTGTTTAAAAAACATAACTTTAATTTTTGTAAGGAAAATTCAACTAACTGGTTTTAATTGTTTAATTGTGACTTTTGGAGTTCATTATTTTGCACTTAGAGCCGTGAATCACGGCACAAGGATCTGTCCAACCATGTGTGGAACATAACATACAGGCTAGATTCATCTTCTCACAAACGTTACTTATGCATTTAAAGCAAATAAAAATCAAAGTCATCGCCCCAATATCTACGTACTCATATCAGTTTTAGTCATCTTTTTGAACATATCATATGATATTGATGATAGTCATTATCTTTTATTTTCAATAATATCAATAGTCGTATCAATTTAATTAATGTAAGAGCACATAAATGTGAAACCGTGTGAACTTGAATTTCAAGAACTGACAATCGAGCTATTCACTCATCTAGATGATTGCACCACTTGTTTTTTTTTTAATTACAAAGAAAATAAGAAAAAAAAATTACAGCGTTTTGTAATATAACACGCCTTGCGCATCTGTGTGGATTAGCTCCATAACGACCATTGGAAGCTCCTGTAGGAGATGCAGACTTGGATTTAATAAAACTGCTAGAACTGCCAGACTGTCAACATACCAATTCCCTTCACGATAGACATGTTGAATTGACACCTCCCATACTCAATGTAATAGTCCACAGGTACCTACCACTGCACCATTTGTTATATATATATATATATATATATATATAGATCATGAGCTCTAAGGTCCATCACCTCATCATTGTAATTTTGAATTTTTAAAATTAAATTAGAAATTAAATCGACAAAATAAAAAGTTTATGATTTAAAATGTTCAATATCGTTATAAAATTAGTTAAAAATTGAATAAAATTGAAAAGTATTGTCTTTACATATTAGAAATATAACATTTAATTAAAATAATTAAATAAAATTAATTGATTTATAAAAATTTACCGATTAATAAAAATAAATTGGTCGGTTTTTAATAAAATTGTTAAACTAACTCAAATCAAATGATTAAAACCCTAACTAAAAAATTGACCGATTTAAAGTTTTTATTATTAAACCAGTCGAATCGGTTTAAAGTTGATTTATTTTATTTTCTTATCCATATAATTATCACAAACATGTCACGACTATGTCGATACTCTTTTATACCTAACAAAGTCTTGCAAATACTAATTAAGTTACCAGTTTCAACTATTGTATTCACAGCATTAGTGTGGAAAGGTGTAGACATAGGTAATCCGGATTTAGACTTAACAGCTAATTTAGGAAATTTAAAACGTGACTAATTATCATGTTCATGCAATGTCAAAGCATTCGTCTAAGTCTAGAATAAAAAGGACACTTCTTGACATTAGAGCGTTGTAATTTGAAAACTTGATCATCCCAGAAGTTTACTCATTCTTCTAAACTTACTCATTTTAAGATATTGTTGGCTTTTCGATTTATAGATGGCACGATCCGTACACGCATGCAGCGGGTAATTCTATGCAATATCATTGTCAAGAAGAAGATGAATTCTAAATTAAGCATTGTGAGAACGGGAGAAATTCCTCTATTCTTATTTTCGTGTATCACCCAATACCCGATTAATTATTATTGTTGCTTTGTTAGTATTCACAAGGGTATAGGGTAGCTGTTTCTGTTTTCGTGTGTCATCTTATACTCGAGATCATTCATCCATTAATATGAATGGTCTTAGACACAAAGTGACATACGAAAACAGAAACAACCACCTTGTATTCTTGTGAATACTAGCAAAGTAACAATAATAATCAAAGTTTTTGAATATTATATACCCTACCAATCCCTAGTTATACTAAATTGTATCACAAATTTTGATTTATATTCATCAACAGTTTGATAAAAAATTTTCGTTGATATATATACAAAGTCTGTAGAGTTTAGTAATACGTAATTTACCCTTAATTAATAGAGAGATTGTTTTCGAATAACTCACATGAAAAATAAATAAATAATAAAATAAAATAATACGATAAAGATTTAAAAAATCAATAATTATAGAAAATTTGATTTATATTCATTTGTAAAAATTGGAGATTGAAATTTTAGTTTCATTACAGTAATATATGCCTTTAAATCAAAATAATATAATAGTTATTATGTTTAAAATAAAATATTTTAATTATTATTTTAATAAATAGAGTTATTGGGTTATTTTTTATTTTTTATTTTAACCATAATAACAAATTATATAAAAATTTAAAAATATTTAATAAATTTAAGAATTAATAATGCTACAATGTGGGAAATTAAAGTCAAAGGTTATTTATATTTAATTTGTATTATCTTCTAGATAACAAGATGTCAATTCTTTGACCTAGTTTTACAAGGATCTTCCAGAAACAATCTCATTTGGTATGAAAATATATACTAATTGTTTCGTTAAATTCAACAACTCGATCTAAAATTCAAGGGATAGCGTTATGTGATGCATTGAATCTATAATATGTTCATGTCATCTCATTTTCGAGGCCAAAAAAAGAAAATTCAACCGTTGTTTCAAAGTTCTCATTTATCTTGCAATACATAAAATAATTAATTTTTTTTGAAGGAAACGAATAAATCAAAACCGAAGAAGCAACTAACCCCAAGCCAATAGGCTTACCCTATACACCCCGGACCTAAGCTTCTTCAGGATTGATTACAAACGCAGAAGACTCAGAACGAACAACAGAAATAATACTGCTGGGGATAGTATCCCAATCAAGACGATTTGCATGGAATAAAGCGACCCTTGCTAACGAATGAGCGGCTTTATTAGCACTCCGTGAAGTCCATTGAACGGACAACTGTTGGAAATGGTTCATAAGTGTCAGACACTCAGCAAACACTACACCAATTTCAAGTAAATTACTGGAAAAATTATTAAGATTATTTATCACCTCTAGGCAATCCGACTCCAAAATAATCATGTCAATACCTTTACCTTTGAGCCACGCCAAAGCTTCTTTAATAGAAATTGCTTCAGCAAGTAAAGGGTCCACACAATAAGGAATGTGACCCGAGAAAGCTTTGACAAACCTACCTTGGTCATCTCGGAGAACAACCCCAAAACCCGAACTGTTATCTCTTTTCGAGATCAAGGCATCAACATTACACTTTAACCAGCCCAATTCAGGTTTGTTCCACAATTGACAACGTTGAAGATTATTGCAATTCGGCTGAACCCTGTTGAAAGCACGTTTTGCCTCATGCCAATCCGTAAGGAAACCATCTGCAAATGTCACAACTACTTTAGGAGGAATATCCTTTTGCTCCCAACAAAAGAGATTTCTATGAAACCAAATACTCCAGCAAATAGCCAAAACCCGATGTCCCCTGTCAGAATTATTGCTGATGAGCACTGAAGAAATACAACATTTTATGTCATCCCCCTGTAGGAAAATACCAACAGCATTCCATACACTTTTAGCAAACGGACAAGTGAGCAGAAGATGATTCATAATTTCCACCATACCACATCTATTGCAAGAAACATCCAAACTTACTCCTCTATCATAAAGTCTCTGTTTACAAGGGATAAAATCACGCAACAACCGCCAGTGAAAATCCTTGATTTTAGGGGAGATTTGGGCATTCCAGATAGAATTCCAATGACCATCAAGCACATAAGACGATATATGAGAATTACTCCTCTATCATAAAGTCTCTGTTTACAAGGGATAAAATCACGCAATAACCGCCAGTGAAAATCCTTGATTTTAGGGGGGATTTGGGCATTCCAGATAGAATTCCAATGACCATCAAGCACATAAGACGATATATGAGAATATTGATCAGTGGCAATTCGGTAACCCGACTTAACACTATATAAACCATTCTTAGTAAATTGCCAACAAAAATGATCAGCATTTAACAATGAGGAGATGGGGATTTTAAAAACTTGAGAGGCATCCTCTGGTGCTAAAATGCCATTTACCAACGAAGAATCCCATCCCGAAACCTCAGAGTTAAACAGAATACTAACCTTCATATTCTCCATACCGCTTAAAGGAGATGAGCGCACATAAAAATCTTCATCGCGATTCAACCATGGATCCTTGAAAATGAAGATCGACTCCCCATTACCCACTCGCCACCGAGCTCCTTTCCCTAGTACGTGCTTTGCCGAAAAGATACTCTTCCAGATTAAGCTAGGGTTTCGACCTTCTGTGGCATTAAGTAAATTGCAATCTGGAAAATACTTTGCTTTAAATAACTTACTCGGCAATGAAGTCGAGTGAGTTAAGAAACGCCAACCCTGTTTACAAAGCATAGCAAGATTAAAGCAATATAAATCTCGGAAACCCATACCTCCTAGTTTCTTAGGAACACAGAGTCTCTCCCATTTTGCCCAATGAATTTTAGAACGATTACCTAGTGAAGAACCCCACCAAAAAGCATTCATCATTTTGTGTAAATCATCACAAATACCTTTGGGGAGGAGAAAGACACTCATACAGAAAGTGGGAAGAGCTTGAGCAATAGTTTTGAGGACGATCTCTTTACCCGGTTTGGAGAGCAG
>JANVCQ010000004.1:37394006-37405803 GCA_025531925.1 Erythroxylum plowmanianum
AAAGAAGAGCAAGACCTCCACTACGACCATTCCGGTCAACACAAAAACAACAATCAAAGTTTAACAAAATACGAATCCCCTCCATCCTACTAGACGTAACTAGAGTTTCACTAAGAAAAATCAAAGAAGGCTTATTGATTCTAACAATATCTTTCAAAGCAATTATTGCACGCGGGTTGCCCAAGCCGCGGCAGTTCCAGGCTATGCAATTCATGGTGATCGGCGGGTCTCATGAACAAGATCGGCCGTTGAAAAATTAGTAGAAATAGAAGTTGAATTCGAAGAAGATGAATGTCTACTGCCTTTCATCTCAACAGAGGTGATTCCCTGACGTGGAGTTTCCCGGGGACGCTTTTTAATTTCATCAACCATCATACCGCTATTTCCCTTTTCCTTTAGGGCAGCTGCGAGTTTCGGAACAGTACCCGAAGGTTCCGAGCTAGAGACGTCAGTTGTTGTTTTAGGAATGTCAACCGCTGATGCAAATTTAAATTGCCTGGAAAAAGAGCCATACGTATTAATGACTCTAGATCTCTTTGATTTGTCTATTCCCAAATATGAAATCCCATGATTGGAGGACCTACCCTCAAATGTCGCGGGATAAGCGGGATCTCTTCTCCACTGATTTGGCTGGATTTTATTTTGAGCTCGAAATTCTGATCTGATTTCCTCCGGCCACTCCCTCTTGATCTCATCCTCCGGCAACTCAGTGAGTTTTACACAGCTAGACTCACTATGCCCTATGATACCACACAGGTAGCAGATTAAAGGAATCCTTTCATAGCTAAATGAGACATCAAAGAAGCCACCCCCCTCCTTGCGGATCCTCTTAGTTCTCATCAGTGGTTCAGTGATGTTTAATCTAACCCGAATACGCATGTAATTAACAAAAGAATGACGTTTATTACCCGTGTCATATTCCAGAAAAATACCCATGATATTGCCCAAAGTGATCGCCAAGGATTCCGAGGCAAAACTCGGGGGAAGATCATGAATTCTAATCCAAAAATCTGTAAATCGAAAATCCACATCTTCTGGATTCTCACCCTCACTCATCTGGTGGACCAAAAGGATGCAATTGTTAAAACTCCATGGCCCTCCTGCCATCATTTTCCGAAGATCAACAGGGTGAAAAAACTGGATTAGGTAAAGCCCTTTCCCTCCAAAAGGTTTAATAGAGCAGCCTTTAATGGGGCGCCATAGATTGAGAAGAGTCTTCTCCATTGCGTCAAAGTTTATATTCTTTTCTCCCAGAAATCGACCTAGCAGACACAAGGAGTAATCGAGGCGACTCCCTTCTACCTTTGAAGCCTTTAACACCAGTTCTGCATCTTCTTTCTCACGAATAGATAAACGTTGAAAGTCGGGCTCCATGACAATACTGTAAAACGAAACACAAAGAAAAACAAAGTAGAGAAACAGAGAGAGCTGATTAGCAAGACGAAAACATGCACAGCGGCATGACAAAACTTGCACCCTTAGAGAGAAGACGGGCAAGACAGAGAGTCTTAATTGATTAAATTTTTTAATAATTAATTATTTTTAAATCAATTTTAAAAAATACTTACCTTTATTCATTCAAAATATAAAAATTAGTATTAATTAAATTGGATCTTATGTGATTAGACTTTTTAATTTTTATATTTTAAGAATTATTACTCCATTTAATGATATTATTGATTTAGCATGTAATAATTTTATTGTTTTTATTTATTTATAATTCTAGAATAATTTAATATTTTAATCTTTAGTAAAAAATAGAAATTAATTTGGATTAATAATATGTAAAAAGAAATAAATTTAACATTAATATAATACTAAGTCCCGTGGACAAGTCTTGAAGAAAGTTTTTGAGTATAGGGACTCGAATTAAATACATCGGTGAATTGAGGATTAAAATAGGAATTCTTAAAGATCGAAACAAGTAAAAAAAGACAACAACTTAGCCCTGTTTAGTTGGATGTTAATTAATGAAATGAAATGAAACAGCTTATAATGGATTAAAATGTAATATATTGAAAAATTGTTTGGAATGGAACTGTTCATAATATAATGTAGTGAAATGTTATTTATAAGATAGATGGAACGGAATGAAATGTATAATAAATGACTATTATACCTCTTAGATTAAAATAATCGTTGCAAGAGGTTTAACGATACGATTTAATAGTAAAAATCTTAAATCAACTAATTATGATGTTCTAATTTTGTGTCATTTAATTTTTTTCACATATTCATGTGAACTCCATATAAATATGGGAATGAAATTAAATGGAATAGGGTAATAACTGTTTGGATGGGCTTTTTTTAAAAAGGTTTGAATGGGCTTTTGAGAGGTTAATAAGTACTTTTCTCCATCACAAAAACTTTTTTTTAAAAAAATGGGTATTTAACTGTAAAATAAAAAAGTACTTTTTAAATAAATATAACTTTTTTGACAACCAAAATATAATTTTTTAAGAAGATCAAATTTTGAGGTTCTAAAAAAAGCCTCTCAAATGACTTTTGAGGTAAGTTTTTCAGATCATTAATGAGTCTATTTTTTAATCCCTTTTATCCTTATATTTTATACATAATTCTTACAATACTCACAAACTGATCTTCACGTTTATTTTGTAAACTCATTATTTGACTTTTTTTTATATATTTTACTCCCTTCTATCAAAAATAAGTGTCGTTTTAGAGATATGCACATTTATTAAGAAAGTTAGTGAAATGTTTGATATACCTTTATTAATTGCATGTTGAATTGCCTTGAAAATGTAATCTGTATAATTAAGATGTGGGAGAAATTAAAGGGTAATTTTGTAAATAAAATTATAAATATGCATAAAAAATCATTAACGACACTTATTTTGAATAATTAAAATCTTTCTAAAACGACACTTATTTTAAATAGGAGGGAGTAATATTCATTTTAATATTAGTTTTACTTATATTATAATAAATATAAAAAGTTTGGTTACATATATGTTTATTTATTTTTATATGATTTAAAATTATATAATAATTAACATATTTATTTTACATATTGTTTAATATACTTTAAATAATATATATATATATATATATAGTTTTTATTAAAAATAAAATATAGTTATATCATTATTTTTTTATATCCTCCTTCTCCAACGTGGAGTGGTGGGAGTTCCAAGTCCCAAGAAACTATGTTGGAACTTGCCTAACGACTTTAAGAACATAAATTTTAATAAACCTATTCGTGAACAAAATTATTGCAACCTTAAAGTATGAAAGAAACATGGAAATTCGAAGTCGGCTCAAATAAATACAAAGAAGCTTGGACCCAACCACGCCCCAATCATTCAAAGCACAAGAGCCATATGTCTAGTTAGTGGATCCTGTAACCAAAAAAGAAAAAGCAAGGTAGTTGGGCATCACTAACTCATTTTATTATTGCTTTTAATGAAAATTAAATTATTTTGCCAAATACCAACTTTATTTGTTTCGATTTAAATAAATTATATTTACTTCGAACTTTTTTAACATTAGAACTCTTATTTTATATATTTAATTTTCAGCCCAATTTTTAAAATATTAATTTTGTAGTTATTCTTGTCAAATTATCATCATTATCATGATATCCCGAAGTCTCGCAGTGAAGCGGGGTGTAAAAAGTCTGATAGTACGTAACCTTAACTCTACATAATAGAAAGGGTGTTTCCGATATTCTCGTCAAATATTGTCTAATTATCCCTTCGTACGAAATAAATAATTCATTATATGTTGGTATAATTTGAGTAATATTGTTCATAATAATTTAAATAATATTAATGTGATAATTATGAAGATTATCAAAATAACAACTCTATAATTTAGAACTTTAGGGAATAGGATTGGCTATGCCTATTGATACCATTTGACAAATTCTTAATAACATGCATATCCTTTAATGAGTTTTTCTATAGCTTTTACCCTATTTATCTTTATTAAACAAAGTGAAAGGACAGCCATGCAAAATGTGTAACAAGAGTGAGTGTGCACAAGTTTTACAAGTAATGCATCATTCCATCACTTGGCTGGCCCTTTTTGACCAAAGCATATAACCTTTAGGGAGATTTGATTGGTACCCACAAAGTTTGGTCCTTATGTGTGACTAAGTTTTGGGTTGGCGTGTCTCTTCCTTAGAAATCAATTGGTCCCTTTGGGCTTGTATTGGTACTTCGTTAGATATTAATTAATAAAATGAGATGGAACGTACCACATTTTTATCATTTGGAAGAAAATTTTATAATAAAATAAAATGAGATATAAACGGAGAGTTTCATGTTACGTTCCGTTCTATCATAAACAATGAAAATAATAAATCTCTGATTCGGAGAGTTTATGATGGAATTTAAATTAACAAATATATACTACCTAATATAACCTCAATAATTTTTCGTAATACCAATTATTTCTCCTTACCGTAAATCCAATTATTTCTATACAAATAAATTATTTTTAAATATAAATCACATATAATAGAATAAAATAAATTTTATTTAAATAACTAATAATAATATTTTTATATAATTAATAATAAATTGTATATAATTAATAATAAAATAACAAAAATTTTATTATTTTATTATTAAAGTATTATTTTATTATTAAATTCACAACCATGACTTTTTAATTGGACATGATTTCTGTTATAAAATCATAATGTTAAACTTCCTGCAACAATCATTTTAATATAAAGGGTATAATAGTCATTTATTATAAATTACATTCTATTTTATTCATCTTTTAAATAATATTTTACTACATTACATTATGAACTATGTCATCCCTCCTAAACAACTTTGCACTATATTACATTCTATTCCATTATAAACCATTTTGTTCCGTTCCGTTTTATTAATTAACATCCATCCAAACAAGTCCTTAGTATACTCTTTTTAACATTTTCATGCTAGAGAAAAAAATAAATAAATAAAAAGCGGCTACCACACGAATAATAAGTCAATAAGCACCAAAAAAAGGAAAAAAAAAAGAATTCATGTATCAATTTTATGTAGTTTAACAACACTCAATGAGATTTTCTTCGAAATACGAATTATGGAGAGAGTTAATAGTAAACAACCTTATCCCTACATATTATAAGGATAGCTTTTAATACACTCACATGTAGTGTCAATTAATAATAATAAAAAATATCAATAAATGCGTATAACTAAACATATAAAAATATGTAATATGTATTGAGCAATTTACAATAAAATAAAAATGTTATTATTAATTAGTTCGAGTAGGTTACTTAATTTTAAATTAATAATATATTTATGAGTGCTACTTAATTTTAAATTAATAATATATTCTGATTATTTTTTAAGATTATCTTTTTTTAGAGTTATAAAATTAAATAATTTATGTTCTACTGTCTTTTAGTACAATTTTCTCTTCTTATCACATTCCCATTATTCTATTCTATCTATGATTCCAGTTACCAAATCCACGCAAAAAACAACGACAAGAGTGCATTACTAATTGACTTGAGTGGGGCACTTAATCTTAAATTATTAACATATTTGAAGAACATGATTAAAGAATCATGTGATGAGTACCCATGATTTGATTCTTTTCTATAATTAGATTCTCAATTTTTAAAATTAAATAATATATAATACATAATTAACGAATTATGTGATGTTTACCGAATATTGTTTTAAAGTTAGATTTTCATTTTTCAGAGTTTTATAATTAAATAATTTATATTTTATTATAACGTACACAGCATAAGGTTTCTCACTTTGCAAGAGTCTAGAAAGGGTCATAATTTGCGCAACCTTTCCTTTGTCGTCATCATCACATTCAATCCGAAGTTTCGCAGTAGAGCGGGGTCTAAGGGGTCCGATAGTACACACCCTTACTCCTACATAATAAAGAGGCTATTTCATGTAGACCTACATATAGATATGACAGAAAAATAGTGATACAGATTTAAAAAGTATTAAAAAAAACTTATTGTTACAAAAAGACTGTTTTTGTTACTTAAACTTATGACCTTATATATTCACAATGGAGTAATATTACTAGCTACTCCAAGGCTCACGTTCTTATATTCTCGTCTTATCACATCTATGGTATCCTATGGTAAGTAGTTTTTTTACTTATTCAACTGGTTCAACCGGTTTAACTATAAAGTCTTGAATTGATTGATTCTTATGTTTGGTGTTTAATTTTTTAGTTTGATTTATTTTAATAATCCTTATATTAAAAACTTACCATGTTATTAGTTAATTAGCCAATTTCATAAATTAGTTATTTTTTCTTTTAACTGTCTCATTTTTTAATGGGTAATTGCAATTTTTTTATATTATATTTTAAAACTTTCAATCTTATTCAACTTTTAACTAATCTTCTAACAGTCTGGTCAAATATTTTAAACCTTAAGCTTCGTGTCAGGTTTTTAAAAAACATTTAAAAAAAGGCACTTTTTGAGCTTAGTTGGAGCCGATGTTATTGTCAAGGTTTGTGCATCCTTGGGTTGATATTATAACCAATTGATGAATCAAAAGTTGTACATAAGTTCCAAAAGGCTTGAGATTGGTCCCAGCCAACATTTTTGTTTGCTCCAATCATTTGACCCGACTAGCAACTCTATAATTGCTAAAATCCATCTCGATTGCCCCAATCATTTGACCCGACCAACACTCTACAGCTGCGCCTAACAAAGTTACGCGGAATCATCCGTGTCGTTTAATCGATTTGGACTATCTGTGTGAAAATTAAAGAGACAGGATTAGAATAGGTTCATGGAAAGAGGATCTGTTCCACTAACAAGACGATAACTCCATTACTGAAAACGTCCTCTTGGACCCAGAAACTAAGTAACATGTGCAATATACTTTTAGGACACAAGAAATAATAAGAATTGGATGTTGATGTGAAGTTTTCAATTTCGGCGCCGCAGCAACTTTAGTTGTGATGGAATATCATCTGAGTTACGTACGTAAATGTGTCGATGAGATGAATTAGATTAAAATTGAAATAAAAGAATTGAAAAATATGATTTTATTTGATCAAATAATGGTTAAGTATTAGGTTGGTGCTCCTCTCTTTCTGCAGAACTATGGAGAGTTTTCTCAGGTCTTAACTTAGGCTGGAACCTGGGTCATCGTCGCATCGAATTAGAAGTCGATTCACGAGAAGTGATCAATTTACTGTCATTCCCGTCCCAACGACAGTTGTCTCTAAATCCCCTAATTTTGGGTATCAGTGAATTATTTACGCGGGAATGGGTGATATTACTACGACACATCTACAGGGAAGAAAATAGATATGCGGATTGGCTCGAAGATATGTCGGGAGTTTATCGCCCTCGACTAGTTATGTAATTTTGTATTGTATTTTCTTTCCTTGTATACAAAAAAAAAAAAAGTAGTTGGTCCCCTTGTTTTCGTAATTATTTATAATATTAGTTGTAATTATATTAATATTATTTTAACTTGAAAAATCGAATAACTTCTGCTTGCAAACTAAACTAAAAAATTGGCTGGTTTAATAGTGAAATTTTGAACCGAATATTTTTTGTTTCAATTTTAACTTTTTAATTTGATTTATTTAAATATTTTTATTGTTAAAAATTAATAAATTTATTAATTGATTTATTTATTTTTGTAAACTAATAAATTTTTATAAACAAAAATAAATCGATTAATTTTTTTTAAATAATTTTCTTTTTAATTAAACTTTGAATATTTTTAAGGATAGTCTTTTTTAATCATATTTCAAAATTTTCAGTTTTATCCACTCTTTAACTGATTTTATGACTGTTTAATGTTGGTTAAACTTTTAAACTTTAAATATCTTATATTAACGATTTAACTTCCGATGTATTTTTTAAAACATTGATAATTATTTGTAATTATAAATTATAATGAGTCATAAATTGTTAATTTTAAAGAATTTTCTTATTTAATGTCTAATTCTTGAAAGTTTTTAATCGAGGATCTAAACTGCTAAAAACTAAATAACTTAGGTTAAAATATTAATTTTATTTAACGGAATATTAATTTTGAGTATTAAATAAGTGATTCAGTAATGTTTTTATTATAGGAGATTCAAAAATTAAATTTTAAATTGAATTGTTTGATTTTTAAAAAAATAGATATTAAAGATTAAATATTAAAATGAAAGAATTTAAAATTTTTTGGCACTTCTCAATTTATGATTCCTAATTTCATTATAACTTAAAATTATAATTTAAATTTTTTGTTTATGAAATTGTTATTAAATTTTTGTTTACAATTATTTCTTTTTTTCCAAATTTAAAGTCCAAAAATAAGACAAATCCTAATATATACATAGATACATTTTTTTTATTTTTTAGTCCTCCATATCACTGTGAGCTGTTTTCATTTTGCTAGACGACAAAGATAGACCTCCCACATCAAGAGGTAAGGGAAAGAGTCGACAAGCAGCAAAAAGGGTCAAATGCATATATCCACATCCATTGTGTAGATAGCCACTCATAAGAGTGCATGTCTTTTTCCTTAAGATTGTAACTCATAAAGAATGCTTGATTAGGAGCTGCACTCAGAGATGATTGTGTCGGAGCTTATCTTATCTCATTCTAATCTAGTCGGGTATAAAGTTAACAGGTCAGATTTGAGTTAATCGTGCCCAAGGCATCGGGCTAATTTAGAGGAAAACCGCATAATTTTGTAAAAAATGATATCGTTTTGCAAAAAATGACAGTCTTTTCTATTTTCTAATTTAAAAATTAAAAACGTCAGATAGGTCGGTCGAGTCGGGCTTCAAGTTGCCTTAGGCTCGATTGTCTCGGACAACGTATTAGATTATGTCTTTCATTTAACTTTAAACTGTTAATTCGTTAAATATAATCCAACTTAAAGTTTCCAAAGGGGTGTAGTATCGCAAAAACTTGATATTGCCGCAATTGCTTGTATATTAGACTTATAACAACTCTATCAGCAACTGTTAATTTTTCAGCAAAAACAAAAATAGAAAAAATATGAAATGAAGACTATCAACACTCAAAATTTGGTAACGCAGTTTGACACACTTTATGTATGTCTACGGAGCCCTCACTCAGCTAAATACTTTCACTGACAACAATAGTTTTATACAAGACTTTACTGAGTCGATACCACTTAACCCTTGACACCATCCCTCGTCATCACAACCCATGAAAGTATTTCACATCCAGTAACACGATCAACTCGTGTTAACCTCAATAGAGAATTTTTTGAACAACTTTTAATGAAAAAGACAATAAATAAACAACTCAAGTGATTGAAATAAATTAGAACAAGAACGAAAACATTTGAGATATAAAGTAACAGCTTCTCTATAATTTAACTCCTTACAAGATAGATCTAAAAATTGTTCACCAAATGAACACCCATAATCTGTTGCCCAGATTGCGTGAAACTGCAATTGAAATCAGTTACACTCAATTTTCCAATCAACCACAAGAAGACCAAAAGAGAAACGCACTCACTCAAAATCAACTTCGTCTCTTATCACAAATCATTGCAGCCAACATGAGACAATCCCATCCAAGAACAAAGATTTGGATTGCATGAAGAATTCAATTAGAAGCAAGCCACTCACCCACATTTGTGGAAAATTTTCAAAAAGAACATCAACAGAACACAACCGTAGGCGCGTACCATCTCATCATGTAAGAAGTCTTCTCTACATAGAGCTCTTCATTCAGTACCCTCTTTAGTCACATGATGCATACTCGCATCTTTTACAAGATTGAATATTTATCCAAGACAAACAAGAATTATTGTTTAATTACACCAAAACAACAATTCTTAACCCATGGTCCAATTAGCTTTACTCAATCAAATCCAATGTATCTTTTGCCTTATCTTGATTTGAATTTGAAGCTACATTATCTTAGAGATCCAATTATAAAAAATGTTAAAACTAAATAATGAGATATATAGCATATATCTTAACACCGACTATGTAATTTACTAACTATGTTATGCACTATCCAATGTTTTCTTTATTTACCTGAAAATTAGTTACTATAGATGACATGAAGAGTTTGATTATAAAATAATCTTAAATTTCGCTAAATTTTGTAATATTAAGATTAATTTAAAAAGTAACAATCACCTCTGACTATCGATTCAAATGTAAATAACTCGTCCTCCTCTCTTTGAAACAAGGGGCCCTAGGAATGTGAAAAAACAATAATTTAAAAAAATGGTTCAATATTTTGATAAATAAACATGCTCATTTCAAAAGTTCGTTATTACGGGTAACTCAAATAAAAGATCGAACTAAAATGTTTCAAGTTTTAATTTTTAGCAAAAATAAATTTTCTGTTAATACGAATAACGTGATAAATTGCATTAAATTAATTTTTTCACTACGTGGCTATCATATATTGGCCATGTTTGATAAACAGTGGATTGTATTAATTATTAGTTAATTCTATCAGCGGTTAGCTGATAGCTGATTATATCAGCTGATTTGATCAACGGATAACATTAGTCGTTTATTAAAGATGTTTAGTAAAATTAATTGTTTAGTATTAGCTATTGATGTGTAAAATGATATATGAGGACATGATTTTAAAAAAATTATAAGAACATGAATATTATATTTTTTTAGTATTACGTTGAATATTCTTATTATATTGTTTATATACAATCATGCTATTGGTTGTTTCTACCTTCTCGGCGTCCCTCCCGAAAATTTCATTAAGGTCATTTCCTTCTTAGTGTTGGAGCTCCTAGTTGTTCTATTTTTATTGTTTGGATCTAGTTTTGAATTTGGTAGTCATTTCCTATTTTTACTCCTGTTGTTCTGGCGTTGTCAGAAGTGATGGCGGATTATTGTTCTCTGAAAGAGGGGTTTTAAGAAAACATCTTATCATGAAAGCTTCGTCTTTTGGGAGCCTTTAGGGTTCAGATCCTTCTGTGTTTTGAAAGTTTGATTGATTTAATGCCTTTTTTATATTATCTTTTCTGTTTCTCTGTTTTCCTTTTGTGGAGGGAAGGAATAAGAGGAAGATATGTGGTAATGTTAAGATTTTTAAGGTAATGCTTTGAACTTTTTGGTGTTCACCTTCTATTTCTTTGTGAAGTTTACAACATTTCTCTTTATTCCTTTGCTTTTTGGGTTGTGTTTCTGATAATCACGTAATCTCTTCGTATCTTGCTCTTCCTCTTTTGGGTTTCAAGGTTGTTCGCTCAGGATACTCAAGAGCACTAATCTGTGTACTTCTGAGATCTAATATTCAGAATCAACAACAAAGTAAAGAACTTTATTCTCTTTATCCTCTACTTTCTGATAATATCATGATCCTATCATTTGTTTATGTCGTTTGTTACCGAGTAGTCCTCATTTGTTACTTTCGTCTCTAAGGTTGGTTTTGAGTTCTAAAGTTTGGATTTCGGCAGCAAAGTTTGTGTTTTTTTCCCCCCCTTCATGAAGCCATAAAAAAATCTCCATATTTTTTGAATCTGTTGATTCCCTATATTTGTTCAGTTGTAGTAATGCTTGCTTTTGGTTTCTTTGGCATACGTCTCACTCGTTAAGCTTTCTTTAAAGATTGTGAGATTCTGGAAACGGTTGAAAATGATGTTATAATGTGTTTTCGTTTTAGTCTTTGTTTCAAACGGGTCCTTGCTAGATTAACTGTCCAAGTTTCTCTTCCTTTCTTAGTTGTAACAGTAAATCAGGACTGAGTACCCTTCGGTTGGAACTCTGGTATTACTTTCCTTCGGTCTATTGTATTACTATTCTATTATTATTTATCTCTTCATTGACTTTTTGTATTTGTTTTATTTATTTATTTATTTAT
>JANVCQ010000004.1:37445151-37455885 GCA_025531925.1 Erythroxylum plowmanianum
TTTATAATAAATCTAAGACTTCAACTACTAATTTTTTAAAAGGGTCAAATTTTAAATATTGGTTATGAAATAAAAAAAATGAATTTAAGAAATTATGTCTCGTTAAAATAATTCTCAACACAATCGTTAGACATCTTCGGTAAAAAAAAACCCGTTAGCACAGTTTCGATCTCGTTAAAATAATTCAAATGTTCTTTATAACGCAATATTATTTTATAGGAATACAATCAAAGTAGATTATATAACTCAATAAGAAATCAAATATGATAGGTTAAGAATGATAAATCCAAATCGACTAGTTTTACATGGTTGAGCGTTTAAAGAATTATCAAATTTGGCTATGCAAAATCCAAGTGTTATAGTGCAGCCTCCACAACTCTGGCTTCTCATTTGCTACTTTCACACGGTTCAACATGGGAAAGGACTGGAAAGTTGACGAGGAAATCCACAAGAGGACTTGAAAAAATAAGCCTTATGGCGGTTTAACCTTATTTTATTTTATTTTCTATGTATAATTATTATTTACTTAATTTATCACATTTTTATTCACTTATGATTCTAAAATGAAAATTTTAAATTTTAAATGCTCTAATATTACATTATTTAGGTAAAATTAATTAATTAATTAATTATCTATTTATTTATTTGTAATTTTATTTAATTTTATTTTTCTCCTCTTTATCTAGGTCATTTGGAAATAACATCTCTATTAATTAAAGGTAAGATTACGTATTACTAGATTTCTTTAAATCTCACGTGTTAGTATGATTTTTAATGAGTGTTGTTGTTGTTAAATAATATCATAAAAATAAGTGGTAATTTTCAAAACACAAAAACTAAAATAAAAAAGGTTTAAAATATTTCTATTATATTTAAACCTAAATTTTATTCATAAACCTAATCAAAAATGAATTGTGTGGGGAATATTAACCCCTTTTGAGCATCCTAGGTAGTTGTCGAGTTAGTGGAGTGACAGATATGAGGTCAAAAGGTCCTATATTTGAATCCTCTACCTCTACTCTCTTGATTGAGTCTGTTATATATGATTTGTTTAGTGTGAAGTACCTGGTTGACTTGATTGCAAGCTATTTCGTTAATATAGATATTTACTCAGTACGCATCCGAATGATAGCGGCCACGATTCCTCCGCTAGAAAAAAATGCTAACGTTTTACTAATATTTATCATTAAGAGATAGTTGAAATATATCATATTAGTAAAAACAAATTATAAAAGTATTCATTTGACTAAATTTTAATATAAAAATATATTTGGTTATGTAAGTTCATTGAAGTGAACTATTTTATGTTCTTGATAACACTATTTTACAAAAAAAAAAAGCCATCCCAATAGCAATCCAAGAAAAAGGAATGTGTAATTAAAAATGTATTCAGTAAATTAATGAAATTTAAAAATTAAGTGAGAAACTTTATTTAAATAATTGAAAATTTTTATATGAACATTATATTTAATAAATAACGAAATTTAAAAAATAGAAAATCAAATTAAAGATTTAAAATTAAATTATAAATTAAATTTAAATAATTTATAATAAATCTAAGACTTCAACTACTAATTTTTAAAAGGGTCAAATTTTAAATATTGGTTATGAAATAAAAATGAATTTAAGAAATTATGTGTTAATTATTATTTTAAATTTAAATATCTTTAAGACCCAAAAAATCTCTGGTGTAAAACATCCTTAATTCTTGTAGTAAAAAGGAAGACGAGTAAGCCAGCTTGTGTTATTGGTCTTGTATGTTTGTTGGCGGAGACCAAAGGTCGGACCAGAAACAACAGAGGCTTCGTTATGCTGACGCCACGTAGACGTAACATGAACAAACGAGGACCCTGAAAATATTTATAAAAAATAATTAAAAATCACTAAAAAGAAACTGAGTTTACGCGTCGACAGATAAAGAAGCCTAAGCAAAAGAGAACTTCCTTTCTATTTTCTGATGTTTCACACTAACTCCTTCGATTCACACCACTTCCCCGTATAAATCTTTCACTTTCTCTCCGTGCTTCTTTGATCTTTAGCTTTTCAGGGTGGAGTTTTAAGATCCAATATAAGATCCTGCAAGCGTGTGGGTGTTCTTTGGATATGGAAGGACACAATCACCATCATATCATGAGTGTCAACGCTGATACAGGAATTGACAGGTATCCTCAATGGAGTGTTCAAGAAACGAAGGAGTTTCTGATGATCAGAGCAGAATTAGATCAAGCTTTCACGGAGACCAAAAGGAACAAGCTTCTCTGGGAATTGATGTCTAATAAAATGAAGGAAAAGGGTTATAATCGCAGCGCAGAGCAGTGCAAGTGCAAGTGGAAAAACCTCGTTACTCGGTACAAGGTATTCGCTTTCTGTTTCCACTTCAAGTAACATCTAGTCAGTGGTTTCGAGAAATCTTTTGTAATGGGTATTCATTTCTTACCATCTTTGTTTCATTTAGGGGTATCAAACTATCGAACCCTCTATGAGACAACAGTTCCCGTTTTACCATGAGTTAGAAGCGATTTTCACTGATAGAATGCAAAGAATGTTGTGGAAAGAAGCTGAAGCAAGTGGGTCTCAGAAAAGAGCAGTGGAGCTATATTCTGATGAAGATAACGATAACGAAGAGAGTGAGGGAGAGAAGGGTGTGACGAGAAAGAAGAAAAGGGTTAAGAGCAGTGCAAATCCCGGCAACATGAACAGTTTGAGAGAGATGTTAGAAGATTTCATGAAGCAACAGATGCAAATGGAGATTCAATGGAGAGAAGCGTTTGAAGCCAGAGAACATGAGAGGAGGGTGATGGAGATAGAGTGGAGACAGAGAATGGAAGCGCTAGAAAATGAGAGATTAATGATAGATAGGAGGTGGAGAGAAAGAGAAGAACAAAGGAGGATGAGAGAAGAAGCTAGGGCTGAGAAGAGAGACGCACTTGTCACAGCACTTTTGAACAAGTTCAGAAGAGAAGACATTTAGTTATCTCAGTCTCTTTGCTTGTTAGAGAGGTTTGTCTTGGAAACTCTCGTATCCTTGAAGAGGTTTCACATGTTTTACCTTTGAATATGCTTTGAAGACCTAGTTCTTCTAGTAGAATAGCTTTGATTTTTCTATGTTGTTCTTTACATGCTTTCTCTAATCATCCCGGTCAATAAATTCTTCTTTCATAAGGTAAATAACAAAATTTTAAATTATGGATTGAGATTAATTTGTACTTTGATAAATTTAGGTTGATAATTTAGTTATGGTAGTGTGAAAATAATGCTTATCAAAGCAAATTGTTACAATCCAATAGCCTCATCCTAAGGTGTGAAAATAATGCTTATCCAAGCAAATTGTTATAATGTCAGGCTTCTTAGAAAAGCTCTATTCACAAAAGTTCTACTGGTATAAGTCCAACTAAACAGAGACTTAAATTAGCTTCCTAATGGCTCTCAAATTAAGATTTGGCAACTACAAGTTGCAAATTGCAATGCTTAAACATGTAAATATTATATTAGACTCAAGGTTTTAAATTGTATATTGCATATATTTTGGTTTTGGGTTATACTCGATGGTGTTGTTATAATCGTTCATAATCGTGTGTAAGTGCAATACAACTCGCATAATATGAGATTTTAAACTTCATTCTAATGGCACTCAGCTTGAAGGTTTTGCAATTAGGACTTGCAAATTGCAATGTTTGAATACACAGAAGGTTCTAAATTGCAGATTGTATACATTATGGTTTCGGGTATTTGTTGTAATTTGGACACGAAACCATGATTATTGGTTGTTGGTTTAGTAGAATGTTCCATTTACGAAGGCAAAAGCAGACATGAGATTGAGCTTCTAGGACGTGAAGAGCATGCCAAGTTGTCAACAGCTTACGGGAAGAAAGAGCTATCGAAGTTGTTTTTGTTTTATACACAAAACGTACCATTCTGTGTCTATTTCTCTTCTTGTTTTGGTTTCCCTTTCAATGAAAGAACGCTTCCCAACCCAAGTTGTGGATTTCCTTCTTTCCGCTTAAGTTCACATCAGGGCTTGTGGAAGTCAAACAATGTGCCTGACTAATTTCCCTCACGGAACCGTCGTGCCAGAGACAGCTTTGAGGCTTCTATGAAGCTTTGAAATGAGGTTTTTGACTATTCGTTTGTTAATTAGTTCCACGTTCTTCCTCCTGGCCTAGGTAGGGTATCAGATTCATAAGATTATAGGAGTCAAAGTTAGCATTTTTATTAGAGGAGTTAAGGGTCTATTATTTTTTTAATAAATTATTTGAGTATTTAAATAATATTTATATAATTATAATTAATGTTATAAAATTAATTAAAAGTTAATATTTATGAAGTTAAAATTTTGAATGTTTGATTAATATTTTTACCAAACCGAATGTGTTATTTATAATTATGATTAATATTATAAAATCAACAAAAAATGAGATTTAAAATATAATTTATGTTTAATCGATATTTTTATAGTTTAAATTAATATTGTAAAATTAATTAAATATTAAAAAAATAATTTATGATTAAAATATCTTGTATAGATGCATATAAATAATGGTAAATTTATCTTTTATTATCAACTTTAAATAAGATTAAGACAATCATTATTGTCATATCTGCATGTAGATTTACTAAAAACAGCCTCTATATTAATTGTCACATCTGTATGTGGGTTTATTAGAAACAGTCTCTATATTATGTAAAGGTAAGGTTGCGTATTATCAGACCTCTCTAAATCCCGTTTTATTGCGAGACTTTAGACTGATGTGATGATGATATTAATTATTCATTTGGATTATTAAAAACAACAGATTGTTTTACAGTACTAAGTTCAGATTGCACATAATCAATTGTTTTATAGTACTTAGTATAGAAACAATCTCTCTATTAATTAAGAATAAAGTTGCGTGTTAGTAACAAGATTTTTATTGAATTATTGTTATATAAGTCATTTGGTTCGGGCCAAATAAGCAATATCACTCGATCATAACATTCATTTTCATCAGAAATATCATCATTTGCTTGTGAGAACCAATTCATAAGGTATAGTCCAGACAATGCATGCATAAAGTTTGTTCCAATCCTTCTTCATTACATGCACTAAACATCCTATTTTTGGAACTTATTATACAAATCCTTGTCCAAACCTTGTACACTATCATGTCGTTGGTCGTATTTGAACCAGCTCATACGTTAGGTTATGTGTGTGATCCAACTTATCATGTATTCATCAGATTCAAATCTCATGAAAATTGAGCTAGACAGCTAAAGAAAAGATAAAAGATCGACCTTTCACAGGTTCCTAAACCGTGTTCCTTGCTGGATTTCACATTTCTAGCCAACGGGTATTGTATCGTGTTTTGTGCCTTATACTCTCCAGTTCATCCTCGAAACTTGGAGCAATCGATTTGCCATGTTAGAAGTTTGACTATTTGCTTGACCTTATTTCTTTAGATCTTTTTTTATAATATTGGTAGAAATTAGAATCCCAATTGGAAATTTTTTGCAGTGTTCTAAAAATTTAACCAGTCAATTTTTTGATTTAATTTTTAAATTTTTAGTTTAATTTAATTTAATTAATTTTTATTATTAAAAATTGATCAGTTTATTAATTAATCGATAAGTTTTATAAATTAATCAAATTTTATAAACTAAAATAAACTGATTAATTTTTATTTAACAATTTATGATTAAATTTTAAATTTTTAATAGATAAGAATAGTCTTTTTCAATCATTATCTAAATTCTTTAATTTTTAAAATTTTTAATTGATTTTGTAACCATTAAATACTGATTGAATCTTTAAACCTGAAAATCATTGTCTAACCGGTTTAACTTCTAATTCGGTTTTGAAAACATTACTTTTTAGAGAATTTAATGAATTTATTTTAATTTTATATTTTTTAATATTAGTAAAATATATATTTTTATTTTTGAAATGTTTATTGGATAAACAATTAAATATATATTTCTTACTTTAAATAAATTATTTAATAAATTAATAACTCAAAATTAAGTGAGAGATTATATGAATTTTTATGTACTAAATAAATTATTGAAATTCAAATTGATTGGAACAAGACATTAATATCTCATTCATATTTTATAATATCAATAGTATTTAATATTAATTATTAATATTTTAAAAGTCGAACTAGAAATTAAATCGATAAAACAAAAGTTTTATGATTTAAAAGGTCGACCTGTATTACACTGTTATACAATCAATATATAATTAAGACAGAACAAAATTAAAGAATTTAAAATATGATTAAAAAATTAACTTATATGTATACGTCGAAAACGAAAATTTTTAAATAATAAGATAAATCAAGTCAAAAATTTAAATTGAAACTAGAAAATTGACCCGATCAAAATAATTTTATAACCATTATTAATTATTATAGATTTAAATTCAACTCAAAATTAATTAATTAAATTTAACTCAAAACTAATTGATTTAATACATGCCAGCAAGATTACAGTGTTTGTGTCTCTGTCCCAGTAATATGCGAACTGACTTTTGTTGCTCTTTTAATTACTGTTTCATGTACTAGATTCGCTGACCTGTGTTCATGCCATCCCCATAGTCAACACCCAGAAGTCGGATCTGATTCGTCCTAAACAAGTGAAACAAGGGATAAAAACACACCAGAATAAAAGGGTAAAAAGACAAGTTCTTGGACCAAACAAGTGTCACGTTGTCGTGTAATACATTCTATGAAGTTCTAATGTATTGCGTTAAATAAGGGTCATGAACATTACGTCATCCACAATAATAATATTTAATTATTGGATATTAAATTGAATTTTCAGAATTTTAAAAGTTTTTAATTTAGTTATTAAACTTTAAAATTCAGGTCAAAAAATTATGTTTGCGGATATAGCCAAAATAATGATATCAACGTTTTGTTGGGTTTATACTATTAGAGTTTTTATCAATATAGTTTTTTGTAGATCTTTTCTGAGAATAACTTTTCTAATAAATTAATTGACTGTTTAGTTGTCATTTAAAGAAAAGTTTTTTTAAAAGAACTTCGTATAGTAGATTGCTTGATAACATAAAAATAAAAAAGTATTTTTTATTTTAGCTATATTTTATTTTATAATAAAAATTATTTATGTATATAAATATTATTTAAAATATATTAAATAATATACAAAACACAATATATTAATTATTATATAAATTTAAATCATGTGAAATATAAATGAAAATGTATCTAATCAAACCTTTTATATAAATTATAACATAAGTAAAATTAATATAAAAATAAATATTAAAACATATAAAAAAAGTCAAACAATGGGTTTGCATAAATATGAAGATGAGTTTGTGAGTATTTTGATAATTATATGTAAAAATATAAGGAATAAAAATTGACTCATTAATTGATCTGAAAATTTTATCTGAAAAGTCATTGAGAATTTTTTTTAAAAGCTTCAAATTTAATATTCTTAAAAAGTTGTATTTTGGCTGTCAAAAAGATATATTTATTTTGTAATAAAAATTATTTATGTATATAAATATTATTTAAAATATATTAAACAATATGCAAAACATAATATATTAATTATTGTATAATTTTAAACCATGTGAAATATAAATGAAAACATATCTAACGAAACTTTTTATATGAATTATATTTTACCCAAAAAAGTGAGATTAAATAATAGGCTCATTAATTGATCTGAAAAATCTACCCAAATTTTAAGAAGCTCTAAATTTGAGCTTTTTAAAAAATTGTATTTTGATTGTTAAAAAATTATATTTATTAAAGAAATATTTTTATTTTACAATCAAACATCCATTTTTCTTATAAAATGTTTTTGTGGTAAAGAGTGTTTATTGACTTCCCAGAGATCCATTCAAATAGTGACTAAATCATGGAAACAATCTCTTTATAAAAATATAAAGAGAAGGTAACCTCGTGGCGCAGATGAGTTGGTAAGGGACTCTCCAGCCTCTCCTGATTTAAGTGAGGTCACGGGTTCGAACCGTCTTCATGTATGCAACCGTTTAAAACTTGAGGCCAGAGCTTTGCCTCCCGCAAGGGACCTATCCGGTTCGAACGGAGATTAGTCTGGATGTGGATGGCTTAAAAGTGCATTTCTATAGTTAGAACTCTTCTAGGACGCCTCGTGAGCAAAAAAAATAAAAATAAAAAAATAAAGAGAAGGCTGTATACATTATGACCCTTTTTAAACTCTCGTAAAGAGGAGATCCTTGTGTACTGAATACGTTGACTTTGTCTTTACTAAATTAAAAAAAAACTCTAAAAGATTAGGTGTTATTTAATTTATTATCCTGTAATATTTCGTGAAAATCTATTTATTATGCATTAAAAATAATAATTAAATTTTCATAAAATTGTGAAGGTCAAATCAATACGTCTGCTGGTTCTTTTGATTCATACAGCCGAACCTTAAAGGGACGTATTCCTCTGTCTCAAAATACCCTGGCTCCCCTGTCCCTTTTGCATCTAAGCCATCCATTCATCCATTCATTGTGAATGGATGGCTTAGATGCAAAAAGGATAGGGGAGGCAGGATATTTTGGGACAGAAGATCTCAAGGCAACCTTAAAGCAATGGAGGTAAGAAAAAAAATCAGTTAGCTGGTTAGTTCTTGGTCATTAAGAAATTAAAGTCAAAGATGTGTTGACTTTTGTGACCTGTTTTGGTACAGAAGCATGGATGTTGAGCGCTGTCTCAATTTGTCAAACCTTACGTAACCTTCCTTTTGTTTTTTTATTATACACCTTTTAAAAGCGAAACTAAAATTTAACGGATAAAATAAAAAATTAATATTATTATAAAATTAACTAAAGTTTAAATAAAATTAAAAATTTTAAAATATATTGTAAAAAATTTAAAATGTAATTAAAAAAGAGATTATTAAATTAAAAGTAATTAATTTATTTTAGTTTATATGAACATATTAATTTATTAAAAAAAATAATTAATAAGATGATTAACTTGTAAAACAAAAGTTATTAAAATAAATCGAGCCTGAAACTTAAAAACTAAATCATAAAATTGACTGGTTTAAGATTTTAACGATTGAACCAGCGGAACCGGTTGAGTTTTTTAATTGTTGGATATTTTCTTTCTATTTGAGGCATATTGAAAAAATAAATTCAAATATAGAAATTCAAAATTGGGTTAAATGAGACTCTAATTTATTGTTTTATTGGCGATAAAATACATTATTATTAATAACTCTTTGTTAATAATATTAATAGCCCTATTATAACTAAAAAATAATGTTTGAAAAATGAATAAAAGAATAAAATTAGTAAAAAATAATTGAATAAATAAAACAGTTAAAAAGTGAAAGAAATTAGTGAAACACAATAAATTTACAAGTTAAAGAAATTCAAATGAATAATAAAGAAGAGAGAAAATCATGCATATGAATATTTAATAAATGATTGTAATCCTTCTTATAACTTATCTTGGTTATTTCAATTTATTAGGAGTTTAATTATTTACATGTAATGCATTACATATCAATTCTTTTACAATCAAGAAAAATTTATTTTGATATTAAAAAAAATCATAGTTTTGAAACAATATTTTAAAATAATTTTTTAAAAAGTTTTATTTTAATCTTAAAAAAACTTACAGTTTTTTTAAAAACTTGTTTCGAAAAGTTTGTTCGACTTAGTTTTGGATTTTAAAGTGATTTGTGCATTACGTACATATAATGGTTAGGGATGACAATGAGTCGACTTAGTAAAAAATTTTAAAATAATTCTTAAAAATTAAAAGTTTAAAATAAAATCTTTTTTAATTGGATCCGAACTTGGACTGCTTAACTATAATTAAAAATACCTGAATTTAGGCTCGATTGAATCCCTTAGAACGGTTGACCAAATTAATTGATACTAAGAGAGATATTTTGTCTTTAAAAGAGATAAATTTTATGTATCGAGAGTTTATATGAAAATATGAGTTGACACACTTATTGACCAATGTCATACATTAGAATTAGCTGTTATCATGTCTACTTTTTAATTTATTATAAATATTTATTAGAATAGAAAAATTGTATATATCATAATATAAACACACAACCCACTCTTCTCTTGAATTATAAATTATTGGGTACTCTTAAAATCTACCCTTGTCTCCATGTAAGTCATTGAACACGGTTCTAGTTTTCAAGAAAGGCTCTACGAGTAATCATATCTGCAGATTTGTGCAAAAGCCCACGTACTTTTTACAAGGCCACGATCTCTACATCCCATTGTTTCAATTGGTGTGAAAATTAATGTCTGGCCGAGTCCGCCCTAAAGTTCAATCGGGCCTAGGCACTTGAACAATTCTAAGTTTGGTTAAGCTCGAGCTCGAATAATAATTTTTAATTTAAAATTTAAAAACAACATTATTTTTAAATTTTCATAATTTAAATTAGGTCGAACTAAATATTTAATCAAAAACAGTTGGTCCGTTAATTTCAGGTCGAGATTAATTATCAAACTAGACCGAGGTTAATTGGTAAGCCTGATGACAAGATATTACTATCTCCTTATTTATTTCACTTCATAAGATGATGTATCATGCAATGTCTCTATCATTCAAACACCATGATTTTGGCTTAAAAGTTGGTGAAAAAGTAGTTAGGTAATTTAAAATTTGATGTGCAAATTTTAAATTACTTATTCCCAAATACCCTCTCCCGTGAAATCTCATTCATCCAAACTTTAATTTACTTATTGCAATGGATGAATGAGATCAATTTTGGAAC
>JANVCQ010000004.1:37469523-37493078 GCA_025531925.1 Erythroxylum plowmanianum
ACAATATATTAATTATTATATAATTTTAAACCATATGAAACATAAATAAAAATATATATAACCAAATCTTTTATATGAGTTATAAGATAAGTAAAACTAATATCAAAAGTAAATATTAAAACATATAAAAAAAGTCAAATAATATTATATAAATCTCAAAATAAATATCAAGTTGAGTAAACATGAAGATGAGTTTGTGGGTATTATGGGAATTATGTGTAAACATAAAAATAACAGGGATAAAAATAGGCTCATTAATTGATATGAAAAATCTGCCCAAAAAAGCTTGTCTGAGAAGCTCCAAATTTGAGCTTCTTAAAAAACTGTATTTTGACTGTCAAAAAAATCATATTTATTAAAAAAATAATTTTTATTTTACAATCAAACATTCATTTTTCTTAAAAAAAGATTTTTGTGGTAAAAAAAGTACTTATTGACCTCCTAAAAACTCATCCAAACAAACACTAAATGGTACATTATAACATTTGTTGAATACATTAGACTTATGTTAAAAAAGGGGCTTTAATTTAAGAATAATATGATTGGAATTAAATAAATTTGTACTAAAAAGAAGGAAAAAAACCGAGTAAAATCATCATCATCTTCTTCATCAATACTCTAATGTTGAAGTCCCGCTTAGGTGCGGGTTTGGAGGTTGTCCGACTTATTATCATCCCTAATTTTCTTTAGATTAGAGGATAATAAAGTTGTTATTCTTCGGATAAATTACATTGTTCTTCACCTATTTTTTAAGGTGAAGTTAGTTCAATACTTCTGAACAAAAGGGTCATCAACAACTAGTTATTCAAGACAATTAAAGATCTGTTCTTTTACATTCCGGAGTAATGTTTGGTTGCAAAAAATGTTTTATCCGAAGACTAGCCGGTATGGTCTCTGCTGCTAACCTAAGTTTCCAAGCAGCATAACATCATAAATGCAAATGAAAAATGTTCAAAAACAAATCAGGCCAGTGGGATTAGTAAAAAGGGTTGCCGGAGACAGTGGAGGAGGTGGCAGCAGCGGTTTCGGGTGCGTTGACTGAATGATTACGTGAGTTGATGGGAATTGTAGCAGAAGAGTTACTGATCTTACATGAACCGAATCCTGATGATGCTGCAACCGAAAAGTGTGACAACATTGCACTGACATTAGACTTATCATTTATGTACCATGGTCGGCTTATGAATCTTGGTGAAGAACCAGCTTTCTCAACCCTTTCCTGTAAAGCGTAAGAAGAATCAAATCATCACTAGTTCTGTAGTTGTACACAAGCTTTTCTCAATCATTTCGAAGTTCTAAAGGTGTCTGAACAAGAAGGTACCTCATAGCTTGGAAATACATTAGGATATAAGCTTGACCAAGTTGCAGAGTCTTTGGAATCAATAGGTAAGTTGCGAATTGCTTGAATAATCATTGGTGTAGAAGCAACTCTCTGAATAAGCAAACAGGTACATCAGAAGAGAAAAGGAATGGTACGTACAAGACCAAATCTCTGCAATCTGATAGAGAATTGTACCGGTTGTCTCTCTTTGTTGTGAATCTCAGAAGTCATGTTATGGCATTCTATCTTTTGTTCATTTCCCTGAGACTGGTTTGATGTCAAAGAAATTCCTAAGCTCAAGTCAAGATTGTGGCCTCTCCCCTCTGTCATCAGGAAAGTAATTGTGAGTGTGTAAATCAATACCGAAAATTCGATTTTGGAGGGAAGATATTGAGCTAAAACATCAAGTTTCATCAGTACCATTAGGATTTGTATTCAAAACTTTTGTTCTATCATGAACTCTTGGCTCAAAATTGGTTACTGCCTCCTTTCCATTACATCCAATGGCTGCCTTATCATAGGCCCTGAAAATAGAGACAAAACATAGAATTCATAGTTACAAGAAAAACCTGAAAATCTTATCAATGTTTGCACATTTAAGTAAAGGATAATAATCGCGGATCATAAGGACCTTGCAGCTTCGGCTTCGGTGTCGAATAATCCGAGGTAAATAGCCCTGATAGCCAGAGAAAGGGTTGGCTGAGCTTATGTTTTTTGTTTTGAATTAGTCATTTCAGTTGATTTCAGTTAAGAATTCTAGCTTTGACTATCAAATCTGACTCTTACCATCTGCAGAAAGTATCAACCTAAGCTTCAATTTAAAGGAATACTTACTTATTTCCATGGAATTGTCCCATTCTAGCTTCCCATCTGCCAGATTTGTGGAGAGTCACGCCTCGGTATCTCGAACTACCGCGTGCAAATCCCGTGCTTTGGCGTCGAAGAATGTGAACAAACTCTTCTTTGCTCAGGCTTCTCATCTGCAAATCAATCAGACAAAATGATTACATCCAAAAGAAGCATGAAATTTCACAAAGACATACCAAAACTTGTCATTAAACAGATTGTTCACCTGTCTCATGTCTTCCTCGTAATCACTTAAACAAAAGTTGATATCTGCATCAGCTCCTCTGAACTTAATTGCAGCTCTATCATATGCTCTGAAACCAAAAGATCCAAAATTTAGAAAATTTAAGCATTTGAAAACTTTATATATAATGAATATCATAAGAAAGTAAATCCAATTTGAACACAGAGAACAAAGAGTTCTCACCTTGCAGCAGCATCTGCAGTGTCAAATCCTCCTGAAAATGAAGATCAAAGAGAATCAAATTAGAAAATCTTCAAGTTAGCATTTCAGCTATCAAAATATACCATCCATCTGCTAACCTAGATATACTTGTTTCCCACAGTCCCTGCAAAAAAAGTTGCAAAAACTGAATCATAATCCGGAACAAGAAACATCTTCAAAACCCAGAATCTACAGACACTCGTGTTGAAATCACTGGACCATGAAGAAGAACCTCACCATATATGAGACTCCCATCGCCCAGTTCTTCTATAAAACGTAACTCCTCTGTACTCTGAGCTTTTAGACCTGGGTCCTCGACGACTCTTCTTCATCTGCTGTTGTTTTATGGGCATAAGTTTGAGCTCTGCGTTCCCACTGTACTCCACCTGTGATAACTTCGACGATTGAGCTCTTGTCGTTGATGTCATCGAAAATCCTGACTGCAAATTCAGTCCGAGTGCGCTTCTTTCAGGAAACGGTATCTGAGTAGTTAAATTCTGGACTGTGTTACGCCCTTTGAAGGAGTTAGTTACTGAGGTATGGTAATTACTATGATGGTTATTATCTGTCTTCAAGATATCAAAAATAAAAGCAGAGTTGTTGTTTGAAGAGTTCTCATCTCCTTTGAGGGACAAAGGTTCATCTGTGTTGATAATGGAGGAATTTGAAGTAGCAGAACTCTCCATTTGAGTTGCTGAAGCTTCCTTGCTCAAATTCTCAACCTCTATTCCTATTCCACTCTCGTTGATATTGATCAAGTTGGTGTTTTCATCACAAGACGAGTCGCTGGAGAAGACATCAAGGTTGAGATCCAACATGATGAACTCTTTTGGCTTCTACTGCAAACGTTTTAGAATCAGCTAAAAAGTTTCGATCTTTAAAGCAAGCTGAAACATGCAAATCCCATTTACAACATCATGCGTTCTTCCCGGAAAACCGATCAAAAGGCACTCGAAAATGAACAAAATATGAAAAAAAAAAGTTTTTTTCCCTCTGACAAGAACGAAAGTTTCTTGTATGTAACGGTTGGGATCAACAAACAAGAAAGAAAGATGTAAACATGAAACCTCGGATAAAGAACATTTGAGGAAAAGGGTCTCTCAAGTTGGTGCAAGAAACGGCCGTCCTTTGACAAATTTATATGGACAAGAAGCACGAGAGCCAGAGAGAGAAAAGGCCTGCAACTAATGACTGATAGAGTTGAGTTTGAAGATGACTGACTACATGTAATGTGATTTTTTAACGGATAGATTAAAAAAATGCAAAATATATGTATTTACTGTAAGTTTTTTGTAAAAATTTGGGTAGTAGATATAGAATTCTTAATATAAGAAATTAAATTTAAAATTTTAAAAATTTCAAAAAAAGTTTGTTATAATTTTCAAAATTTTCGAAAAAAACTCTTAAAATAATTTTATTTAAATTACAATTCTAGCTCAGTTATTAAATTTTAACTAAATCAATTAAATTCAACTCAAACTAATATTTTATTATAATTATTTTAAATTATTAATTTAAATTAAATTTAATTATTTATGCTCAACTTTAAAAGCTAACTTGAGTTATCATACTCTAATGTTCATACCATGTATATTTCATCGTTATTTTTAATCAAAATATAAAAAATAAATTATATAAATCTTTTTGAAAATTCTAAAAATTAGAATAATTTGTTTATACTCTGCTTGGTTGGGGATTTATTAATAGTATATAATATTATTTCATCTTTTTAAAAGAGGGTCTATAATAAAATGGAATGGAATGAGATAGAAGAAGAAGATTTTTCATTACATCTCATTATATCATAAATAGTAAAAATGAGAAACCTCTAACTTGGGTAATTTATGATGAATTATAAAATAATAAACAACTTTTCGCAATATTTCATTATAAATCATTCTATTCTATTTCGTTCAATTTTATTTTATTAAAAATCTTACGTCCAAACAAAAATAACCTTAAGTTTCTTAAATTCACGGGAGCTTTATTTATTTTAATATCTATTTTGAATGTAGTAGATTAACTCTGAAATGAATATTTATTTAATATAATGAAATCTAATAAATGTATTTCCTAAAATTTTCATGTAATATAAATAGGTTATTATAGTTAATTCATTAATTTTTAATATTTATGTTTAATAAATAATTTTAAATATTGATATAAATCAAAATATACCTTAAAGCTCATTTAAATTCTTTATAAAACAAAACCATCATTTTCACAATATTTTCAGACGGCTTTTATTATTATATTATGCTGCCATTAATTATTATTATGTTCTGAATATGCTTCCATTAATTATTAATAATTTTTGTTTTGAATTTATTAATTTGAACTCTTAGTACATTTATTCGAGATTCCTATAAAGTTCCTTTTCTTTTTTTGTACTATTCTATTATCGATTTCATCACCAACAAAGGGCCTATTTAAGCTCAGATAAAATGCTATCATTTGACTAATTAGTTCTTATTCGTTACATTAAATCTCGTCCACATGTTTATGTAAAATTTATATAAATAAGTAGACTAAATTAAGTGATACGGCGTTAAATTACCCTAAACGAAACAGATATTCCAACTCCAGGAAGGTTGATATCTTGTTCTTAATACGCTTCTTTTTTTATCATTTTTATACAAGTTCAATAAGTTCTTATTTGATTTTTTAAGTTTTATAATTTTAAGTGATGATAAAAATTAATTAAAAACAAGTTGTAAAGTTAAAAATTTGCATTGTTTCTCTTATTTTGATTAATAATATATTTCATGTAATAATTTGAATATTTTACTATTAAAATTCATTTTTATGAAATTTAATTTCAATATTTTTTTAATTTAAAAAGTTTAAACATTTTGCTATATAGATTTTTTTGTATATTATCCATTTAACTTTGTATTAAAAAGAGTGAAATGAGCTATAAAATGTATAATTATATCTAATTTAATTTAAAATTTATGATAAAATCTTAAAACAATAATAAAAACAGCAACAACACCTAGTAAAAGTTCAGCTGACTTTCTGAATTTGAAAAAGTCTAGTAATATACAATTTTACTCTTAACTAGTAGAGAAACTATTTTCAAATGATTTACACGAAGAGAACAAATAATAAATAACAAATAATAATAATAATACTAATACTAATAAAACTACAAAATCAAGCTAGGTATAGAGATGTTAATTTTGGCCCACCTCGTCTGACCCTTTGGCCCGAGTTTTTCGGGTCACGAGCTGAGCAACTCCTATCTGTCGAGTCATAGGCTTAATTACAAGATTAATTCCCTAACAATTCATGAAAATATCTTTTGTTTTTTATAATAAATAAATGTATAGGCATGCTAGTCTATAAAAAATAACCTCTTTATTAGATAGAAATAAAGCTGCTCGACAACAACCTCTGTGCTATCATATGCATCATATGAAAGACAAATAAATATGGGTATATACTTATACGTGTCACTTTCTACTATGTTCTGAATTATCTAAATTTAATGTGAAATTCTTAGATTTAATAAAGGGGAAAAATCTTTATAAAAAGTATATTCTTTTTTTTTTCTCATAAGGTGTCCTAGAAGGGTCTTAATTATAGAAAAGCACCTTTAAGCCATCCGCACCCAGACTAATCCCCGTTCGAGTAAAGCAGGTCTTTTTCATAAGGTAAAGCTCTGACTTCAAGTTTTAAATAGTTGCATATATGAGAACAGTTCGAACTCATGACCTCACTTAAATCAAAAAAATCCCTTACTAACTCACATAAATGAATGGTTAAAATAGGTTGACACAAGGTTAGTATAAAGTTGGTAGACTAGAGGATCAAATCCCTTAATAAATGGTAACAAAACCTAGTCCTTGCTTCTTTTGAGGATCCATATAAATGAACAGTTGAGATAAATTGGCACAAAATTAATACAGAGTGGACCAGAGGATCAATGTAACAAAACCTAGTCCTTGCTTCTTTTGAGGAATACGAGAACAAGAAATTAAGAAATTAAAAAGAAAAAAGACGAAGAAATCGACAGCGAAAGGCTGACAGGTTTAATGATGCTGGTCCTTTCCTTAAATTTAATGACCGACGACGTGTCGTTTGTTGCTTCGTGAACCAACTAGAGCCACTTGTGTGTCTTCGGTGTACTTTAGCTATAGGACTAGGACTGGGACCCAATCAAATCTTTCCTTTTCTAGGCAAAATCACCCTATTTATTCCACAGTTACGGACACACACATCATCGTTTCACCACCGTCGGATCCTTAAGCAACGACCTGATCGTTCGCACGTCGTTTTGTATCGTACGGTGGGTGCTGGAAGCAGTGATTTTGTTAGTGTGTGAGTGGTATGGAATCACGTGTCTCGTAAGGTTGGAGGATGGGCTCGTTCCAAAAAGGACGGGACCGACTCTTGCTAGCAACCAAAAGGCAAAGAGTATTTATTTATTTAATATAAAAACATAAATTTTCTGAAGATTTAAAAATTTTAAGTGTCAAAATATCTCAATTCCTCATTTGTCAAGTTGTTTTCTTTTTAACAATAAAACATTCTCAATTATTAAATTATTTAAAATGGTTTTAAATAATATTAAATGAGTTTGTTGGTTTTTTTAAAACAGAGAAACCCGCAATCGCTACCCTTTAGATGCGCACTAAAAATCTCTGAATTGACGCAATAATCTACAAATTACATCAACTAGATATTTCGCACTAAGCAAACTCTGTACGACAGGTTTTATTGAGAGAGCATAAGTAGGAGGAAACGAATATATAACCTTTTGATCACGTGCCCCTCCACTCCATCAACTCGATCACCCTTTAGGGCTAGTTTGCTAAATCTATCTTTTATTTATTAAATAGTAATATTTTAAAAATCTCATTAATTTCAAAATTTTAATTTCATTCCCAAAAAAGTATAAAGAATTAAAAAAATAAAGATGTAGAAAAAAAAGGCACAATAATCATGGCATTTATCTTATATGTGTAGAAGTTTAGCTAAAAGTCTAAAACTTTAGAATTCCGTAAGAACTGAGCCATTCAGAACTTCTCCGCTATCAACATCTGACTCCACCAATCAAAACTTATTTTAGGTCCCTATTTTACATTAGATGATCTTTCTCCGTATAAATCAACCAAGTTTTATACTTATACTAATTATATAACAACGATATAGTAAAAAGTTCGTTGAAATATAAGGTTTAAAAATATTGAATAATACGCAACCTTATCCCTAACTAATGAAGAGACTATTTGTGAACATACTTATATTGATATAAAGTTAAAAAGATACATAATACTGTTTTTTTGGGTAAAAATATTAAGAAATAAAAATTTATTATAATTAATAAATAAATTATATTTTAGTTAATTATATTGTAATTAATTAATTACAATATAATTATTAAATAATAAATAAATTATATTTTAATTAATTATATTGTAACTAATTAATAATATTTTAATTTTAATATTTTAATTAATAAATAATTATATTTTAATTACTTATTTTATAACTAATTAATTATATTTTAATTAATTTTCTTATATAACAATGATACTCATTTCTCTAAATTAGAAGAAAAATAAGGTATTATTTAAAAATAAATAATTAAAATAATAATTCTATAATTATAGAACTTTACTAAACTTAATTTTTCGTTCCATTCTCTCTATTTTTTCATTATCATTAAACAAGCACACACTCAATACTAAAAGCCAACTGCCAAAAATTGTGGAGAGGAAATGATAAGAGCGACGAGGAGAGATAAAAAGAGGAAGAGAGACAGTCAGACAGAAACCTTAATGCAGACAGAGTGGTCTTGTCAGTGGTCAGTGCCAGCATAACATCACAACCTCAACCAATCAAAATCAACTAAAAAGGTTAAACCACCCCACTGCGAAATCTGGGCCGCCGAATTTTCCTATTCTGGACGGCAGAAGAAACATAATCTGGAACCAACGACCGTGATTGGTAAGAAAAGGACAAGCAATATGAAAACAAATAATTCTTTTTCTTTGGGAAAAGCACTCATTACTATTCGTTTTTTTTAATTTTTAATATGTTTTATTATTAAATATATTTAAAAAATAATCTCTGTATTAATTACGGATAAAAGTACATATTATTAAATTTCTCTAAATTATATAGATCAGCAAATTTTTTACTAGATATTATTATTATTATTGTTATTATTAGTAGTTCTAAAATAATATTAATAATGTCCTAAATTCTAATTAAGTTAAAATTTTAACTTTTTTTTAATTTAAAAAAGTTTCTTTAAATAGTTATTAAAAATATGTTTTTATCTTAACTTTTTATAAGCATTATTTTAATACTTTTGTAATATGTCGACATTCAAATCACATATTTAAACTTTTTTTCCTTATATTAGAGACTTTCCTCTTATGTGACTCATTAAATCTTTTTTTTTGGACTAAAGTCTAATTTACTTAACACACATTTATTGCACGTCAAACTAATAATTGGTCCCCACTAAAAAGATTTTTGGACCATGTGATGTTGACAAAATAAATAAATAAATAAATGAATATATATATATATATATATATATATATATATATATATTATGTATGTATGTATATATATATGTTCATAATGGTCCCTTTTAATGTCTACTGCTACGTGTAACACATTAGTTATTACATAATAATTTAATAAAAATAATTATATGTTATTATTATTATTATTGTTGTTGTTGTTATTGTTGTTGTTCTTGCTTGTTTCTTGAATTGCATAAAATTTTAAAGAATTTTAAGTGTAAAATTTTATGATTCAAACTTGAAATCGATTGTTTAAAATAAGTTTATTATTAATTTATAATAAATAATAATAGGCTATTAAGTTACCTTGATGTATGTTATTTATGGACGATATTGTCCTAGTAGATGAGACCAAAGAGGGGGTCAATGCCAAGTTAGAATGTTTAAGATAAGCGTTAGAATCAAAAAATTTTAGAATAAGCAGGTCCAAGACGGAGTATTTAGAATGCAACTTTTTGGGTAGTCAGATGATACAAGAGGCGGCGGTAGCAATTGGTACCGATATCATACCACAGAAATCGAGTTTTAAATACCTCGGAGGGATGTTCTATAGAATGGTGATTCGGCCAACCATGTTATATGGTGCAGAGCGCTGACCTGTTAAATGTAGACATATGCAATAGTTGTTGGTAGCAGAAACACGTATGCTTAAGTGGATGTGTGACATTATCAAAAGAGATAGAATACAGAATAGAGTAGTGAGAGACAAGTTACAGGTGAGTAGTATTGCTGACAAGTTGAGAGAGAAAAGGCTTAGGTAATTTAGGCATGTGAGTAGGATGCCCTTTGATGCTCCGATACGATAATGCGAGAAAATAAACCTTAATAGCTACAAGAGGAGAAAAGGGGACAAGTAGGAGTGGCTTAAATGGTTTCAGTTCCTCACTTAAGGCTCTCTCTTTCAGGAGATCTTGAGTTCGAGTCACACCAATGGAGAAGAAATAGGAAATGTTCCTATTAATGATCCTCTAGCCCCTGGGCAAAGTTCCTTGATTGGATCAATTACGAACGTCTCGTTTCTAGCGGCAGTGCGGGAGTTGGAGCTATTAAAGAACCTGGGGGCTGATGGAAACCTGATGCTGAGCAGAGGGGCCAGTGATCAATCATTAGCTGAACAATCAAGTATGTGAAGACCTCTTGTGCGCAGAAGTGTACAGATTACGTAGGAACCTGAAGGATATTGGAGTTTCAGTTTTACCCCCTTTAGGGCTTGGGGTGAGACCTTAGGGGCTTAGGATAAGTTCGGTTAAGTCGGGATACCTAATGTAACAAAAAAAAAAGAGGAGAAAGGGGAGGCTCTATAAGAACTGAAAGGAGGTGATTAAAAAAGATATGTCAGAGTTGGCCCTCACTAAGGTAATGGCTAGAATTAGGAAAGTCTGACGTGTTTGGATAAGAGTAAACGACACACCTTAGGGCCCTCGCGCCTCATTCTTACTGCATAGGAAATCCAACCCAATTTCCTTTATACATTTGCGAGGTCCTTTTTTTTCAGTTGTAGGGGGAAAGATTCTCGCAATGGACGTATAAAACTAAAGAATTGTCATTTTCTTAGGGCCGCTCAGTGAAGACTCGTAGCATAACTAACAACGAGAAAAGCCGGTCTTTGCAGGGGTGTAAAATAGTAGTAGATTATGGTCACCATCATGTGTGTGTATATATATATATATTGCCAATTTTTTTAACCTACATCACTATTATCTTGTGACATCTGCATGTGAATTTATCAGAAACAGTCTCTCTGCTACATAGGGATAAAACTGCATACTATAGGACTTCCCAGATCTTGCTTCACTGCGGGACTTTAGAGTATGATGATGATGATAAGGCTATTAAGTTTTTTTCCATAATTTACTCAAAACCATTTTTAAAGTTAATACATATTCTACAACAACAATCAAGTAAAAATTATGCTAATACACTCGGTCTGGGAAAAGTTAATACATATTCTAAATAATTAAAAATTAAAATAATAAGTACCTAGTTTAATTATGTATAATCCACCTTATATTTAATTTGTGTCATTAAACATCTAACACTTCATACAACTTTCCTTTGGTCGGTAAAAGTCATTAATTATATATTAAAAAAACAGTTAACTATAACATCAGCTTTAATGTTTTTGAAGCTTCACTTTCTATATTGCTAGTCAACTTAGTACCCAAGATTATTAAATCAACTATGGTGTATAGTATGCCTTACTCAGTAACAAGAGGATAAATAATATATACATATGTTGGATTTTTAAATGAGGGTGAGTTGCTCCTTTGTGAATATAAGGTCACAGATTTAAATAATAGTTTGTAAAAGTATAAAAAGAAGATTGCGTATATTATGACCTGCTTCAGTGTCTAAACTCCTGTGAAACAAACAATCTTATGCGTTGAGTAAGTTAGTATCGATTTTATATGATTATTTAAAAACAAGTTTCATAAAAGATCAGTTATAATAAATTAAAAAGTTATTATATGCACTAAAACATGAAGTTATTATAGTAAAGAGATCATTAAAAAAAGTTAAAAGAAAAAGTTAAAACTTCAAAATTTTATGTCACTGCTTAGGTCACAAGTGCTATAATTTTTTGTTCTTTAATTAAGTTAATGGGGATGAAAACTTACAGAGCGCACACAATATATTTAATATATATTTGTTTTATATGTTGTAGTTACATATTGAAATATGCCAAAAAAAAATAATAACAATAATAACAACACTTAAAATATATCTTTTTTAAGAGAGCGAGTCTTGAAGCAACTCGTAAAGTTATTTCTTTGTGGCTGAAATGTCACAAGTTTGAGTAACATAAACATCTTTTTTGTAAAATGCAAAAGAAAAATTGTGTACAATCGATAACCTTCACCCGATCCTGAATTTGCCCTCTATATCTTTTATTTTTAAATTCTAAAATTTCCCATTGAAGCCTAAAACTTTTCACAATTAAATGTTAAATAAAAATAAAATTTTAATGTTAAAATTCATATTTATGACATCAATCCCTCCAAAAATTGTTAGGTAGCTATTGTTATGATGTTTGAGACTTTGAGTGATGGATAATTAAAAATGACCACACTTAACAATTGCACATGTCATATAGTTATGCTATCAACATCAAGTCTTATCTCAATAATTAGAAAATTTTATGTCCCACAAAAAAAGATAAAACAGAACAAACACTATATTAAAAGTAATTAAATATAAAGTGGGTTACTTTTATAATTTTAATTATATATTATTATTAAGTAAAAAAATGAAAGTTGTGAGTGACGGCTGGTTGGTTGGATAAAGAAATCTGTGTGTTCAAGTTGTCGGTAAGGATTCGAGGTTTCTAAGGAAGTTGGATATCGTGGCCTCTCCAGCTCCTCTCGTACCGAAATCTTAGCTTGTACTCTTCACTCTTTGACCCTATAGTTCACTTTATTTACGGAACCATCCATTCTATTTCATTTTCCGCACGTTTTTTCAATCTCTCACCGCCCACTTGTGGATCTACTTTTCTTACCGACAATGATTTTAATTTTTTAAAACGACTTCACTTTAGTAAAACTTTCACACTCATATATATATATATATATATATATACACCAAATCAGATCTCCTATTTCGAGATGTTCCTATAATATTCTATTAAATTTTATTCATACATTTACATAAACCTCACATAAATATATATATGACATTTTATAAAACATGACTAGAACAGACTAACTGAAATAGAAGATTTGATGTAATATACATACACATATGTTTATATTTTTGGAAGAACAAAGGGATCATGTGTTATACTTGAATGACTTTTCTTCGATTCATCGCTGGAGTTAAATACCTCATTCAGGAATTATTTTTAATCCAATATGTAGGAATCAATAAAAAAGGCAAATCTCTTATGATACACCAGATCTGGCTCGGTCATTCTCCGTAGGCCTTTCGTCTCCTAATTCTTTCCATTCTACCTCTGAATAATCTATAATAATTCGTAAATCCAGATCGGCTAATTGTTCTAGGATAACACCAGCTGTTAGATTTACCCAAAGTTCAGACCTCATAATTTTGTATAAGAAGCAAACATAATCTGATACTATTAAGTATATAATACATCATACTGTCCAAGACCAAACTCAATTCAATTGGTCGAACAAAAGTGAAATTTATAAACCTATGTTCGTACATACAAAAAACTGGCATATTATTTTATCAAAACATGAACAAAACCAAGTGAGAGGACTCATGTTTATGCCTAAAATGGAAACGTTTGTAGATCCCACGCGTACCACAAATGGCATACAATTGTTAGACTTGGCATTGGGAAAAGAGATTGATTTCTTAAAGGGCACCGAAGACTGTGCAGAACCGAATTCCAAAATAAGTAAATATGCCAACTTTGTTAAAGCAAATCTTATGTTCCAATTGAACAATGAAACTTGAATATCAAGTACAAGTCACCACAGATTTCTCTATAAGGCAACATTTTATGTTCCACTTCATGGAATATTTTTCCCTTTTTCTTGTCTAGATCATATGAACTGGACTGGACATACTAGATTATATTTTATATTCCTAAAAGGTAAAGAGTATTGAACATATCAAAACCCTACCCTACTAAGAAATGCCATGCAATTAAATAATGCCCACCATTGATCACTGTAGAGAAAGTGGCACACTAAGCACAGTTCAATCCTATTACAGCAACCAAAGGGTATCTAATTATTCTGGCTGAAATGAAGACAGGAATAATCAAAAGCCATTGTCGACTCATGAATAGGTTCTGAAGTTGAGTGTTATTCTTGATTAGGTATATAGAACAAAAGATATACTCTGTCCATCACCATAGAGCAATTCATCGACCATGCAACTAACAAATATATAACATGAAATTATTGACACGTAACAGATATGTACAGACAAGTGACATTTGCACTATTCAGAATAAAAAAGTTAGAACATTACTAAACCCCTGGCATATAGAATCACCAATGCAATATTGTATCAACCACATACCTCCATTGCAAGTATGTTCTACCTCATAACTCTCTTGAATCAACTCAAAATGTTGACCCTGCTAAGCTTATGAACATATATCGTACCGTACCGCATAAGGGGCATTGATTCTTTGCAACTCGATGCATGACTTGAAACTCGCCAAAGGATGATAAATTTCAGTGCTGAAGATATTATATTAGCACCAAGTACATAACAGGGGGAGAATTTGTGCTACACAATTTTGAAATGAAACCGTTCTCAGCATTTCCTGATGGACAAAGATCCAGTTTGAATTGTAGAACCACTGCATTTACCAAAAAAGTGCCGGAAAGCCCAGTCATTATGTTTAACTGCCAACACATCACCTTCTTCTACCATGATAGATTCCGCTGCCAGAATGATGTTGATGTCGATGACGTGATCCAGCACCTCTTCCACTGCTTCCTTCCCATGTACTGTGTCTGCCACCACCTCTGTTATTACCACTGGGTATCCAATTTTGCACTTGTGTTCCCAACCCATTAATCTCTTCCTCTTCTCTATCATTATATTCCAATACCAGCCTCTTAATGTCCTGTTTCTCTTCAAACTCAGCTGCTTCTTTCTGCTTGGTGCTCTGTATGAGAGAGCAATCACTAGGAATGTACATCTGTTTTGTCTGTTGTTTGTTGCCTCGCTTTACAAGTACTTTCACCTGTACCTCCTTGTTCCCCCCGGCGTCTTCATCCATTGCCTCATCACCACTTTCACCTCCAAAACCTCTTCCATGATGATCCCGGTTGGAACCCTCAAACAAGGTAATAGGCATTACCATATGCAATGCAGGTCGACCTCGAAGCTCTTGTCTTCGCTGCTCCACACTCTCCTGCACAAAATATGTCACAAAATCATCAAATTTTTTAATAAGGTGTGAGCAGGTCCTTAGAAAGGTATAGGCAACCACTTGTTACCGAGTTTGAGAATGAATTTACCAAAGCATTGTAGAATAGACCAATAATGAGCCACAAAATGGAAATAGAAAACGGTAGCAATAACACAGCATGAACATCAATTATGAATATAGACAGCAATAACAAACTTGCCTGAACAACAGCTCTCAGCTCCTGCTCAAAATTGGCTGCTTCAAGAGGATCTACTTCAGTTACTTTTTGCCTGATGCGGACTTCATCATCATCGTCAGAAGCAGGTCCATCACCATCATCATCATCCTCTTCTGTGTCTGATCCATCCTCATGAATCTCTTCATCCAGCTCTTCTTCCTCATGACCGCCCTGGTCAATGGTGCCACTGTCTGAATCAGAGTCACTCTCACCCACGTCCTCATGCAGCCCACCATTCTCGTCATTCGTGTTCACGGTTCTTTGTCCATTACTGGTGCCAGACCTAGTAGTCCTTGAACGTTTCTCAGACTCGGAATGCTTTTCACTATAGGTCTTCTCAGTTGAAACACTAAGCTCGTTCTCCTCAAGTTCTATAAGAGCTGCATTTGCCTCTTCGGTGGATGTGAATCGAGTCATATAAGGGCGTAAATCTGCAAACAAGTCCTGAAAACACATCTTGTGAGTAAACTCAAATAAATAACATAAAGGTTACATTTCAGATAAATATGCATATATAAAGAGAGAAAACCTAAACTCAAATAAATAACATAAAAGTTACATTTCAGATTAAATAAGCATATATGAAGAGAGAAAACCTAAACTCAAATAAATAACATAAAAGTTACATTTCAGATTAAATATGCAAATATAAAGAGAGAAAACCATAAGAAGATTTTCCAAATAACAAACAAATTGAATTATCATGTTGAAAGTAGTTGAGAAGTTGTCAACTGAAACCCCTTGGACATAAACTGACAACAAAAGATCCATAAGCATCGAGCCTCTTTGTTAGTTGTTTTGAAGAGCTAGTTTTTGAATTCAAAAGATAAACATGGTATGGAGCTATTAAGTATTAACAGAATTGTTTGGAATCTGCATAACTGACCTGCAAGTCGAATTCAATGTCCAAGGGTAGTGCACCTTTGCTGAGAATATATCTCTGGAAGTGTATCAAAAATCGATCAAGTTTCCTCTTTGAAGAACCTCGGTCAAAGTAGTGTCCACATGTTTCAAGTAGAGTAATAACCATTCTGATGCGGAAGCAATCTTCTGGTGGATCCAACTCATCTTGCTAACAACATGAAAAAGCAAAAACCATAATTTCATACTTTGTATTGTATACACGATTTGGCTATGGGATCATTCATGACTCTGATTTAAAAAAAAAAAAAACCCCGTCACAGGAGTACAAGAAGTTAACCTTTCACAATTTAAAAATTAATTCAACAGAAGTTACCAACCAGAGGCATTATGCAGCCAAAGTTTAAATTAATCGTTTCTTATCTACCATAATTTCCAAAATGAGAATCATATTTAAATATCAAAATGCAATTGATGGAATAAAAAAGATAAAAAACATAAAAAATGTGATCAACAAGATGGAAACAGATGAGTTAATTGATTTAGTTCTGTTATTCCCTTCCTTCACAAAAAGAGTTATGATGGATCATTAAGAAACATGCGTACCCAGTGGTAAAGAAAATAAGAGAAATGGAGACCTATACCTCGGGTATTTCATGGCCAAAGACAAGAACTAAGTAGAGTGTCTCAAATATTACAGATGAATCCACATGTTCATAGTTGTACAGCTCTCCCAAGAAACGCATATGGGCAATGCGCCTTTGCTGCATCCCATAGTCATTCAATTCCAGCCCAAGCCTAATCTCCTCCAGAACCTGAAATCCAAAATAAAAAGAGACAAAGCTCAGTAGAAAATCCACCATGTAGAAAATCCACCATTGGCATATCCAAAGCATGGGCATCAAAATATGTGACTGATGAAGCCATTTGAGTTGTCTGATCCATTGTAGCTAGATAAACAAGATAACAGATTACACAAGAATTTTCGTTGGCGCTTGTAGGGGCTTGTAGACCAACCACAAAGGCTCCCCAAATATAAGGTTCAAAAGTCAAAATAAGAATCAAGAAACTTTTCATGAGAATCAATGGAAACTAATAAGTCAAATAAGGTTGGTTTTAGCAAGAAACTTTTCATGAGAATCAATGGAAACTAGTAAGTCCAATAAGGTCGGTTTTAGAAGGAGGGTAAAATGAATACACAGTAGAAGGAGAACTGCACTTGTAGTTCAAATAGGTCCCAAAATAAGTTTTATGATTAAGATGAGTTAGGAGCAACCACAGATTCTTATTTGCTAGAGGAATGAAACACAAACCTCATCAACAACTGCAACTGCAAATTCATCATGATAATGACTTAAACCAGCTGTGAGAGAAGCAAGCAAGTGAATTTGACCGTACTTCCCCTTGTGAACCTTCATAAAACATTTTAGAAGGTACGCCTCACATTCACTCCATGGTAATTTACGAAGCTGTCTCAACACATGCTCAATAGAAGATTTATCAAGATCTGAGAATAGTAACCTTCTTATATACTGCATCCATGATCACAAAACAATGATTAATACATCCAATATTTAAAAAATGGAAGTATAGAACACGCTCTGAATCGATCAACACCTGATACAGTGGAGGACGAACTTTAGACACTCGTGCAGATCTTTCAGGTGGTTTGCACAGATAATAAGCATTTTCTACAAGAGTGCTAAGCCGGGGATCCAGATTTTTGACATTTTTTAAGCGCATTAGTATCTCCAGCATGTTAGCCATTCGGACAGTAGTTTCAGGAGATCGATACAGAAACCGGCCACATGTCTCCAGAAGATTGCAAGCAACGTCAATGTTATGATGAGTGAAGTCATCTAAACAAGCCTGTAAGAGAGAATACATAAACCTATCTGTCAAATGCAAAGTCCTTGATGAAGCACCATACATAACTACAAAATAGTACATATCCCTTGCTGATCATATATTCCATTCACAAACAAAACATCAAGTGTGAGATCTAATGAAAGTAAATTAGTGAAAATGAATTGATGTGATGTGTCACGTGATTTCCATCAGTGTTCTGCCTTAATAAACTAGAATATAAGTATGAAGGCACATAGATAACTTCAAAGCAACTTAACCAAGCAGAAGAGATCAACACATCTGATGTTAAACAGCAAGATGTAGGAACAAAAAGAAGAATATCAGCGCCAGAATTTACAAGGAACTTTTGTCTGGCTAATGCACGAAGATGCACATTGATTATGAAAGTCATCTTCATTGAGTCATCACAAAGATTAAGTGATTAATTAGCGAACACCTAAACAATTTAAAATTTTAGAATTTAAATATAAAATCAGGAAGTGATTAGAAACGTACCTTCAAACAACTAAATACAAGAGCAGGAGGTGCAAGTCTAAACTTGCAGAGTTCTCCAATAAATCTAATATTCCTGATTTTTGTTTCAATATTCATCTGATCCTGCAGAAAGATTTAATTGACGAGTTAAAATTCTTGACAAGCTGAAAATGATTACACACGCAATAAGATCTAATATCATTAACCAACTGCCCCTTTCTTCTAACAAAATACGTGAAATCACTAAGCAGACCTTTTTGTTTATCAGGAAATTAAATTCTTCCTCCAACATCTGTAAGAGCATAGAAGATACATCTTTCATACAAGTTGATAAGGTGGCAACCATCCGTGAGTAGTAAGGCAACAGCTCCAGAGATGTCCTAGGCACATTAAATAATGCCCTCACAAGCTTTTTCCGGTTTGACTTTGAATTTAAATAGCAAAACTCAACCTGATAAAAGAAAAGAAATTGAAGATTCATAACCATAAGATCTGCGCATCACATATGGTGTGGAATTGCTGAAATGAATGAGTGAAACAACAAACTGCAGAAGTATGATTACTGTCAATTGATCAATTAGGTCACGGCTAACACAACTAGGAAGCCTCTGTAGTAGAGCATCCAAATTTGTCCCTTCAACACCTTTAAGTTTATCTTTCTCATTTTCTCCTTTTCTATCCATATCTTTTTCTTTCACTTTCTCTTTTTCTGGATCTTTGGCCTTTTCTTTATCCTTTTCTTCCTTATCTTTCCCTTTCTCTATTGGCTTTCCTTCCTGCACAGCACCAGATTCTTCCGCAACCTCTGATGCATCATTAGGTTGGCCTAGTTCCAATCCAGGTGCCGATTCCTTGAACAAAAGTGATGCACAACGTCAGCATAAAACACAAATATAGCAACTTTATCTGTTTACGGAGTAAGTAAATTCTGTTAGATAACTGAAGCATTTACTCACAGTTGGTGGCTCTTGAGTCTTTGCTGACTGCTCGCTTACTTTGGGTTCAGCTTCTCCCAATAGCACAGCTGGAACAAATGCTCTGGAAGGAAAATTTACCATGTTTTCTAAATTCGCACCAAAGTTTCACCAAGATCCAAGAACAACGAACAAGTTATATTAAATGATGAGGCATTTTTGGTAAATAATAATTAACAGGTCTTTGATTTACTTTCATTCAAACGCTATTATCCAGCACTGACAAACCTGAGATCTGGTAAGCATTCATAGAAGGCTCTGGTATCTTCATCATCCCACAAAGCCTCCAGAACAGAAGAATCTTTCCCAGAAGCAGGCAGGGATGCATCTTCACCTGAAGTCAACCTAGTCGTGTGACTATCCTCTGGCATCACTGGGGGCTGCATATCAAGTGCTTCTGCCAAACTGATAACAAAAAATTTATGTATATTATATAAATCACAGAAAAAATTGCCAATGCCAGCTAAAATTTCTCTATCAAGTATAAATTCAAGTATACTCCATTTCTCTATACAAAAAATTGAGTGTGAAAGCAAGATCAACTGCTCTACAAACACATACATTATCAAACTTATGGATGGTAACTCATCAACATGGATAAGATCCAAAAAAAAAGAAGCAACTGTAGAAAACTTACGATGAAACATTACGATATAAGTGGTCATAAGACTTCCGCAACTTCTCATATGCTGCAGCATTTTCATCACTGAGTTCCCCTTTAGCATTAAAAATCTTTGCATTTTCATGCTCCATTTGACGAAGTGACTATTAAGAAATAATAATTGACAGTTACAGTCTTCATACTAAATTAAAAAACAAAGGTGAGTACAAGATAAACTCATAATCTACTGTCCTGGGTTAAAGCAGTATATAGTTCTAAGGTCGAAAGGAGTGTAACTCTTACAGTATGTTCAGATTGAAGCAGCTCTGCTACAGCATCGTAATACGTGTGAAAAGCTTTTCTGAAAATCTTCTTCTGATCAGATGTGACGTTGAGGCTTTTAAAAAACTGCAACCAGACATCACTAGGTTAGTAGGTGATCATTCAGACTCATATTGGCAAGTAATCAGAACTTCAGAAGGAGAATGAAGTGCCTTAGCAAAAGAAAAATAAAAGCAATTGACATAAATAAGAAGTGCTGATAAACATCCCACACATTATCACTTTAATCAAGGCACTAAAGCAAGAACAAGTTAGTTCTTAATGAAAAGAATAACCAGTTCCAGATCCTAGTTCAACTGCCCAAATAACTACAAAATGACATATGACAGAGAGACAGACAGAGAGCTGATTTTTGGCACCTCTTCATAAATTTCTTGTCCGGAGTGTGGCAATCCCAGAAAGAGTCTCCCTTGTCTAGCAAAACTAGCAAGGAGAGTCAAATTTGTTTGCGTACTATCCCGGTCCTTTAAATGTTCTAAGCTAGTGAGATCCTTAATTATATTGATGAAAATACCGCCATCCTCTATAACTCCAACGAAATAAAGTTCTACAAGCAATTTCAAGGTGCTCCGCTTTTTCATAGCCTTTGAATTCTTATCCCCATCCAAGTCTTCACCAGTTTTTCCAGGAAAAAAGATCTTCAAAAGCCCTTGTACCAAGCTTGGTGAGAAGTCCTTGTATCTCTGATGAAGTAAGGAACAGATCTGGGGAAGATGAACATAAGTGTCAGGGCAAAGCATTAAAAAAAGAGGATGTATAACTGCAGCGTTATGTATTATTGTCCATGCGAGAATGTGATATAACAAGACTAGAATACTTCCACACACTGTACGAAGAGCCAAAACAGTTCGAAAAGTAAAGATCAGATTGCATTTTAACAACTTTAGCATGTGCATTTTAACCCGACTTAATAACATGGAACAAGCACCAGCGAGTGTTATGCCAATGACTGAATACACAGGCTACCTGAACAGCTGCTTGTATGTCAGATGTTTTAAGCTTTGCATCACATATAGCTGTCACAGCCTCACTAACAAATTTACTAAGATTCACACTTCGCAACTCATCCATCAGCCCTTCCCTCTGTTCTTCATTTATCTGCTTTAACTTTTTGATAACTGCAGTATTACGTTTGATACTAGAATCCAATGTCCGGAGAAACCCTGCATCTGATGGGTGGTAATTACATTAAAGTAAATGTGACAGTAATATATTAAAAGCCTAAAACATAAGTAACATAGAATGCAGCCTCAAACATACTTAAAAGACAGACTAACTTGATATTTAACAAAAAAGAAACAAATGAAGCAGGATTAGCCTATCAAGGATCATCCAAGAACAGAATACGTAGCAACTTATTTGATGTATAACACGCTTGACTTCATAGATTTCTGTTCTCCTTAAATCGTGGGAAAAATATTGCACGTATGAACTTTATATTCTAATCAAGGTTCATAAATTTTACATTTCTGATCAATTTCATACATTACATGCAATTAAGTCAATTAAAATAAATTCCATCCTCAAATTCTTGCAAAGCAACTAACCAGGTCTTTCAGGATTCAAGTTACTCTGACGAAGAGACACTTTTTCCTCCATAGATTTCTTAATTTCCTCAAGTCGAGCAATGGCTTCCTGAAAAATGAAAACCGGAACGAAACTTTTTTAGAGTAAAATTCATATTCAGAGTTAGAATCAAGAGAATTCCTGTTTGAAAGCACATAAACAGCACAACCGCCTTAGTAAAAATAACTAGGCGCAAAACCTCGAGGAAACATGCTCACCTCATCGTCTTGCTTACTTTGGGATTCGCCTCCAACGCGGCACTCGTCTTCATGATGATCCATATTCGAATTTCTACGGTCACCAGTAATTAGAACCCTAAAAGAATCATAGTAGAGAAAGAAGAACTACACTATATTCTCTTCAATCTTCCGGAGTAAAGCTTATAGCTTCTTACGTTTACACACATAAATCGACGGGGTTGAGTAGGTTAAGGTTAGGGTTAGGGTTTACCTGATCGTAGATTGACTGAAATAGATCGTCGCCGGAGAAACGAAAGTGAGTGATTCACCCGATGGAGAATCTACAGAATAATATGGAGTTATCAAAACTCAAAAGCGTTGTGTTTACTGTAAAAGATGCATTCAATTTCATTTCTATACTTTTAAATAAATATAAATATTTATTAATATTAATAGTTAAATATTAAATAAAATAAACATAAATACTACATAAAATAAACATAATTTAATATAGTAATATTATAATTAATTACTATATGAAAGACAAGTTTCGAACCATTTAATGAGTCTATTTTTAATCCCTTTTATCCTTATGTTTTAAATATAATTCCCACAATACCGACAAACACAGTTTCACATTTATTTTGATATTTATATAATATTATTTAACTTTTTATATGTTTTAATATTTATTTTTAATATTAGTTTTATTTATGTTATAATCTATATAATATGTTTGGTTAGATATATTTTCACTTATGTTTGATTAGATATATTTTCATTTATGTTTTATATGGTTTAAAATTATATAATAATTAATATATTGTGCTTTGCATATTATTTAATATACTTTAAATAATATTTATATACATAAATAATTTTTATTACAAAATAAAATATAGTTAAAATTAAAAATACATTTTATTTTTATGTTGCCAAACAGTTTACTGTATGAAACTCTTTCAAAAATGCTCTTTTTTAAATAACAATTAGACAATCAACTGGCTTCTTAGAAAAATTCTCCTTAGAAAAGATCTACAGAAAAAAGTTCTATTGACAAAAGCTCTACTAATATAAGCCCAATCAAACATAGGCTTAACTTAACTGAATCGGATTAGTGTTATTTCTAACTTTACCTTCAATCCAATAAAATCACCATATATAATTAATCACTCATTTTTTTAACCTACTTTAGTTATAAAATCACAACAAATTAATTAATATTTTTTGTAATTCTAATTAGTATTATAAAAATCAAAGTAATTCGGAATTTACCAAATTTCTTATATATAATCTTAGGGTTAATTGTCAAAAAAAACTTAAGCTTTTGTCAATTTTTAATTATAGCCCGAACTTTAAAAAGTAACAATAAAATATTCAAACTTTTAATTTTTTTAATTGTAACCTAAACTTCAAAAAATGAAAATAAAATGTTCAAAATTTCAATTTTCTTCA
>JANVCQ010000004.1:37502034-37532149 GCA_025531925.1 Erythroxylum plowmanianum
TTTAATTAATTTTTATTTTATTATTAATTATATACAATTTATTATTAATAATATATAAATATTAATATTAGGATAAGGAGCAATCATATAAAATATTATTAATCATATACAATTTTGTGGACTGTAATAAATGAGTATGGGGAAAGGGGAGTTAGGGTTAGAAGAAATAATTGGTATTAATAACAATTATTGAGGGTACATTAGTTAGTATATATTTATTAGTTTATGTTTCATCGTAAACCCTCTAAATCGGAAGTTTCTTATTTTTACTGTATATAATAAAATGAAAAGTAACATAAAATCCTTTACTTTCATTCCATTTCATTATGAAACTCACAATCAAATAATAAAAGTGTGTTACATTCCATCCCATTTCATTACTAACTCCTCAACCAAGCAAGGCTTTAGACTTGGTTGGGAGCCTCAGGCTTAGACACAAATATAAAATTTTGGATTGAACTTAACTTGAACCATTATTAAACCTAATTCTATGACTAAAAATGTTAAAAAAAGAAACAATCCATTATTGTTAAGTTTGGCAGCTTAATAAAAATTTCTCTAATACATGAGTTTTGGGAAGGTTTAGTAACATACAATCTTACCTTTAATTAGTAAAAATATTGTTTCCAACAATTCAGTTCAATTTTAGTTAAATAAAATTTGAGTTAACCTCAAGTTTAAGGGGCCTATTTGAACTATAGCTCAAACAACTCAAATCTCTCACTAAAATTATATTTTAATTTCTTAAAATGACATTGCCTTAATATAAAGTAAGAATAAAACAACCTAAAATCAGTTTTAATTTGGGGTAATTTTAATATATTCAAATCAAACTCAGATTGCACAACTTAAATTTGATCAAATTTTAAACTAAGTTCAAACTTGATGAGATATGAAGCCTGATAAAATATTATGGACTTTACACCGAACCCACTTTTAAATTCTATTCTTCTAGTATATTGTGTTGTTGAAAACATTCACAGTAAAAAATTAAAACCCTAATTGTCATGAACCTAGCCAAAATTTTGGTAAACCACGTAAATCTGTGTGTTTGTTTATTTTCCGCACCGTATGATTAATTGTCCATAACAAAACTACCTTTCACTCATTACCGTTCATTATCAAATCTAAGTATTGCTTAAAATACTTGAAAATTTTTAAGGGTGTCTCCTGGAGACTACTTAAAATTAGTAAGTAACTGGTGTCAACTATTTGACAATTGTTAAACTTCAAAGGGTAAAGTGAAAAAACTTTAAATCGGACCAAAAGTTAAGCCGACAAGACAATAGGTTTAGAGCTTAAAAAGTTCAACCAGTATTAGACCATTAAAAAATAGGTTAAAGATGAAATAAATTAAAAATTTTGAAATGTGATTGAAAAAATTATTCTTTTCTATCGTAGAATTTGAAGTTTAAATAAAAAATTATTTAATAAAATTAATTGATTTATTTTGATTTATAAGAACTTATTATTTTACAAAAATTGACCAATTAATTAACAAACTGATCAATTTTTAACTTTAAGAGTTATTAAAATAAATTAAATCAAAAAATGAAATAAAAAATTAAACTATTCAAAGATTTTACAATTGAACTAATTTTTAGCTGTAATTATAAATGCTCTTATATCTACACCTAATTGCTTAGTTCAACCAAAAAAAAAGTTTTCAAACAAATCATATTCTATATCTAAATTAGTTTTAAATTTTTAGGTTGAATAAATAAATTGATAATCTTAAAATTGAACTATTAATATAATCTAATTAAAATATAATTTTAACAATGAAATAATTTTAAATATAAAAAACTTTAAAAATATAATAATAAATAATCTACTTTTAGTCATCGTCATCGTCACATTCAGAAAGTTTCGTAATAAAGTAAAATTTGAAAAGTTATATAATAAAGAAAATATTTTTAATAAATCCGTACAGTTGTGATAGTTAAAAAAATGATGGAAATGTGACAAAAATATCACTAAATTGCCAGGTTCAAAAGTCAATTATTATCATTTCGTTATAGCGACGAAACGATGTTTCCGTACAATCATATCTTATGGCAACAAATTTCTGGGCCCAGCAATAGATTTCCAAGCTCCGTCCAATCTAATCAACTCAAAATGCAGAAAAGTCAAAATATCAACCCAATTGGCATAACACAATACAAAGATTTGGGAGATAAGATACTCTATTTCAGTTAATCCTTCGTACTTTTTATTTTAATTTATTAAATCCTATTCGTAAATTTATAGAAGATTTATATAAATATATAAATTATATTAATTAAAATAGGATTAAAATACTCTAATAAAAATAGGTTGCTCTAACCTAGATTTAAGCGAGTGGTTATGCAAATGAGATTTATTTATAATCTATAAATTAAATTAATATAAGTAAATATTAAATATTAAATATGAGAAATATGCTAATAAGAAATAAAATTTAATACATGGAATATACATATTAAATTATTATAAATTATTTTTAAAAATAATAATTTAATGAAAATTTTGCTGATGTATAGAAACTAAACAAATATGTTGTATACAACCTTACCTTTAACAAATTCATATAAGCCATTAAAAAAAGAATCTATTTAACGAATTGAATGTAATAGATATAGATAAAAATATTATTTTTGATAAACACTAATGCGATGATTTGTTTAAAGATTGAATTAATTGAACCGGTCATAAATATTTTATACATAATTATATTATAAAATATATTAGGATTTAAATTTTTATTTTTTCAATAGTTAATTGTTATATATGTGATGTAATGAATAAAAAAAATTGAATTTTCTGGTATTAAAAAATTGCTTGTGACAATCTAAAATAATAAAACATGATAACAATGTTTCATCTTTTTCACATAGGCAACTTGCTTTTTCTTTGTGTGGTACTTGTAGGTTTGGACTTTGGACCACTTATAAGTGACAAGTACAGAGGCACATGGAGCTTGGACTAACACCATTCATATGGTCTTCACTTTCCAAGCAACTATGAGAATAAGGACACAAGCATAGGAAGAAGTAAGAAGACAACCTTTCATGTGTTTGGTGTGGTAATGTTGCTAAAAAATCATTCACATGATGAACACTTGATCTTGATCTTAGGTTGTCAACAAAACTACCAATCAATCTATCCTTTGTATCTTCAATTAAATCCATTCATGTTTTAACTCTACTAAAATGAAATTTATTCTATCTTAAATATAATACAAAAATAATATTATAAATAATAATAATAATAAATATGATATAACATATTTAAAATGTTGATTTTTTTAATTCATTGATAATTTTTAAAAAAGCTTTTAATATATTAACTAACCTTTTAAAATTCATACAAATCAAATTAAAAGAATATGTTTTTACAGATGTAATTAATAGATAGACAGTCACGTGATATTTAGCGAACGTATTACATTAATGAAAATGAAAAATTAACTCGATTTATATAAGTTTTAAAAGGTTAATACTAAATTGAAAATTTAGTAAATTTGGTGCTAAATTTAAAAAAAATCTAAAAGTTAGGGTTTAATTTGTTATCCCTAATGTATACTTATTATAACTTTTTATAAAACCTTAAATTACAAGTCTCAATTCATACTTGAAGTCAATTTATATAAACATTTTATTAAGGCAAATTTCAGTATATAACACTTCCCACTTTGCAAGAATATGAGGAAGATTATCGATTATACACATCATTTTCTTTGCATTTTTTACAAAAAGACTATTAATTCGAACTCGTTATAATCCTTTTCTTTGCATTTTACAAAAAGATTATTTATTCGAACTCGTAGCCTTTCGGTCGTAAAAGAGTAACCTTAACAATTGTTTCAAAGCTCTGCCTCGAATTATTATTAATATTGTTTTAAAATCATGTTATCATAAATAATATGAATTTATTAAAACATTTTCAAAGACATCAGGGAATAAATAAGACATTTGAGCATCTAACTTCATTATCTTCAGTTTTGAATATCTTCAGTTTTGAATGAACAATGCGTTGTTTCTCTCTTCATCAGATAATTTATAATCCGAGAAGAATAAATATACATGTCTTTTTTCTCATGGCAAAGAACACTCATTGTGTTCATATCCTCTGCTAGACCTGAAGGTTCGAAGCCCCAATTCGGAAGGTCGCAAAGCTGTGATGCCCGATAACTGTGTCGGCAGCTTGAATAAATCATCTAGTCTATGCAAAACTTAACTTAAATCTGTATATGTTTCAATCTGACGATGACCTGCTAAGTTTAGGGTCAGTCTGGTAGTAGACAACATCTCCAGTGTCATTAACATAGTGATCTTTCTTCAGGCTCCTTATCAAACTTCCAAGCAGGTGAAATGGTAGAGGCCCTGATTTCTCCGGCTCACGGTAATATTTTCCGATCACCGGCTTAGCTGCCTCGGTCTAAATTAGAACGTCAAAAAACAAAACCGTTACCAAACGACAGGAGATTGCAACATCTCTTTTTTTATATCAGTACAAGGAAATACTCACTGCTTCAATTAGGTGGTAATGTGGGATTTGAGGGAAGAGATGATGAACGACATGGGTTCCAATATCGTGATGGATGTTATTGATCCATCCGTAGTCGCGATCTAACGTCGTTAGGCCTCCCCTCAGGTAACTCCATTCCTGTAAAACCAAAGAAAATAAGCTGACAATTCAGGCCTAACCTAATTCACAAGTCAAAGAAAGCTCCTACAAACAGTATACTTTTGACTTGCCAATTTTATATGCTTGATTTTCCAAAGATTTGAACTTGAACTTAAGGTCACAGAATTTGAAGAAATGGTAACAGTTTTGTGAGTGGTGTACCTTTCCACGGTACCAAGGAAGTTTCTCTTCATGTCCGTGATGATGCATATATGTAACAAAGTCCAGCCAGATGACAAAGCCCTGGAATTGAAGAAAAACACAGTCAGAAATGGAATATATTATACATACAGGAAACGGTCAAACTGAAACATGCATACCCAGTAAGGAACACCGTAGAGTTTAAGCAACTGAATCGGACCCATTGCGAAAGATAGACCAACAAGCAAAGCAACCATGGCTGTCCAACAAACAGTGGATGTAATGACATCTTTCTTCTCGCTTGGGACGAACAAGTCGCTATTAGGGTCAAAGTGAGAACCAGTTTTTCCAGGACTTCTACTCCACTGAAATTGCAAAACCTTATCAGCAACAAACAAAACCACTTCCATTTCACACACAGTTTCTCAAACAAAATCAATCACTCACTTACCAGATAGAAAGGATATGCAAGCATAGGAAATGGAATTGTGAATCGTAGCAATTTTGTAAGACTATCCAAGTTGTTGTACAATTTCTGCGATAGCTGCTCAGGGAAACATGAAAATCATCAGTTTTCAGGACAAAATTACAAGCTTACGACCAGCAAAACATCATACACCTTTCATCAAACACTTACCGGGTGCCATGACTCGTCATTTTCAACATGTCCATGGTTTTGATGGTGAGTCCTATGGCTTATTCTCCTGTAAACCAAAACCACGATTGTCTCATATTATTAAGTCTCAATCACAAGAGGCAAAGAACGAAGAACAAGCAACAAAGTCACTGAATGAAAAGACAAAAGAAGTGACTATACCATCCATGATAAGGTACAAGAATGGAGGAATGAAGAAGATGCCCAACAACACTGTTCAACTTGGGATTATTAGAAAAGCTTCCGTGCCCACTACGGAATCAAACACCAAAAGAAAACGAGTTTAGTTTCCAAAATTAATTTTGAACACAAACGATCCCTAGATCTAGAAAGTTGATTACCAATCGTGACCAAGAACAAAAAGTGCCCAAAACATTGTTCCTTGAGCAGCCCAGTACAGAGGCCACACAACCCAATTGTTAACATAAGCAGCAACCGCCGCTAAACCAAAAACAACAGCCACATCTCTCACTACATAGCTCATTGACCGCCATGGATCTTTAATCCAACAATGCTTTGGTATGGCGGCTCTAATATCAGCTAACTTGAAAGGTGGTGGCGCACCAGGGTCGAACTCTCCCTCCTTCTCTTCTACAACTCCATTAACACCATTGAATTTCTCCTCTCTATCCTCTTCTGCTGATACTACCCTATACGGAGCACTCACTTGAACCCCCCATTCCCTCTCTCTAAAACACCCATCTGAAGAACACCTCAAAGGTCGAAGCTTTAGATCTGTGAAAAGGTTGGACTTTGAGAGGTAGCTGTTAGAGACAATTCCAGTTCTGGGTCTAGGGAATATTAGAGGAAGAGGCTTCAAACCGCATTCAGACACGACCCAGCTCGCCATTGGAGACCCGGACGAAGAAAAACGCTGTACTTGAGTCTCTCTGTGAGGCAATGGAAGAAAGTGAAGAAGGAAGAGAAAATCTAACAAGGGAACAAATAAGAAATCTAATCTTCACTCAGCGTTCTCAACCTCACGTTGGATTTCCTTTACTCACTACGATATCTTCGAAATCTTTATCATAGATTCTCTTCTGTTAAGCTTGAGAATTAAGACAGAGCACGTTACTCACGAGCCCTTTTAAGTAGGTTCTGCCATGGATGGTCCAACGTTTTGTTGGAGAGTCCAAGTTGGCTACTTTGCTTGACACACTATTAATTTTGCTTCTGCTTCTGCTTCATTGTTGTGAAACTTCCTGATTGAAAGTCCAAGAGAAGTGGGTTGACAGCTTGATGTGGCCCCTGATTGGTGAAAAGACCACGTCACAGTAACTTTTGGTGGTCGGTATTGCAGGTCAATGGCAGCCATGTTTCACTCGTGAGAAATCAATTCGATACACGTTTTGCCAACTTGAAGAAAAAAATGATCAACCAAAGGAACAAGCATACCCATGTTTCAAATGAAATCACTTTTGCCACTTTGTTATGTTACAACTCCATCATGTTTCAAATGAAACCACCTTTCTCATTTTGTGCTGTTCTAATTCTCTTTCGGTCTATACATGCAAAAGTGATTTCATTTGAAATCTGGGTATGGTTTAGTGATGAAGTCAAGAATTTAAGATATGAGGGTTCAAATATTTAATTTTTTTTAAATTTTAAGGAGCTCTGTGTATTACTAGGCTCCAAATAACTTCATCCTTATATATATATTAATTAAAAATAAAAAATATTTACTTTTTTAAAATTTTTTGAGAAACTCAGTATACCACTGCCCCACATAGCTCCGTCTATGGTATGCTTATTCCTTTGGTTGATCATTTTTTTCTTCCAATTGGTAAAATCATTTTTTTCTTCCAATTGGTAAAACGTGTATCAAATTGATTTCTCACGAGTGAAACATGGTGGCATAAGTGATCACATCCCCATGTTTACATTGTGAATATTTAAAGTTAATAAACAAAATTTATTTCAATCGATAATGAAGATGACTTCTAAATTTTAAAAAAGTGAATTTTTGGATTAAATTTAAGTTTAAATTATTCTATGTAAAGTAATATGACTTGATCATATAACGATGTGACCTTATTTTATTAAATAAATAAAAACAAAATAAATAGATTTGAAATTAATATCAATAATACCATTTTATTGAATAATCAACAACAATAATTTAATAAAAATTTGATTCATATACAATCTTATTCTTAACGAGTAATAATAATATTTTTTATATCTGTTTTATTTAATAGATAAAATAAAATATGATATTAATTGTAAACCAAAAAATGTCCGATTGATATTTTAAATCAAAAAGTGATATAAAAATTACTCTTATTAAATAAATAAATTATATTTTAAATTTATGTATTTATTAGCGTACAATTAATATTTATTTCAAAATAATAATATTGAATATATCATAATAAATTTAAATTTTAAATATTTGATTGATATAAGATATATTTTTAATTAAAATATATTATAAAATTTAGTAAAATTTCATATATTTAAAACATAATTTACTTATATTAAAACTCAAATCAGTTTACTTACGTAAACTCGCTTAACTTTAGTGTTTGTTTTTGTATTACATACAAAATACAATTTTTAAAGCAAGTTGAAAGCATATCGAATAATTAATAATAATTTAATACTCAATAATTTGGTAAGCATGCCGTCATTATTATTGACCTAACAAATTTAATACTGCTTACTTTGTCCTTTCCCTTTTATCTGAATATTCTACGTGATTTATTTTAAATAAAAGTATGATATCCATATGCGATATGGTCAAAGTTTAAAAAGTCTTGTTATAAAAATATAAAAAGAAGGTGTACAGACTCCTACAAAATGAAAAGTAGACTTTTTTTTTAATTGTATCCACAACCTTTAAGAAAAGGAACTTCTTCATATCTTACACAATATTACGAATATCGTACTGAATTTGATATCGAATTGAGTTCTGATATGGAATTGTACTGATACCGATTAATATTGGATACTATTTTAAATCATTTTTTAAATTTATGAAATAATCCATGATTTTTTTAATTACAAAATAGTTCATTGTCATATTGTATAATTGTACTGTATATTTTTAACCTTATCTCAAAAAATCAAATAATAAATAATAATAGCAATTTTTATTTAATTTATAAATTTAATTTAATAATTATTAATAAATATAATTAAATTTAAAAATATTTTTTTAAATATATAAATTTCAAATAAATTTTGATTTAGTAATTAAAAATATATAAAATAAATATTAGTTTATAAATAATAAATTATTTATTTTAAAAGATAAAATATATTTATTAATACTTTATTAACAAATATTATATAAAATATAAAATAAATTCAAATTCAAATAATTTATTTTTAATTTTTATTTAATTTATAATTATTATTAGTAATAAAATTATTTAATTTTATTTTAAAAAAATTAAAAATTCACAATAATTATAAAAGTTGAAGTAAATAAAATAACTAATTAAAAAATTTAAAAAAAAGAAGGGGAAAGAAGAGGCGGGAGGGAGAGTTTAAAATTTGTTTAAAATTTTACAAAAAAATCTTCACATTTTTTAAAATTTTTTGTACCGAACAAACCGGTATCATCCGAAATTGGCCGGTGAGCAATATTTAAACTTGATACAATCGACTTTTTATTTAGTACCAATTTTGGTCTAATACAATACATACCGACCTGTACCAACTGGTACAAAATGGTATCCAAAATGTTGATCTTTTGTCTTAGCAAAATTTTGACTAGAACGATTAATTCTTATGACGCATTTACAAAAGATGGTCAATAAAAAATGATAATGTAGTTGGAAGTGATTTTAGGAGCTGATTAGTTTAATTTTTAATTTTTATTGTAATTTTTAGTTTTCACTTTCTATTTTTTGTTTATAAATAGTTATATTTTAAATTATTCATAAAGTTTTAATAATAATTAATATTAAATAATATATTTAATTGATAGTAAATTATATTATAACAAATTGGAACAGAAAATAAAAATTACTTTATATAGTTTCATAAATTATAAAAACTAAAAGAAACTAAAACTAAAAATAAGAATAAAAAAACTCAAACAAATAAATTGTTTTACTAAATTTAAAAACAATTTAAGCTAATCCAAGTCCAACCTGTTAGATCAAGCCCGACCCAAAATTTGATCAATTCAAATTTGACCCGTTAACTACTTGTTGGACCGAATAGTAATGGATACTTGTAAGAGTGATCCTTTGATCTTTCATGAATATTATGTCTGAAACAGTACATCACATATTGCTCTGTTTCTTACAGTAACCTCTGCACCAAGGGATTAAAAATAAGACATCCCCTGCAAAATGCTCAGCTCATATATAATATGTATACACACATAGAAAGTTCAAAGCCGATCTTTGTACTAATTACCTCCCATTTGATAGGATCAGTACTCAATCCCAAGCATGCCCTCTGAATTTGAAATGGATTCGACCATGAAAAATGCTCTTGATTGTATCCGAAAATGTACGTTCGTGATATTCGCAGAGACGATAGACCAAAATCTGACAATGCTCAAAATAGAAGCACCAACTGGGAATGCATAATCAAAACCAACATGCAGAATAATGCCAGACCATTCTTTAGTTCATATTTGCCACCATTTTCGATTCTCCATTACTTTGACAAGTTCATCTGCTAATGATGCAAAGTTTTCAGCTCCGCTTTGCAATTCTGCGGTTCGCTGGCTGATTCTCTGATACAAAAAAGGGAGCCTTGAAGGTTAGACAAAGAAAACCAGGGAGCTATGTGCATGAGTTGGCCAATTCGTATTGAGTTTTTCTGATCTAACCAACTGCTCTGGTCATAGTTATAAAACAATGTTAAAGATAAAAAAGAGTTTCAAATGATACTGAATATGATACCTCCAGTTTTTCCTGCCTCTCGAGAAGCTTGTTTTTTGCTTCTGCTGCAGCTGAAGATGCATCCTGAAACAGTTATCACATTAGACCGTATAGAGTTTAAGAGCAGTTTCTATGGAAGAACACAGAAATCATCACACATAATTACCCCAGCCTTTCTGTATTTGGCTCTAATTTCCTCAGGTGTCCTACGTCTGGGTTCCGTATCGTCACTACTGCCCAATAACTTTTCCCGTTCTGTTTCCTTTTCTGCAGTTTGGAAATCATTTCATCAAATAATGAGTTGAAGGATACAGAATTTGGAAGGCAATCTACTTATCCTTTTTATTACTTTGCGCATCTTGTGATGATGTAGTTGCTGAATGCAGAGAAGGTTCATCTATATCGATGTCATCTGTTGTTGGAGAGAGAACGTCAGGTGTCTGAGAATGAATTGATGAAAGGACAAAGGAAAAGAATGCGGGAGAGATGGACAACCTATGTTAAGCTCAGGAACTTCTTGGTGATCTGTGACCGTATGCGATGAGTGTGAAAAAGGGGGCTTTGAAAATATTCGCTCTAGATGAGTAACATCGGACTGAGGATTCAGAATATCTTTAACATCTACCTTTTCCCTTTTAAAGCCTTTGACAATACCACTTATAATTCCCGATTTGGAAACCTATATAACAAGATGAAACGAACTAAGAAAAGCTATGGAAAGACAAATCTTACATCAGTATAAACAACTGATATTAACTTGAACCTGTGATTTCTTCTGACTTGAAGAGAGACTGAAGGCAGCATCTGCAGCAGCTGCTAGGACTTTGTCATGGAGGCACGGATAAGACTCGGGAATCCTAACAAAAGCACCGTTCTTTTCCATCAGGAATTGTAATGATAATCATATTACAGGATAAATTCTAAGATTGACGATTCCCTCGCACTAATGGTTCAACAGATAAGAAATGTACCTGAAACATTTTTCACCACTTAATAGGGAGATGAAGGCCAACTCACAACCATTTGCCTAAAAGATGCTCAATGTTAGATAGCTATCGTCAAAAGAATCACAGCACACAACACACTAACTGAAATACGGGGAGTAAGAAAAACATCTAAGAATGAAAATTGTGAGGTGAAGCAGTTCGCAACTCCATTGTTTAACACTTCCCTCCCGTTCCCATCACCAGAAAAGAAAACAAGCTAAACATTTTTCTAACAGTTAGCAATTAAATGAATACCATTGTGATGTGCCCATCATCAGAACTCATTATCTTCTCTAAGTTTGCCTTGAAACTCCACCTTAGAACTGACATTAGAGAGCTTTCTTTAAGCAATTCTAAATCTGGAAGTGATCTGTAGCAAAGACGGGGTTTCGATATCAGCAATTCGAATACAACTAACAACAGCTCAATTAACTCTCAAGAGCATTCAATCTGCATTACACAAACCTAAGAAGAAGCCTAAAATGATCCTAGCCCACAAGCAGTTTACCTGATTTCAATTACACCAGTCTGAAACAGCAAAATCACTCCACAAACTTTGTTATCTTTATTAAAAGTTGATGCCCAACAACAAAGTACTGTATGCTTCACTTTATAAATACTTTTAGTGTTTCCCTGAAAAGGAGTGGGTGAAGAATATCAGTCAACTAGTAAACATATTACGTGGTTTATAAACAAACAAGAAGGAAATAGAATTACTTGAATGGTGTTCTTTGTAGAGTAAAGGCGCAACGAATCCTCGCAACAAAGCAGAATAAGTGAATCTGTTAATCTTTCTGCAGTGGTATCTATATCTGAAGAGTTTTGCTTGTTATTATCATGTGAGCTAATCCTTGTTTGATTAGGTTTGTCGATTGGCACATTCTTCCCAACTGTATCTTGACCCGACTCTTCCAGCTTATCATCATCACTTCGGCCAGAGGTTGGAGAACTACTGTCTGTGGAAGGAAAAATGTTGGTTTCTGTAAGGTTTTTGTTGGCACAACCCCATTGAAAGGATTCACGATTGATTTTCGACAGAGATTATACTTGCCTATGACATACATGGAAACCACATTTGCTTTCTTTTTTGGATGCCATGGATGAGCGTTGATCGATCTACCACTACCACTATCAATGATGTTGAGAGTTGCATCCTTGGTTAATACAAACATGGTTTCCTCAGTAGAATTGGCAGGAGTATCAGGCTTTACCTCCTCTGGTCTCCTCTCAATGCTATGAATCTTTGAACGTTCTACTCCAGTCACCGAAATGATTGGAGAAGTAGAGGCAGACATACAGTCCGTAAGGAACAAAACCGATAGTGAATTCATGTCAATCATTGCTACCTGAGATTAAGCATCTGATTCAATAATCCATCTCAAAAAGGGGCAACAACCTGAATAAGTATGAAAGAAGATTAGTTAGTAAAACTACAACGAGAGATGATACTCACACGGCTACATTCAAAACCCACAGCAAGTTTGGCTCCAGAGTTGGTGAAATGAATTGCATGGATGGGGGAATTAAGAAGAGAAAAAACCGCGGTGTAGTGAAGTCCTCCCCCTTCAGGTAAACTGCGAACTATGAGAGACAGACTGCTTCAGATTGAGAATGTAAAGCCGAATAATAATTTCCCAAGCTAAATACTACTTACAATGCATGAAAAACTATAAGTATGCCTGAAGAACCCCACAATTTAGTGAGAGAAAACGAGGACCAATGATGGATTAAACATTCCTTTTACAATGACGATAGCCAACTTGAATCACCATTAACTTTCAAGTTATTCACAAGATTTAATGGATTGGTTTATTTTCACATCTAGACCTATGGAAATATTTAGAACTCCCAAATGGTTTTTTGTTTATTTGGTAGTCTCATCTAAATCACTCTCAGCATGCTTCAAATAAGGGAATTCAAGCTTCAAATAAGAGAAGCGAAAACTCAAACATGGTCACGATTATCAAGTTTTAATAATTGAAAAACCTTTCTCTGAATCTAAGTCATTTTAATATAACAAGATTGATCTTGATGCTCAGCTATCTGCATATTTTGAAACTTGTAGTGCCCTACCCATTTTGGTCACATAGACATATTCTTCAGTAGGTTTCTTCAATCTTCACAACGAGAGAGCTTAAAATTAGTTAAAAATCTAGAAATTTAATTGTGGTTACTAGAGTGACTTCTATAAAACTTTAAAATTAAAAAGTCAGAGACAAAAACGGCACATCTCCAACTTACCTTCATTTTTGGTCTCAGTTACATAGAGAAAACTTGTCTCACGGGAACTACCCTTTAGTTTATAAATGCGAACCTACTCAAACATCAGATGGAAGATATAAAATAATATCATAAAACTTTCAAACTAACAAAGAATAAAGAAAAAAGGAGGAAAAGAACCAGTTAAGAAATGTTACTGACCACTCCACATGCATTACCAACAGCCAAAGTTGATGTGATGGAACACAAATCAAATTTTGATACAGGATCACTTAAAGATGCTATTTGTACATCTTGCGCCTGCAATTTATCTGAGGTCCTTAGAGACATGTATGGTGTGTTGCACCAGTTAGTTAATGGAACTATGGGAAAGGAACTCTAACCTTTACTTCTAGAACACAAATTGGTGAAAGAACAGGATAGGTAGCATTCCATAACCGTACACATCCATCCTCATAACCTGCTATGTACACTCTTTCAACAACAGTATTTGCTCCAAATGAAAATTGGCTGGGAACTCCACCAGTCAATGGCCACTTTGTGCCATCAATCAGGACAGGAGAGGAACCCTGTTTCTTAACAATGCCAACCTGAGAGATTAGATGAAACCACTTGATGATATACTATCGACGGAGAACCAAATGCTTAAATAACATAGAGGACTATTTTTGAGCCATGATACCTCAGAAAGAACTTTTGATAAGTTTCCATCTCTGGGAAGTGCAATGAATCTTGCCGCAGTTATAGTTGGATCAGATAAAGGTACTATGGCTGGGAATTTTGCAGCAACAACAGGTGTTTCCTTCTCTTGCTTAGATAGTAAGGCAGACAAGCTAGGACCACTGTACAGATGTAGCTGTCCTGGATTTGTCAGTGTAAGAAGATCCGTTTGGTGAGTACTTGCCACAGACCCAGAACTTGGCAATAAAATAATGTCAGCAAACGATCCGGTAAGAGTAAGATCCAAGCGTCCAGTACATTTTAGTGTGTCCAACTTAGATGACCATTCCAGAGTCAATACCTGTCCATCCAATTCACTACTTAGAGCAACTACTGTTATGACAAAGGAAAATACTGATTCATCACTACAATAAACAAAAGACAAAATACACACCAAAAATCAGTATTTTGAAATATTCCATGTGAATATCATTTGAACTGGATTTGAGTTTGTATTTGATCCTTAAAAATGTTAGTGCATGTTCAATATTTTAACATTTTCTATGAGGGTTTCTAGCCTTTTTGAGGATTCCACCAATCATGAGGCACATCCCGCAAGTAAACTTCTTGTTTGGAAGATAATGGAGTGACTAAATCTTATGTTCCATTATTATTAGCCAAAGTGTGTGTGCATATGTATATGTATATATATATGTATGTATGTATGTATACATATGTAGTTTCTTTCTAGTTGCCAAGGGATTTCGAACTGAGATGGTAATAGATAGTGTGATATTTGCATACTTATACGTGGAAAAATTTCTTTAAGATTGAATTGATCTGTAGATGATGTCTTCTGAAAATTCTAATTCATATCATAATTTGATTACGATATGTGGCAGCTGCTATGCTAAAAAATGCAAGCTGTTTTATGATAAAATAGAAAGTAAAATAAAGATTCAAAAGCAACACCAACTAGATTAATAACTAGGAATGAAAAACTAATAGCTAAAATTCAAAGCAGTTTCAGTCCGAATAGAGGAATGAAAGGTGAAACTCACCGTCAGAACTTCTTCAGATCCTATTTCATCACCACCATAGATAAATAGCTGACCATCACAATTATTAGATCTACTGCGTTTGGACCAGTGCAAGACAATAACAGGCAGCCTCTTTTTAGCAGATGATAATTGTAGCCTAACAATATTGTTAGAGACTTCACTCTGTTGGTTCTTAGAAGAGGGAGCAGTTGATAATTTCCATAACAAGATGTCTCCATCTATATAACCAACAGCAAGAATGGAACCATTAGAAGAAGCCCAACAAAGAGCACTTATCTCTTTCTCCTGTAGGTGATAAGATATATTGTCTTCATCATTAGTATCTGCTGCACTTTGAGGGTTGCTGATTCCACCTTTCAGTTGGAGGTCCTTACCGCCTCCAACAAAAAGAACTCGAGCTTCAGAAATATCCCAAAGAATTATCAAGCCATTCTGATAGGCAATCAGCAGTCTGCAAAATCCCCAATGTGTTAGAAGATATACAGTGCTGATCAGGACAGCTAAAGTAATTTGTACAGCAAGATGATAAAGCATGGTTAAGAAAAGCACATCCATGTTAACAAATTTCAAAGTTCATGCAACAAATGGCTCAAAAGAAAAAAAATGAAAAAGAAAAAAGCTATTAAATATAATTAGCTTGCTGTCATGAACAAGGATTGTGCCTGATCCAAGAACACCAGCCAAAAAGAAAAACAAAAGTAATTGTATCTTGCCTATTTTCGGATGGACTAGATTGTGGAAGAATTCCAATAACAGGTTGACGTTCAGGAGATGGAAATCCAGCAGCTTCTGTGAATAGGCCAAGACAAAGACGTTTAGCACAATGAAGAAAACATGAGCTAAAATTAGACATAACTTGGCATCATCACAAAGTAAAAACTTCACTAGCCATACTAGTAAGCAAACATCAATAAGAGTAATAAGCAAAAAAGAAAACAGTAAAAGTGACGGATGAACATACATACATAATACACGGCCTTTTTCTTAGCTTTTAAAGCATATTAGTGAAACCTTCTTAAATAAAAAGCTATAACAACAAATATTAAACATTGGTGATATCCACCATGTATGGTATCTTGAAGAATATATATAGAGCAATGAATGAAACTGAAAGAATATCATTAGAAAACACCAGTCTATCCAAGCAAGAAAAGTTACCTTTTAAAGAGCTTTCAGGTATTTGATATGGCAACTGCAACAATTTAGGATCATCAGCATCAAACTTCACCACAGAAACCATACCAGACTCATCTCCGAGGTACCTATGAGTAATAAACAATGCAATGTATCACTCATGCAATAGTCTTCTCCACTGCCAGCAATTAGCAGCCTATTTGACACTTTGTGTTATGGCAATACAGTACATTAGGTAGGAGCCGCTGATAACAGAGAAGGCACTAATATTTGATTCCCATTGTAAACAACACGCCAGACATCTGTCCTCCAGGTTCCAGACCTATTAAAATAAGTTGACAGGTAAGGTAAGAGTATGCATAAATTTCAGTCAAATTACATCAAACCATATGCACTATCCCTAAAAAATGCCACTGGTATCATCCTCATATATTTGGAAGGTTTTCTCTTTGAAAGTTTTCGGAAAAAATTTTCTTTTTTATGCTAGGTCCAAAGACAGCAGACAGGATCTTTTGTGTGTGTGCTCTGTGTGTGTGTGGCACGAAACTATAACTGCATAACTCAGTACCTGAATATCATTCTCATTAGTTATGCTGACTAAGAAACCCCGGTTTCGGAAAAACTGCAGAAAAATACTACACACGTCAGTTCCCACTAAACATAAATAGGCAAAACCAAAAATATTGTTAGAATAACGAGTACAACCTCCAGATACTTAAAAGGCAATGATTTTGGGGACATTACAAGCCCTTCAATACCATCACCTCCAAACACTTTGATTCTCCCATCCCTACAACAAGCAGAATACTTAAATTCAAGTATAAAATAAAAAGAATGGTTAAAAGTGTGGGGGAGAAAAAAGAGAGGAAGAGAAGTTGGAAGCGAGATGCTTACAGAGTGCCAACAGCTAAAAGGCGCTGAACTGGGTCAAAAGCAAGAAGTGACGATGTAGAAGGAATACCATAGTGGATCGATACCTGCAAGTCCAAGTCTTCCGGCTTCAAACTGCCACGTCCCACCTTTCCCTGAACAGAGGAAATGATAACAACTCAGAAGTGAGTATTATCATCTTCTTTAACTTATCATTTTGAGTTTCAACAAGCTTTCTTCACTGATCACTTGTACCCATCTTTACATATCAACCCCACAACCGATGCCCACTTAAACAACGTTTCAAGAAACAAGAAACAAGAGACGGCGTGAAGAAGGCAGAATTTATTTTATTTTTTTTTGGAAGTTCACAAAAACTCAAAACTTTTCAGCAAATAAAGGCAATAACAAGGATCACCATGATTAAAAGTGAATAAAAACTAAAAGGGTAATCTCAAAATATTCGAACTTGATTGATGCGGATTGATCATTGATCATCGTGACTGACCTGATGGTGGATGGCCTTTTGAAGAAGTCGCTTCGCCGCTAACATGGCGTATTAGAAACAGAGAAGGTGGAGTGGATTTGGCGCCTGTAAAGAAAACGAACTAAACAATCTTGACTATATAAAATGCAGACAAATTGAATTGGATGATGTACTTTTTTTGTTGTATCTGAGTTGGTAGGGGTTAATCCAAAGCTCTACGATGCTCGACCTTCCGTGCTTTTCTTGACTTTGCTTATAAAATTTTGATACTGTTGACGATGGTTGGGGTAAGATTCTCTGTATTAAGTTGTGGGATAGTAAAGAACTGCATCAATCACAAAAGGGGATGTAGCTCAGATGGTAGAGCGCTCGCTTAGCATGCGAGAGGTACGGGGATCGATACCCCGCATCTCCACTTCATTTTTCGTCATTGGATGCACACCTACGACGCCATACTGCTATCATAACTCGTTTCATATCGACGGCGCCGCATCACAATCATAAGAATCGACACAAAAGAGGCACGTACTGTTTGAACCCGACAATATCTGAGTATGATATTTTTGCGGCGGTCATATGATGTCGAAGAAACTGAATGTGAATCACTTTGGCATTGGAAGAGATTTAGTTCCTGGGAAAGTAACTTAATTGGAAGAATAGAAGTAGACAACAGGATCAGACCAAACATCTTTTTACATTTATGTGACCAAAAATCCTGACAAAGTTTTTTTGCTTAAACTCAAATTTGACCCCTAAATTTGGTTGGTTCAAATTATCTAGCTCGAGTCTAAGGGTGCTGACTTAAATCCTAAAAATAACATCATTTAATTTTTTTTTAAATAATTTTTTAAAACAAAAAAACACAACCATTATTTTTTGGATGCGTATTGAATAAATCTTTAAGTTGACGCAATAATTACACTACATCCACGTTTTAAAATTCAAACGGTCACTTAAATTCAGGTCACTCTTATCTATTGTTATAAATAAATTACTCATATCCAAAGCCAAAGTCAAATTCAACCCTAAATTCAATGAAGTTCAAAATATCTAGCTCAAACATAAACCCAAACAAACATAAGGCACCCAAAACCTAACCCAACCTAATTTTTAATTTTACATTTTAAAAATAAATACCATTTTACTTGAAATAATATCATTTTATTATAACTCAAACTTCAAACCAAACTAAACTAAACCCAAACAGCCCAATCCCAGCCCAGTCGAGCCAAATTGGATCAGCCAAAATCCTGGCTTTATTCGCATCTCAAAACAATTGATGCTTTAGATTTAAAAAATGTTAGTTTATTAAAATTGAACAAATTATCGTCTTTTTAATTAATTGATTTTTTTACCATTAGACAAAATGATGTCGTTTGAGTCGATCCTAATCTCGATCGACTTAGCCCGACGTTAATATCGCTTTGTTTCGCGCCGAGGAGTGATGTCGGTAGTAGCAAATTCTAACATGCATTCACGGTCTTGGACAACAACACTTGGATCTCATATATATGTCGGGGCCTTTTTGCATGGAGTTGTTGAGATCAGTCCAACAGGCGCAATCTACAATAGTCCAACAACCTTTATCCCTTACGTTGCTTTTAGATGCCTAAATGTTGAGTAAAGACTAAAGTAACACTATACCAGAATTCAACAAGGTGACATTCAAACACTGGCAAAACAAGTCGAGCATATTTTCTGTAACTGAAACGTCAAACATTGCAAGAATCTACAAGTTCTATAACAATTTTATCATATCATATATCAGAAGTATCTACAAAATAACCGCCAAAAGATGACTATAGTTCCACAATAATAATCATGAAGCTACAACTGGTACTCAGAGTACATCTAATTTCTTGTCAAAGCTAAATAAGTAAGTCTGAAGTTCTATGGAATAAGGATGAAGCTTCCAAAATGAAATTTTCAGATCAGGGAAGACAAGAAAGATGTCCAACCAAAAATGAAATTCAAAGTTACGTATAAGGAAGATTAGAAGCACTTGAGGTATGAAATGGAAATTGGATCGACGTACCGCTTTAGGTCTGCCAAACCAAAAACCTAAGCAAAAGGTCAACAACAAAATCTAACATTAGAAAAGGGCATTGCTTATTAAGAAATTTACCCCAATGCAATAGGATGATTACCTCTGATTCCTCATCTTTTCTTAAACCCATACTTCTTCCGTTCATAAAACAGATCTGTTTTTGCACTTCCTAAGTTTACAATTTTTGGACACCCATCTCTGTCCTTTTCCTGTTGAGTACACTCTTTGCAGTAATATGCATCAGAAATACCCACACCTCCACAGATAACACACCTCCCTTGGAAAGATCCGTAGTTGCATTCATCACACACCCGCACAAGTGTGCAAGGACGCACGTAAGAATCGCAGATTACACATTTACCATCACACTTTTCGCACAGCCGTCCAATAGCAATCCCTGGTTGCTTACGACACATAATCAAGTCAGGATGATGCTTGGCCATTATTGCCGAACTCTAGCAGACCTGTTTTCAGCAAGTACAATATATCAAATTAATAAGATAGTCAATTTACTAGATGAAGCTTTCCATATAAAAGTTATATCTTGCAAATTGAAACTATAACATCTTCATACAGCAGTTATCTTGCTAGTTTGAATGTTCTTCCATGATATTAATTTTCACGTACAAATATTGAAAACATCATTTGTTAGAAAACCTTTATACCTTCTCCTTCTCTCCACAATCAAAGGTAACCACACAGCCAAGCAAGTGATAACAGATTCACAAGATTAGGAAACGAGTGGACACTAAGTAGAATCCCATAGAGATAGTAAGGACAAGTTACTCAATAATTGATTGCTGTGATAACAGTATTTTATCTTCAAGACGGAGGAGGCCAATCCGACTTTAACAGTACAAAGCAAATCAGCTAAAACCAAACTAAACATGAAAAATTAACACATAAAAAATGATAACACAGAGAATCAGAGCAAAGTTAAGTTGAAATAACATAAATTGAATTCTTCATAGCTATCAAACAAGCTCAAACTTCAAAGTTTAATCCAAACAATTGAGCAGCCTTAAAAAGTAGCTGATTCCCCAAACCTTTAAATCTCCGAAATACCAAAAAAAATTGAGCTTCTCCGATCACAAAGACCGAACAGAGCTAATCTACGAGTGAAAAGATATCCAAATTTCATAATCTGACTTTTACAGAACTAACAAACTGAGCGAATACGAAGTCTAGGGTTTCGAAAAGGAGAAGAAAGGCAGAACGAAACTTACTTCTCTCTAGCCCTTGAAGCTGGATCGTCTCTTTCTCTCTCTAGCCCTCTGAAGACTCCTCTTCTGCTCAAATTCTGCTCCCTTGCCGCCCTTTCTCGATTGGTACAAGATATAAGATTTGCCGACTTTAGAATCTGGAGTTTTCGACTATGACTACTATTATTGATTGGACAAAAGAGCCCCCACTCAAATCATTGGCAACATAAGAGAAAGCAAGTGTAATATTGTCATTTGAAGAACTTCTTTTTGAAAAATAAAGTAAGGGTCGGCTTGCGATTTGGGCTACTAGACTTGGGCTCACCTCCAGGTTGGAGCCCGACTTAGAAAATTTATGTCCTGACCCGAGCACAGGATAAGTTCAAGTTCAATTAATCTTCTTTTTATTTAGATGTCATTTTATTTGATATTTTCAAGTTTTGGGCTCTGGTCCAAATTAGGTTACCTCATTTTGCGTCCAATTGTACCGGATTTAAATAATGATCGGTATCGGTTGGTATCGAAATTTTTAAAAAATAGAATAATTTTTTGTAAAATTTTCAAAAATTTTTAAAATCTCCCTCCCTCCTTTCTCTTTTTTTCAAAGTTTTTTTAATCAGTTATTTTACTCACTTTAACCTTTCTAATTATTGTGAATTTTTAAAATTTTTTGAAAATTATAATAAATATTTTATCAGTAATAATAATTATAAATTAAATTAAAATTAAAATTAAATTATTTTTATTTAAATTTATTTTAATATTTTATATAATATTTATTAATAAAGTATTAATAAAAATATTTTATTTTTTAAAATAAATAATTTAAAAATTATTATTTATAAACTAATATTTATTATATATATTTTTAATTATTAAATCAAAATTTATTTGAAATTTATATATTTTAAATATATATTTTAAATTTAACTACATTTTTAATAATTATTAAGTTAATTTTATAAATTAAATTAAAATTGTGATTATTATTTATTATTATGATTTTTGGAGACAGGGTTAAAAATATACAGTACAACTATACAATATGACAATTGACTACTTTGTAATTTAAAAAAATTAAAAACTATTTCATAAATTTAAAAAATTACCCGAAATAGTACCCGTATTAACCGATACTAGTATAATACCGTACTATAATCCAGTCCGATACTAAATCCGGTACGGGTATTTATAACTGATAACTTCGAGTAGGTGGGATAAATATTGTCATCCCTAGTGCTAATATTTAAATTTTATAATTTTCAATTATTTAAGACTCTCTATTTTAAACCTTTTTTGAAAAATTACCATAAAACATGCACGGTATAAATATTATATCTCAACTGATTAAATATCATCGAATTAGTAACACAATTTAATTCCTCATCTCAAATTAAATTTGATTTAGATTAATAATCATAATAAATCATTAATTCATATTGAATTTAATTATTTCAATTTGAGTTTAAAAATTCAATTAAATCTCCAAGCATTCTTAATTAGTTCATGTTTGATGTTTACAACACATATTTTATTGTTTTGTAATTAAAGTGTTAAATAATTGAAACGTAAGAGAAAATAATTTGAAAAACAAAATTATTTCGTATTTTGAAAATTATAATTTGTTTAATTATCACACAACCCTTCCCCTCATGTTTTATTAAATTTTTATTTATTTTAAACCTCAAAATAATATATTTTTTAATTTTTTAAAAATTCTAACACCAATAAACCACAGGAGAAAATTATGTAATAACTAAATAATAATATAAAGGTGAAAACGTTCTTTTTCATCATCAACACCTAATTGAAGTCCTGCTGAGGGGCAGGGTAGAGGGAAAAGTGAATTTTCAAAACATGAAAAAAAAATCAAATGGCGTATAAGTCAAAGTGTAATTAACTCTAAAAATAATAAAACAAGTTAATTAAAAATGAATTTAAATTGGACTGTCTTATTAATTATGATATAAAGAATAACTAGAGCAATATTTGAAATTACATACAAGATAATACCCTACAAACTGGGAAGGCATATCCAAAGTGCAATTCAACTAGCATCAGTAATACCGTGAGTACATACATATTTGTTCTTGTAACAGCATACGAAAGGCATTCGGATTTGGATTCGGATTCGCCAGGTTCATGTCTATCGAAAAGGTGTATCGAGCTTGACAGCAGACTTACAGGAGGCCACACAAACGAGGCCTTGAACAGAACTGCCTTCCATTGGCTTTAACAAGGGCCATAACTCCGGCAGTTACTCCGGCCAACAGCACAGAAGACAGATACTGGTGCGCATTTCGGCCGACTGTTGATTTAATTACGAAGCATAATCAATCAACTCTTAACTGAAAAGATGAAGAACTTGACACAAGAAAAATGAAATGCATGAGTTACCTTGTTGAAGTGTGAAGGAAGTCACAGTCAAACCTCCAATTAGTAGAGCTGATGCTACCGGGAGATACTGACAATAAGCAGGAAGGTTTTAAGTATTATCTTCTAATTAATCTCTGTATAATGATTTTGCAACCAAACCAGGAAGCTTTTTTTCATAGTTACTGTCCCGGTACTTTCCGAAGTAAGTATAAGTTATATGTTAGTTTTGATGCAAGAATGTGAAAGTAAATATAGATTAATGCATCCTGATATAGAATGCTTGATCTTCAATGTGATGAGATGAGGTAAGGTTTGAGTGTGAATTTGTACATAAATGCAGAGAAGGTGGGCAATAACAGGAACTTTGGATACAGAAAGAGATGATAAACTTACAGAAAATGATTCAAATCCGTTTAGCTGAAACGGTGAAGGACCATTTCTGTTTATAGTATAGTGACCACTTATAAGATCAAGTGCATCCTGCAGGCATTTGAAAGAGCTTATGGTTAACTACACAATAGACCAGCACGGGCTTTCTTGATGCGATAAGAAGTCCTTAATACTGAAAAGAAAAAGCGGCAGATCACCTGTCGTACTCCATCTTGAAAATTATTCAAATAGTATCTTGAAAGAGCACTTATACCATCTTTTATCATTCCACCAAAGGTCTGTCTTCCATATCTGCAGTTTCCCAGAGCCAAATGTGTATAATGATGTCATATATACACAGTATATCCGTCACTAAGTACGATTTCTATTCTGACTTACCTCACCAAGTCCCCTTTAAGGGCATAAGTTCCTGCATATTCAAGGCTTATCTCATCACCTTGCTCAGCCCACACTGAAACATCCAATAATGAAGCTGAGAATTTTGGTAGAGCCATTCTACCCAAATTTGAAAATTAGAATAGTAACCAAGATATTACATACACGTCCTAAACTTTACATAGTCTTCATTGTACATGGAAATGCATTCTGTAGAAGTAAGTACTCCTATTCTTTGTAATTGTTCAGTCAAAGACTTCTCAGCAAGATAGCTCTGTTTAAACAGAACAGGGAAGAAAATTAGGTAACACGTCTAAAGTTGTAATATCAAGCTGCAGAATTAGTTAGTGACAAGAGAATCAGTAAGTAATGGAAAAAATTTAATCCATAACCTTGTCCACCAACCTGGGTAACATTTGTTCGATCTAGGCAATCAATGCAGTTGGATCTGATGATACCTTTCTGCTCCTCTTTTATGGCTCCTTCTGTGTCTATACGGAAGTATCTGCTCAGCTGGAACAGTAATGATTAAAAACGATATTATGGAAAGCCAGTATAACTGGGTCACAAGTACTTGGAAAGAATTTTCAAGAAATTCTTGCTCTCATTACCCATGTTTTTGGAATTCCTCCGATATCTGATCATACAGTACTTCTAGGCCTTCAAATTTTGAGTTGCCACAAATATGATGGAAGTCAAAAGAAACATATCTGCAATGTAATTTAGTATATGAAATTTACAGCACTCACATGGATTCAGTTTCCAAGAAAAGGTGTGCAGTAACAAATGGTAAAACTGAAGTGAACATTCCAAAATTTCTATATGTTTCACACTTTGGCAGAGATAAGTAGTCAAAGGAAGAAAAAGACACCTCACGGTCGCAAGCTTATGCATTTCAGCAGCATATGCAGCACTTAATTGACCTTCATCACCATGCTACATTAGTAAAACAAATAATTAGTAAAACACATAAACATGGAGCATATTATATCTGGAACAAACAATTTATAATTGCACAACCAAAAGTCAAAACTAGAGTATGGACTACCCAAAATGATGTGATGCTCATAGACAATTTTCAAAGAACCGCTAATGCTGGGCATGCATGCACAAGAGTCGAAGAAAATGAAAAAACCTCTGACCTTATCAGTTAAGTCAACAGCTATGACATCCCCGTATCGTTGGGAAAGATCATGAAAATGGCGCTCTACAACACTTGACTGGGTCAAAACAGGCAAAACATACGGTAAATATGACCTCAAGAAATGGGTAAATTTTATGGGGACTTTGAGTTGAAGCATACTGTTTGCTCATGATTAATAACCCTAAGATGCGGTTTATAGCTCAAATCAACAATTTGTTCCCAAAGAAGTGGAATGGACCCTCGAACCTGAGAAAAGCAGATAGACACTGTTCAGATAGAAATTATGTGCTCCATTCTGAAGGAAACCAGAACATGATCTATACTAATTCTCTAGGCACATTTTTAGCTGGAGAGTTTGTTAAGCAAAGCATGCATGTCTCCAATTCCAAATTGCTCTGAAATATCTAATATTCAGAAGGAATATGGACATTCACGTTCCATCGGCCATAGTAAACTGTGTGATAGTTGATGTAGGATCCAAAGGAAATGGAAATTCTACAGCTTCTTTGAATCCAAACGAAGGATATCATCAGCTAGCCTTAAGAAACAAGACAAATTGGGCACGAAAGGAATAAAGATGACTGCACTATCTAGCGTCAATGGATTACAGTTGTCTGTTCACAATGATGACGATAAAGGATGGGCTGAAAAATCAAGTAAAGCTCATGGCTAGGCTAGGATGAGAAGTAGCAGTGTCAGTCAGGTCTCTTTGTGGAGGCAGGGCTACAAGAAGCGACAGGCTCGAATCTGATTAGGGTTCTGCTTGCACTGCACTATCTCTTAAGGAATGCCAGGTTCCAAGGGAAAGAACCCAGAGATTATTAACTTAAGGGAAAACACCAGGTCTTCAAGTAATGCAACTAATTTTTAACAAATAAATAGAAAATGTACCTGCAATAGTGAGGACCTAAAACCTTTCAGCTCTAGCAATTGCTCAGTTTCAATAGAATTAGCCGCATCTCCATTAAAATTAGCTCCTCTTCTCCACATTCGTGTTCCTAGACCACAGAATTATCATATAATGAACAAAAATATGAACCACTTACTTGCAGCCAAAAAGTAGTAATCAGTATCATTTATTCCCTAAATGTACATACCTAAACGGCGGTTACACCTTCTTGAAAGTAATGTAAGTGTGGCTGGTGAACCCTTCAATGTTAACTGTACAGCTCCAAAGCGTATATCTTGGTTAAGTGCATACATTTTTCTGGAGAACAACTATCAAATAAAATACGCTACTTATAGTCTTATACACTGCATTTAGAGCCCCTGAAGACAATTAAAGATGTGAACCAACAAAGTCAGCAACAAAGATAATAAAATATAACATAAAGGGCATCATAGGCTTTCAGGATATTTCCTTGTACTATAGGAATGATGAACTCGTCAAGCTGCCAATAAAAGAGAGAAGAGAAGGGGGGAAAAAAAAGAGAGAGTTGTTAGGAAGAAGAAAATATTGTACTGGAACTATTTTTCTGAAGAATTAATATTACTAATTAAGAAACAAGAAAATCACGCCAATATACTAGCCTAATGGGCAGCCAATGCAATGAATATCTCTTTTTACCTTCAGCTCAATAAGTTCCTCTAATAGATTTCTGTTCCAAACAAATCGAGGGTCAGCCTGGAATGCAGCAAATAAAAGTTTAATAATCTCAACAACTAAAGGTGTTGCAAATGCGTGCAATGTACAAAAAATAAGCATATAGATTGCAGTTTAAAGATTGTCTCTAAAAATGAATTTGAAAATCAACTGAACAACTACAATTTAATATTATTCCCAAAACCACCAGTATCTTTTTTTGAAGTAAAAGGATATTTGAGAAGATTGTGAAAATCTGAAGAAATTTCTACAGAGTGAAGTTGCTCTATCAAAACAGTTCTAGCAAATAGATGTAAACTTTTCTGAAAAATACATCCATTTAATCTAGAAATAACTTTTCTAAACTTTTACAAATTCTTTTAATTTTGGGTTTTATCAGGTATTCAATTACCAATTTATTAACGACAAATACAAATATCCACCTGCTTCCAAAATGGTTTAGCCATCCACTCTTCTGCTAATTTGGATCTTCTCTGTAAACTAGAAGATAGGAGAATGTGAAATTCTTTTAAAATCGTAATCACTGACAAGAAACAATCATAACCGAGATTTATTACAAGATAAAAGAATTTACTTTAACGTCATATCTGTTTCATATGAATAGTACAACCCAGGAGTTGATTCCACTATTTTCAGTAAATTCATGTAGTAAGCCTCATCTCTTTTCTGCAATTAAGATATAATGCCTGATGTTCAGAAACAAAAATGGTCTCAAAAGGTGAGGATATAAGTTTAGCATCAAACATTACTTCTTGTGAAGTTGAAAATTTCAATGCTTCGTTGCAGGAGAGGAACTTCATAGACATTACGCGAAAAACAGGAAAACCAAGAAAATCTCCAGCTTCTTTTCGAGAAGTTATCACAAGCACGTAAGTTCCTGCACCAACATAAAGAAAATTTTAAATTCCAATGTAGTAAACAGAATCAGGAAACCCCATCACAGTATAACTCACTTAAGATTACTCAAAAGCCCAAGAAACAACCTTGAAACTTTGTTGCAAATGGAATGTTTAGCAATTACCTGCAAGCAACCTTATTGTTCCCGCCACGCCATAGACTGTCGAAGTTTTAGACGGCCTTCCAAAATTACTTTCATCTGCAACAACAAGCTAACCAATAAACCATCAAAAGCTTAAAAGAAAATTAGAATCTTGAAGTTCCCTTAACAGCTTTCATTTATATGTTAAAAAAACTTCAAAAAAATCACAAGAATCACGGAACCTAGAACAAGTCAACGCATGAAATGAGAAGAAATAGAGTACCGTTAATGAGCTCGATGTCGCCATCGTTACGGCGAATCAAGAACCCTTGATTTGGAGACGTGACAGATCTGATCACATACTTGTCCTGAAACTCTTGCAATTCCAACTGGTCCTGAAGCTTGAACCTACTTGAAGAAGAAGACAAGGAGGATTCCATAGTAGAAAAGATCGTGAAATGGATGATACGATTGATTGTTTGTTTGGCTGGCAAATCAATGATCTGAGGACCAACTGAAAGGAGACAACAAGGTCATAGCCGCATTAACTATTAAGACGTGAACCGACAGAGAATGCTATTTTGGACTTTTTGCGCTAAATTTATGTTCTTTTTTAAATTTTTAAATTTTCTTTGTTTTAATTACGAGTTCTTTTTGGACTTTTGACCGAAGGAAAAGAGAACACTGAAGGGATTAGATCTTCTCTACCAATTCCATTTCACACCATTTACATAAATATGTAGAATTTAGAGAAATATGTGGATGAGATCGTATGGAACAGAATGTGATAACTTTAAAATGATTCGAATTATTTTATAATATTAATTAAAAATATAAAAAGGTTAATCAAATATTACAATTTAAACAAAACAAACTTAATCACTAATTTCGTTAATTTCTAACTTTAATTTTATTAACATAAATATTTTCTGTATTTTGTTAATTGTCTATATATTTTTATATAAGAGGATAACATTTTAAAACTACGAGCTAATAACAATTAATTAGCAGTAAGGTTACGTATTTTTGGACTTCCTCAAATTTTATTTATTTACAAAATTTTTACTGAGTTGTTGTTAACAATTAATAAAATATGATAGAAGAATATAATGAGATAATATAAAAATTAAAATAAATTACAAAATTTAATGTAATTATTTTTAAAATAAATAAAAATATTTTATTTTATTACAAATAAAAGTAAAACAATCAATTAATTAACTCATATATTAATATTAAGAATAAATATAAATTTTAAATTCAATTTTATTAAATTTTAAGCAAATAAACTTAATTTATTTGATAGTTTATGATTAATATAATTAATTGTATAAGTTAAAACAGAGCTGTATTCTAAAAAATTTTAATTTAATTAATTTTTATATTTTTAATTAGTGTTAAAATTAAATTTTAAAATATAATTTATCCATTATTTTTAGAGAGTTACTCCAGACCAGAATCATGGAATCTTGATTAGTTTGTATTAGTTGAGAAATCGTGCTTCTGAATAATAGAATAAAAAGAAAAAGAAACATAAGAAATCCTGGAAAGGTAGCAGCTTTAGTTGTCTTACGGCCCATTAACTTTTATATACAAATGTCTTAAGAGATTACCAAGCCCGAACTCGATCAGGACCTGATCAGCCCGAAACTCAATTTGCCTGTTTTTTATTTTTTAAATAAAAATAAAAATAACTTCATTTTATTATAAATTAGCTCGAGCGAAGTCTAAAAATATTTTTTATTTTTATGTTATTATATGAAGCTCTTTTTAAAAAGTTATTTTTTAATTGACAACCAAACAATCAACTGACTTCTTAAATAAATTCTTCTAAAAAAAGCTTTACTAATATAAACGCATCCAAATAAATACTTTAAGCTAGACTTAGAGTTGTCGTTTAATCAAAATGATGTTAAGTTAAAAGGTCCGCTTAAACTCGAGACTGTGTTTGGGACGTGCTACACAAATCCACCCGAATTTTGAGACAAATTCAGATTGTGGCCCTGTTTGACAAATAGCTGATTGCATTAGCTGTTAGCTGATTCTATCAGCTGATAGCTGATAGCTGATTCTTTCAGCTGATTTGACCAGCGGTTTGTATTAGCTGTTTGTTAGAGATGTTTGATAAAATTAGATGTTTACTATTAGCTGTTTATGTGTAAAATGACTTATAAGGACACGACTTAAAAAAAGATGTGAATATTATATATCTTAGTATTTCGTTGAATATTCTTATAGGAATTTAAATTTTAGATATTTAATTCTACAAAAAT
>JANVCQ010000004.1:37532249-37552635 GCA_025531925.1 Erythroxylum plowmanianum
AGACTATTTCAACAAAATAAATATATAAATACTATTTTATCAACGTAATATTGATATTTATTACTTAATTTAAAATTGTTTGATATCTTAATTTAAAATAAATACTATAATTAATTTGTGAATATTGTTCAAAAATTATATAAAATTGTAATATATATTTAAAATATTATATTATAAAAATATTTTTATTTAACTATTATTTGTTTATATATATTAATTTAAGATAATTATATTTCTTTTCGTGACAAAAGAGCTATAAATTTAAGATAATTATACTTCTTTTGAACTATTATTTGTAAATTTTAAATAATCAACTTTGAATCATGATCAATTAAACCTAAATAGGCTTCCACAATTTAATTCAAGTTAAAACCATCCATTAGGTGATGAAGTAGTTTCTTCTCTCTATCTAGAGAGAGGATGATAAAACTAAAGCCTCTGCTGTCTAATTCTTGTGTTCAACTGGAATCACCTACAGATCCAGCATCATCAAGATTCATGTGCAGATCGATTGAATGGGCACTCCACTCCACCGGCGTCGATCCTTTGTTCCACTAACTCGGATTACCCAAGAAAATCAAAGAACAGTGGCACTCTTTGAGAAGGCGCATCGGCTGTTTTGTGAGATCTAGGTGTGTTTTGATGGTTGCTTTTCTTCTCTTTAGCATAAACTATCTGGGTCTTTCTGGGATCTGTGAATCCATCAAAAAAGCCGTAACAAATGGAACCTTTTTTTGTTTTTGCTCGGCGCTTTAATATTCTACTCATGGCCTCCAAGAAAACTCAAGGTGAAAGGAGAAAAAACCTGGACGCTTGAGGAGTTTGTAGTTGGACTTGGTAGAATGAGTTGGACTTGAGTTTAGGGGGACATCGCGGTGATCTGGTAGATGTGAGAGATGCAAGGAAAAAAGGAAGAAAAGTCTCGAGAAAACGAGAGAATGAGACTGTAATGAAGAGGGCAACATCGACATTAAACAAACAAATTTTCAGCTGATTACGTGAAACGCTCCTATGAGCAGCTTATTCAAAATCAGCTGGTTGGGTTGAATCAGCCAACCCAACCAGCCAACAACCAAACAAGATAAATGGCTTTTTGATGAAGTCAATCAGTTGATATTGGTCAATCAGCTAAAAATTAGCTGATCAGCTATCAACCAAACACCCCCTGTATTAGGTTGAATCTAGCCCTCTAAATAGAAAATTGAACTTGACCTAAAACTTGGTAGAGTTCAAGTTGTCAGAAAACAAAGTAGTTTTAAAAAATTGAAAAAGTAACGTTACTATGCAAAAACAAAGCTCGCTCCAAAGCTACATTGCAAACTCTGCGATACTATCATCTAATTCCTGTCCATTGAACCGATCATATTAAACCAAGACTTCACTTTTTAAGTAGACTGCTTAGTTCTCCTTTCTCATGCATGGAAGTTAAGATATCACAGCCTCCAAGCAACTCACCATTCAAAAAAATCTGCGGGAAAGTAGGCCAGTTGCTATACTTCTTCAAAGTCTCCCTCAACCCGGAATTGTAATCTTCATCAAGCACATCGACACTCTCATAATTGATTCCTTCACGTTCAAGAATGCCGATTACCCTTTGCGAGAATCCGCACATCGGGGCACTTCGGGATCCCTTGATGAAAGCCACCACCTTGTTCTCCTTTACCAATCGGTCTATGAGCTCTTCCAGTGGAACAGTTAGTTGGACATGACGACCCGGTGTGAGACGGAGATCAGCCTTCTTCTTAGCTGGCTGTGGTATCCATGTTGCATTTCCGGATTCATTGCCTGGTGGAACTTTTCCGGTCGCCTTTATATGTTCTTCCATCCATGACTTCCAAGCTTGAGTCAGAGCTGCTCTGTCAGGTTCATCTACTACCATAACCTACGAGGCATCTCACCATCAAAATCAATGATATGCAAGTGAATTCAGAGCATCAAGAGCAAGAAGGGGAAAGAAAAGTCGGCAGACAACTGTTCGTATTCATCATTCCAAATCGTTAACAGATAACTACTGCCGTATTACACGACACGACCTGAAAAATGCAGTGTTGATGCATCAATAAGGTCACCCCTTTCGTATATCTAGCAATTCCAGCTCTAACACAGCCCTAGCATGGAAGTAGAAAAACCAAACACAGGATTCTAAAAGGGTATTTTGCAACATTGAACATGATTAAGAGTAGTTAAGGTAACAACTTTGAACATGGCCAGCTTCCATGGTATGACCAACAGTGTGTACAATGCCCAGAAATGAATTCACCGCTGTATGTCTGACAGAAAATTACTAGCAATTCCGGCTGCGAGCTGCAGCCTGCAATCCGATCAAAGTCAACAATCCTGCTACCAACCACCAACTACTATGCCAGAACGGCCTCAACACTAACCTCACCTCTATGTTCTGACACTCCACATCAACTACACAATCTTGTCTGTTCAAGACAGTGGTGCAAGTAAGTACTTTAGGCTATCAACCATCAAGTGTGGATTTCTTCACACATTCCGGTTAATTCCATGCTCATAATTACTCTATATCTACTTGTTCCAACTTCATATATGTGTCAAGAAGTAAAAGATCAAACTTTGAAAGTGATTTTCAAAGGAAAAAACCATTAAGAGCTGTCTTATACCTATTTATAAATCAAAATTAAAAAATTAGTAACTTTAATTTTTTGGATAAAAGACAAAACTTGTCTATCGTTTAAGAAATTTTAGAAATATTCCGTGAACTTTCTAATTTTCAGTTTTCTAAAAAACTTTCTTTTATACTTTAGTCGAAAAATAACAATGAAACAAATATAATATGAACATCAAATGTGCACTAATCATATGTTACTAATATAATAACTTAACATAACTTTTAAACTCAAACTCGAAACTAATTAAATTTGATTTAAATTAATAATTTAATAGCAACAACCATTATAAATCCCACTGATATGCAGGGTTAATAATTTATGATAATTATAATAAATTATTAGTTTGAGTCAGATTTAATTAGTTCGGTTTAAATTTAAGAACTTAGTTGAATCGTCATATAAGTAATATTTAACTATTACAAATGTGATGCTTACTTCGTATTGCACCGCATCATCATCATCACACCCAGTCTAAAGTTCCGCAATAAAGCGGAGTCTGGAGAAGAAGTCTGATAGTATACAGCCTTACTCCTACATAATAAAGAGGCTGTTTCCGGTGGACCAACCGCATGTATTTTGTAATTATTTTCTAATCAAAGTCTAAGAGAAGATATTTCTATTAAGAAAAAGGACCCAAAGTTACTAACTTTATGTTCAATCTACCCACCTTTCCTCGCCCCTGTGAGAAAGTGTTCAACTAACAAAGCAGCTTTTTCTTCTCATAAATCAAGTATTTGAGGGCACCAAGTAGCAACTTTTCATAATACCAAGTATCTCAAATTCCAACTACAATTCATATTCACTAGTAAAAGGCACTTTCGTTTAACCCTATATACCATATAATCCAAAGCCCGGAAATGCTATGCTATGTAGAATAAATTGAAATGAAGACAATGAATCAAGGGAAAGTTCGTACATATAGTAAATAGAGGTACTAAAGTGAAAAAATTCACCTTAATGGAGCTGCACAGCTCCGGTACCGACTTCAGGTGATTCAAAACACTAGCCGCGATGTTCCTGGTGATGCCAATGAACTGAAGATCGTTACTCCCATCATAAACGGCGTAGACACCGCAATCTGACGGAAACTTCGCAGAGAGGTCCTCCGGCGTCGACGGAACGGGAATCAAGTCAGTTTCCGAGAGAGTCCTGACGGCTCCCGCGACGACTAGAATACGATGTCTGATCGTACTTCGAGGTTTTAAGGGAAGAGAAGGGAAAGGGATGTAGGGTTTAGGGAGTGAACAGAACCAGAATTTGGGGGGATTCTGGGAAGAATGTGAAGAGACTGAGCGAAGAGAAGTGGAGGTATGTGGGGGAGGGAAATTAAGAGTAGCCATTGTTGACAAATGATAAGGCAAAAAAGAGAACACAGGCCGAAGAAGATGGAGGATTTTATGTTCTGACACGTGAGTGTGGTCTGGTTTTTATGTTTGTGTTTAGTGGGCTTGTTTAATGGGTACAAATTTCCTAAATTACAAATCCAAAAGAAAGAAAAAAGTTTGACAAGGGGTCGGGTCCACCTAGATTCGATTTCGGTTTGAAACTCAATTGGGTTCGAGCTTTATGCTCAGGTTCGACTTCGAGTATAGTCGGATTTTTAGCAACCAAATGATTAAATATACATTTTTATTTTAAAAAATTGGCTAAATTTTTTTTTTAACCTTGACCTCTACAATAGAATATAGAACTTAACCCAAACTCCAATCAACTTAAATTTTGACCCAGGTTAACTAAGTTCAACCCACGATTTGAACGAATCGCACATACACTATAGTACAGCTTGAAATATGTTGTTCCACCTATGTTTTACCTTCTGTGTCAAAAACAATTCCAGTCATCAATTAAAATCATAGCGTAGGTGGAACAGTAGATCTGTTCTCCCTAGTACATGTTTCTCAACGCTAAGGGCATTCCCTAAGAACGGAGGATTTAGTAACATTTTTGATTGGCTGTCTTGTGTTCCTAATAAGTTGTTTAATAAATTGACATGCTAAATCATATGCACAATGGGTCGGTTTAGGTTAAAAGTGGTTAGCTCAATTAGATCACAGGTTAGCACAACTTGACATGTGGGCCGACTGTTAATTGAAAAATGATGTTTTTGTTAAATTTAAATATAATGAATCGAGCCACAAGCTGACCTAACTCGTAACTCAGTCAAACCTATTGATATTCCTAGTTTTGACAATTATATTCTCAATGTTGTGTTATTAATTAACAAATTTCGTCACACCACACCTAATCCGAAGTCCCGTAATAAAGTGTTATACATCTTATTTATTTATTGCATCGATAATTTGCAAGAATTGACTTGTTTAATTTTTTATTTTTAAAAATGATTTATCAATTCAAAATAATAAATTTATTGGTTTATTACAAACTCCTACAACTAAATATTTGAGTTGAAGTGTTATTTCACTTTAAATTATTAATTTGTTAATTGATTTTTCTATACACATAATTTAGGAATTGATTAATGCATCGAAATTTATTTTAAACATATTTAGAAAGTAATAAGTACGTGTTTTTAATATTAAAATAAAAAGGTTAATATACTTTGAGATTGTGAATAATAATAATCACATTAAAATAATATCATTCTAGATTTCAAATTTTTAAATTTATAAATTAAAAAATGTAATTTTGTTGAATTATATTGAAGCAACATTATTTTTATTAAGGTTTAATCGATATTAGACCGTTATAAAATTTATTAAAGATTAAATAAAATTGAAAATTTTGAAATATGATTTAAAAAGATTGTTCTTACTTGAATAAAAAATTTGAAGTTTTGTTACTAAAAAATAAACTATAAAATAAAAATTAATTATTTTATTTTAGTTTATAAAAAAATGATGAAAACTGGGCAATTAATTAATAAATCAATCAGCTTTTAATAACAGAGATCGTTAAAATAAATCAAACTAAAAAATTAAAAAATGAACTGAAAGATTAGTCGATTCAAGATTTTTATTGTTAAACCAATCAAATCAATTCAATTTTTTAATAATTAATTTTTATAGTAAGAGTCAAATCTTTCAAACTTTCATGTAAAAGTTCAAATCAAATCCAAACTTCTTCCATTAATTTCATTTTATTCTTTATGAGGGGTAAAGTTGCGTATTATGAGACCTTTTCATATCTCATTTTATTGCGAAACTTCGGACTAGGTGTGATGACGATGATGATGATGATTATGATAAAATTAATAATGTTTTATTAATTTTAAAACATTAATAAAACATTATTTTTATTAATGTTTTAAAAATTAGATTAAAAGTTAAATTACGACAAGATGTATAAGGTTTAATCGGTATTAGACCGTTATAAAATTTATTAAAGTTTAAACAAAATTGAAGAATTTGAAATATGATTCAAAAAGATTGTTTTTACTTAAGTTTTGTTACTAAAAAATTATACTATTAAATAAAAATTAATTAGTTTATTTTAGTTTATAAATAATAATTGATAAAAATTGTCAATTAATTAATAAACTGATCATTTTTTAACAACATATATCATTAAAATAAATCAAACAAAAAAGTTAAAAAACGAACTAAAAAATTAGTCGATTCAAGATTTTTATTGTTAAACCAATCACATGAGTTTAATTTTTTAATAATTGATTTTAATAATAAGAGTCAAACCTTTCAAACTTTCTTGGAAAAGTTCAAATCAAAATCAAACTTCTTCCATTAATTTTATTTGACTTTTTTAATCTGTGTCAAAGTTCAGTCAATTTTAATCTCAAATTTAATTTAAATTCCAATCAACTTGAATTTATTTCATTTATTTCGTTTAATTTTTTAATTATTCATTATTATAGTGAGAGTTAGATTTTTCAAATTTTCATTTCAATATTCAAACTAATTCCAAACTCGAAATTAATTTAAAATCCAATCAACCCAAAACTGAATTAATATTCTCAATCCTATTTGAGACTGCATCAAATTGGGAAGAGTGAAGCTTTTGCTTATGATATGAAAAATGTTTTGTTACGTTCTTTTCACAATTGATGCCTTACCAATCAACGTTCTTTTAAGCTAACAATAAGACTCTTCACCTACATATTACTCAACCTAAGGTGATGTAGATTTTAGATTCACTTATGGACTTGTGGTGATTTAATTAGATAAATCTCGTTATCTAATTAATTCCAAAAGCTTCTTTAAGATGAGTATAATGATTGCCTTTAGTTTTGGAAGTTAATTGGATTTATATTTGACTTCATGACACTGACCACATTGGAAATTGAGATCAGTTGTCCATTTCATGCAATTAGACTTTGGAATGGCAAAGTTGGGATCAGGAGCAATATCCCTTCCGTTTGTTATATTCCTACTTTCTTCCTTTCATACCATTCACACATTTAGCTATAAATAAACAAGACGTACGTTATGTTTGACAAATAGTAGATTGTATTAGTTGTTTGTTGATTCTATTAGCGATTAACTGATAGCTAATTATATCAACTGTTTTAATCAGCAGATAATATTAATTATTTTTTAAAATGATTAAAAAGTTAACTTATAGTCAATAAGCTAAAAAATTATTGATAAACTATTTGCCAAATACCTACAAAACTAAATGGGTAGATATCATGCAATGATATAGACTAGAAATAGGAGAAGAGGAACAAACGATCTCTTCTCATTGGATCAGATCCATCCCCCTTGTTAGTATTGAGTTTTGATGTAATTAATTATAGTTTTATTATTTATTTTTAAATTTTAAAAAGCTAAACTAATGTCATTTTAAACTGTTAAATTAAAAAAATGCTAGTTTTAAAGATGGAGATTAGGTTGTTAGATCGAATGTTTTCAAAATCATATTAGAAGTTAAATTAGCTAGATAAAAAGTTTAAGATTTAAAATTTTAATCTATATTAGAATATCATAAAATATATTAAAATTGAATAAAATTAAAAATTTTAAAGTATTATTGAAGGAGATTATTCTTATTTATTGAATAATTTAAAATTTAATTTTAAAAAAGACTATTAAACAAAAATTAATTGATTTATAAAATTTGATTAATTTTTAAAACTGACTGATTAATTAATAAATTAATCATTTTAATAATAAGAATTATTAAAGTATATGAAACCGAAAAATTAAAAGCTGTAATAAAAAGTCGATTCAAAGTTTTTACAGGCTGAAATTTTTAAACATTGGTTAGACCTTTCGACGGTGTCGATGTCAACGTTAATTTAACTCATAAACTTCTATTCATTGCCATAGAGCAAAATATATAAAAAATTGAATACATATTGATGCAAGCTATAATTTGTATCAAATTTTCTAGTTTCTGAATCATTTGAATAAAATTAATTCACTTTTTTAAAATTTTCATTACATAAATTCATTCATGATTTTATTAATATTCTAAGATAACAAACATTTATTCAATTATCTGGAATTATAGCTCGAGTTAAAAAATTACTTTTAATTTGATGTTTATATAATATAACTTATATTATTCTTATTGGTCGGAAATACACACGCAATATGATTTATGTGTTACATTATTAACTTTGAACATAAATCTTTCTTCGGTACAAATGATAGTTTGTTTAGAAAATAATAAACTAAAAATAAAAGTACTATAAATTTATAAATATTAATTATTTTTTTTGGTATTTTAGGAGGTGTCCACTGGGACGAAACCGGTGATTAATTCCCTTTCGCTGCGTGATACATCCCATATGGGCGCCACAACTAGCCCAGGAGTTTGTTGCATTCTCAAGAACAGGGATCGAACCCGGAACCGCTTGGTTAAGCGACGAAGATATGCGCCACCTACACTTAATTAATATTAATATTTAATAATAAATATTAAATTATTAATATTAATTAAATGAAACCATCCCTATTAAAAATATTTATTTTCTTTCTTACCAAAGTCTCGTATGATATAAAGTTTGAAACATCTAATGGGATTAGGTATGGCAGTAAAGCTGAGGTTCCACTTGACAGTTGAATTGGATTTTATATTGAGTTTAGACTTTTTCTAAATTTGTCTTTTTCAAACTTGAGTTGTCCGAATTTATCTGACCCAAATTTCAAAAATTATAATTTCTAATTTAAAAAAAATGAGCAGGCAGAAAATTTCGTTCAACGAGGGGTATGAAATTTCCTTGATCAGGTCATGGTTAACAAAAACGAAAGTGAAAGGATTTGTTGTTATCAAAATCATAATAAGATCAATCATAGTGCTTGAATGTACAATTGAATACGTTTTTTATGCAAGCATAATAAATTTATAAATTAGATAATTAACAAAATGCAATCCCAAATTTCTAAATTTAATAAACATTAATAAATTTATAACTATTACTTTTAAGTTTATACTAAATAAATTTTCAACTCTTTCTTTTAAGAGAAAATTATAATTATTGCTTTTTAAATGTAAAATTGAATAATTTTTAAAGTGAGTATAAAAATTTATAAATTATATATTCTAAAAATTATACGATAAACTTATATTTTCTCAAAATTTTACAATTTTTCTATACACATAATTTAGGAACTGATTAATGCATCCGATATTTATTTTAAATATATTTAGAAAGTAATAAGTACGTGTTTTTAATATTAAAATAAAAGGTTAATATACTTTGAGATTGAGAATAATAATGGCCACATTAAAATAATATTATTTTAGATTTCAAAATTTTAAATTTATAAATTAAAAATGTAATTTTGTTGAATTATATTAAAACAACATTATTTTTATCAACGTTTTAAAAATTAGATTGAAAGTTAAATTGATACAACAAGAAGTGTAAGGCTTAACTGGTATTAAACTGTTATAAAATCTATTAAAGATTAAATAAAATTGAAGAATTTGAAATATGATTCAAAAAGATTATTCTTATTTATCGAAAAATTTGAAAATTTTTACTAAAAAAATACCATTAAATAAAAATTGATTAATTTATTTTAATTTATAAACAAAATAATTGATGAAAATCAAACCAAAAAGTTAAAAAACGAACCGAAAAATTAGTTAATTCAAGATTTTTATTATTAAACTAGTCAAATGAGTTTAATTTTTTAATAGTTAATTTTTATAATAAGAGTCAAACCTTTCTAACTTTCATGCAAAAGTTTATATCAAAATCAAACTTCTTCCGTTAGTCTTATTTAATTTTTTAATCATTGATTTTGACAGTAAGAGTCGAATCTTTTGTGTCAAAGTTCAAATCAATTTTAAACTCAAATTTAATTTAAAGTTCAATCAACTCAATCTCATTCTATTAATTTCGTTTAAATTTTTAATTATTCATTATTATAATACAGTTAAAATTTTCAAATTTTCATGTTGATTTTCAAATTAATTCCAAACTTGAAATTAATTTAAAATCCAATCAACCCAAAACCGAATTAATATTCTCAATCCTATTTGAGACTGCATCAAATTGGGAAGAGTGAAGCTTTTGCTTATGATATGAAAAATGCTTTGTTACGTTCTTTTCACAATTGATGCCTTACCAATCAAAGATCCTTTAAGCTAACAAACAGACTCTTCACCTACATATTTACCCAACCTAAGGTGATGTAGATTTTAGATTCACGTATGGACTTATGGTGATTTAATTAGATAAATCTCGTTATCTAATTAATTCCAAACACTAATTTAAGATGAGTATAGTGATTGCCTTTAGTTTTGGAAGTTAATTAGATTTATATTTGACTTCATGACACTGACCACATTGGAAATTGAGATCAGTTGTCCATTTCATGCATTTAGACTTTGGAATGGCAAAGTTGGGATCAGGAACAATATCCCTTCCGTTTGTTCTATTCCTACTTTCTTCCTTTCATACCATTCACACATTAGCAATAAATAAATAAGACAGAGGTTATGTTTAGCAAACAGTAGATTGTATTAGTTGTTAGTTAATTACATTAGCGATTAGCTGATAACTGATTATACCAGTTGATTTGATCAACAAATAACGTCAATTATTTTTTAAAATGATCAAAAAGTTAACTTGTAATCAATAAGCTAAAAAATTACTGATGAGTTGTTTGCCGAATACCTCCAAGACTAAATGGGTAGATATCATGCAATGATATAGACTATAAATAGGGGAAGAGGAACAAACAATCTCTTCTCGTTGGATGAAATTCATCTTCCCTTGTCAGTATTGAGTTTTGATATAATTAATTATAGTTTTAGTATTTATTTTTAAAATTTAAAAAGCTAAACTAATGTCATTTTTAGAGGTTAAATTAAAATGATGTTAGTTTTAAAGAGGGAGATTAGAACGTTAGATTTAATGTTTTAAAAAGTTAAACCAGAAGTTAAATCAACAACACAAAAAGTTTAAGATTTAAAATTTTAATCTATATTAGAATATCTAAAAATTGAATAAAATTAACAATTTTAAAGTATTATTAAAGGAGATTATTCTTATTTATTGAATAACTTAAATTTAAATTTTAAAAAAGACTATTAAACAAAATTTAATTGATTTATAAATTTTGATTAATTTTTAAAACTGACTGATTAATTAATTAGTTAGTTGTTTTAATAATAAGAATTATTAAAGTATATGAAATCAAAAAATTAAAAGCTGTAATAAAAAGTCAAGTCGATTCGAAGTTTTCGTTGGCTGAATTTTTTAAACATTGGTTAGACCTTTCAATGGTCTCGAAGTCAACGTTAATTTAACTCATAAACTTCTATTCATTGCCATAGAGCAAAATATATAAAAGATTGAATACATATTGATGCAAACTATAATTTGTATCAATTTTTCTAGTTTCTTAATCATTTGAATCAAAGTAATTCATTTTTTTAGAATTTTCATTACATAAATTCATTCATGATTTTATTAATATTCTAAGATAACAAATATTTATTCAATTACTGGAATTATAGCTCGAGTAAAAAAATTACTTTTAATTTGATGTTTATATAGTTTTGAAGGATTTTTCACACAACGTAAATTAAGAATGTAACTTATATTATTCTTATTGGTCAGAAATACACACGCAACATCATTTATGTGTTACATTGTTAACTTTGAACATAAATCTTTCTTCAATAGTTTGTTTATAAAATAATAAACTAAAAATAAAAGTACTATAAATTTATAAATATTAATTAAATGAAACCATCCCTTGATTTCATTAAAAAATGTTATTTTCTTTCTTACCAAAGTCTCGTATGATATAAAGTTTGAAATATCTAATGGGATTAGGTATGGCTGTAAAGCTGAGTTTCCACTTGACAGCTGAATTGGATTTTATACTGAGTTTAGACTTTTTCTAAATTTGTCTTTTTCAAACTTGAGTTGTCCGAATTTAGTCTGACCCAAATTTCAAAAAATATAATTTCTAACAAAAACGAAAGTGAAAGGATTAGTTGTTATCAAAATCATAATAAGATCAATCATAGTGTTTGAATGTACAACTGAATACGTTTTTATGCAAGTATAATAATTTTATAAATTAGGTAATTAACAAAATACAATCCCAATATTCTAAATTTAATAAACATTAATAAATTTATAACTATTACTTTTAAGCTTATATTAAATAAATTTTCAGCCCTTTCTTTTAAGAGGAAATTATAATTATTACTTTTTAAATGTAAAATTGAATAATTTTTAAAGTGAATATAACAATTTATAAATTATATATTCTAAAAATTATACGATAAACTTATATTTTCTCGAAATTTTATAATTTTTGTTATTTAAATTATTACTTTAAAAAAATCTACTAAGAAATAAATAAGTTATTATAAACTAATAGGATTTTAATGTCTTAAAAAATTAAAATTAATTAAATCATTAAAGTGATCATTAAAGTAATGTTTATTTTTATTTATTTTATAAAAATATTATTTATTATTTATAATAATAATAATTACTAATAATTACAAAGTAGCAGTCATCACTCATCAATCATGTCCTATACCAATTTAAGGAACAATTTATAGGCTGGTGCAAACCTCCTCTCGGTTGGATAAAATTAAATACGAATGGAGCGTGCATAAAATCAACCTTGTTCGCCACAAAAGGTGGCCTTCTTTTTGATATTTCAAACGCTTGACTTGGAGGCTTTGTGCGGAATATTGGAAGATGTTCCTCTATCTTTGCTAAACTTTTGAGAGCTTTTTTCGGGCTTAAGCTTGTTTAGAATTTGGGTTATACCCGAATTGAATTAGAAGTGAATTTGTTAGCGATAATTAATATTTTGTCATTCTCATCTACATGCTCAACGTCTCCCAATCCCCTTGTCTTAGGAATCAATGAGCTGTTTACCTAAAATTGGATAGTCCTACCTCAACACTTTTACAAGGAGGGCAATCACAGTGCCGCCTGGCTAACTAATTTTGCATGACATTTTGAGTTATGGATCACTATTTTTGAAAATATACATATAAGGTGCCTTTCAATCTTTTTAGGAGATATGTCGAAGATTTGTTTCCTTCGACTAGTAATGTAATTTGTATCATATTTTCTTTCCATTTCATGCCAAAAAAAAAAAAAGGGGGAAGCAAAAAGTTACAAACGATGTAATTTCAAGTGTCGTTTTCAAATTTTAAACAAAATAATTAGAATTAATTAAAAATCGAACATAATCCCGAACTTAAAACATAAGGTTGAGCTCGAGTATAGGTGGACCAATGCCAAGCCTAGAGATGATTGAGCCACAAAGGTCAGAAGGGCATGGAAATAGAGATAAGAGATTGCTTTTATAACACTTACTGAACAAGTAACCTTTTTTCTTTTTCACTCACCTAATGACATTAAGGAACAGGTTAAGAAATGATACACAGGATGTTAGCTTTCCAACTTATTTATTTCTCTAACCTCCATTGCAATACCTTAGAAATCACTGTTCAAGCAAACCCATACATGGCTTTGACTTTACTCCTACTCAAACACATTTAAAAATGGCTTCCAAGTTCCGACCCCCTCGCAGGGTCTTCATCATTCTGTTGCTCATCTTTTAAGACTGTTTTCTACAATGAGCCTGGCACCGTCTCCTTCAACTATAATGAAAACTCCAAGAGGAAAACTACCCTTTTCCATTGTAACAATTGTAGTTTTTTGTTTCGCACTCATTGCTCTTCTCTACGCAGATTCTGTCAGGTCACTTTTCAAGAGTAAATCCTGTGCTAGGAGACGTGTTATTAGGAAACACAGTAAGTTAATGCAATCTTCTTCTCCATAAAAAAAACTCGTATCTAATGTTGTGCTGCTGTTCATGCAGAAGATAGGAATGCAGAGAAAGATGAGTTCAAGAACTTCGCCGTTGATGACCGATTCGAGTTTGACCCTGAAGAGTGCACTGTTAATACTGGAAAGTGGGTGTTTAACAAATCAATGAATCCTCTATACACAGATAAGAGTTGTCCATATCTCGATATGCAAGTTTCTTGTGTTAAAAATGGTCGACGGGATTCTGATTATCGTCACTGGGAGTGGCAACCTGATGATTGTACCTTGCCAAGGTAGAGAAACCAATTCGCTTATGACTGATTATCATATTTTGCTTGATCCATAGCTTAACTTATGAGTCGATTGTTATTGTAGATTCAATCCAGAGGTTGCTCTTAAGAAATTGCAAGGGAAGAGACTTATGTTTGTTGGGGATTCTTTACAAAGAGGACAATGGCAATCTTTTGTGTGTTTGGTTGAAGGGATAATACCTGAAGACAAGAAGTCCCTGAAAAGAGGTCGCTTCCATTCAGTCTTCAAAGCCAAGGTATGTATCGTTAGGCTTTTGTATCTGAAACTTAACTTGTTTCAGGAATACAGTTCCTACCATTGTTAGATTAAGCTCAAGTGTTTGGGAATAATGTTTCAGGAGTACGATGCAACTATAGAATTTTACTGGGCTCCATTCCTTGTTGAGTCCAATTCAGATCAACCCATTATAGCAGATACAAAGAAGAGAATACTGAAAGTGGATTCAGTTGAAAAGCACGCCAAGAACTGGGGAGGCAAAGATATTCTTGTGTTCAATAGCTATGTCTGGTGGATGAGTGGTCTCCGGCTAAAAACACTGTACAGTTCCTTCTGTTTTTCAAGTTCTGATTGACAAATTCTTGTTTCAGAAACTGAAACTACCAAGTTCTGCGAGTGCAGATGGGGATCATTCGCTAATGGCGCTGAAGGATACGAGGAATTTGACGCACCAGTTGCTTATAGGATGGGTTTGAAGACATGGGCTAACTGGGTAGACTCCAATATCAATCCTAACAAGACTCGAGTCTTCTTCACTACTATGTCTCCTACACACACAAGGTTCTGAATCTGAATCTGAACCTAAATCTGAATCTGACCCTGTAAGAGCCTTCATTACTTAAAACAAATGACCAACTCCATAATCTGTGATGCAACAGGAGTGCAGATTGGAACAAACCAAATGGGACTAAATGCTTCAACGAAACAAGGCCAGTACTGAAGAAACGTCACTGGGGAACTGGATCTGATAAGAGAATGATGAGTGTGGTGGCTAGTGTAGTTGGGAAGATGAAAGTTCCTGTTACGTTCATCAACATAACTCAGCTTTCCGAGTACAGAATCGATGCACATTCGTCGATCTATACGGAGGTGGGAGGGAAGTTGTTGACGGAGGAGCAGAAGGCGGATCCATTACACCATGCAGATTGCATTCACTGGTGCTTACCAGGAGTCCCTGACACATGGAATCAAATACTTCTTGCATATTTGTAGCTAATTTCACTGTTTTTTTTTTTAAGGAGAAAGAGCAGAATTGGAAGAGATTGTGATGTTGTTTGATTCAATTGTACACAAACTATACACAGATCATCCCCCTTCTCTGTTTTTTTTTTGCTTTATCAACACTCCAGAAGTTTCAGTTGGTAGCTTTAGAAGTTCCAATGGATATGACTTGGAGAACACAAAACTGTTCCAACTTTTGGTATTATCTAATTTGAAATTAAAGATAAAAATTTAATTGAGGATGAGGGTTCGAATCTTTTTTTTAATGTATGCAGTCATTTAAAATTTGGGGTTAGAATTTTATCTCTAAAAAGGGACCTATCTAACTCGAGCTGAGATTAGTCTAGGTATGGATAGCTTAAAAGTGTTTTCTTATAATTGGGACCCTCTTAGGATATTTCGTGGGCAATCAAAAAAGTAAAAATTAAGGTTAAAACTATTAAAAAATTATTATTTATGTGTAGATCTGAGCCCTCGATTTTTGCACGTAGGAGATCAAACCAAAGTCACTAACCAATTTACTTTGGTCGAGTCCAATTACTATATCCACATTGATCTAAGTCCATACTTCGTGGACTTGTGTTTAGTCTGTACAAACCCTAGAAGCCCAATTCTGTACATAGTCTTATGAAGCTCCCCCTGAACTCAGGATCATGGAAGGTGCCAGAAACTAGCGTGGCATCTGTTTCTCTACGTCATCGTAAGTTCTTTTCGTGATCGAACTTAGGACGTTAAGTTAGGTATGTTCTAATAACCTCAATCTTGTTTTCATTTGATTATGTTTTCTGGGATTTAAGCTGTTCTTGTTTTGAGGTTGTCTTCGATGGGTTATGTTAGAATCTGATTAGGGTGGATTATAAATTATCAATCTTTTGAGTAAGATCCAAGCTAGAACTGAAGCTTTTGTTTTCACTCCTTAATTTGCCTTTTGTAGTAGAGATATTAAAGAGGAGAAGGAGCATGGCGGGAGGGAATTTCATGCACAGGGTCATATCGTACGTTGTTAACGAGGTTATTGTCAGTGGTCTTGCCAACAGGTACGAACCAATTCGTTCTTCATCTCTCTGTATGTTGTTTTTAGGTCTATGTATTAGGTTGTCCCTTTCCTTTGTTTCTGATTTTTTGAGATTTCATGCTAATTTGGGGTTTGAATTGAGCTTTCTGTATCTTACATTCGGGATTATTTAACTTAATCCTTTAGTGGTTCGTTCGATTGAAGCAAGAAGAATCCGTAACTTTCAACTTGTTTATTCTTAGTCTGCAGTGTAGCTAGTTATGTGCTTTAGCATACATGGATATTATGAAATTATCTACTGTAAGAACATTTCAATATATTGGTAGTTGGTGCTTTTTGGTTTTGATATTACATTGCTTGTGGTGTTGGTTTTTGCCAGTGTTTAGAAAGCCAGCCTGGATGTTTGATCATGTTCGTTTCTGGTTTTGAAACTGATATAATTTGGTTCAGGATTTGTATATCTGAGCAATGAAGCTCAATGATCTTTTGGCATGGCTAGTTTAATTGTATAGAGTAGTGGGACTGGCCATAACTCAATCAGTTTGCTACCAAAAGAACTTGGAAAAAGTCGTTGGTGGTACAGAAATTTGAAAAAGTATCGGATAGGCTGAGCATATATTTTGCCTTTCTCTTTAATGTAAAGTTGCTTCAAATGTAGATATTGTCCATCGACTTCGTTTCATAATCGCCTATGATGACTCTGTAGGCTCGTAAAGACTGCAGCGATGACTGCGCTCCTCGGGGTCGTGTTTATATTTACATTTTGTTAGTTATGTTAGTTATGGTACTCTTGTTAATCATAAAGATATAATTGTCTAATTGTTACGGACCTGTCTTTTCAGTTGATAGTTAAGATTAACTGCATTAGCTCGTCTGCCTGTGTTATTACCCGGTTTGCTATGTGCTCAGGATTTAGATTATTTTTAGATGCATATTTTTACATTGTAATTTAGTTCTTTTGTTATATACTCAGTCCTGCATTCCAGAGGTTCGCGGTTAGAACATCAAGAAAGATCGAGGACGTGTCAAAGATCGGTATGTCTATTTGTCTTGTAATTTGAAATTTCTTCACTGGGAGTAGCTTAAACAGCAACTCGTGATTTTCTTGAAAACAATGCTTTTGTGAATGTAGCTGCGAAGAAGAAGCAGGAAATTGCTGAGCAAGTTAAAGACATCTCCAAGAACTTAGAGGTGAGAAATGTTATTGAATTTGATACCTTAGGATACGCTACCTTAAGTGAATTTCTGCTAATTGGGTGCCCTTTGTCTTGTTCAGCAATCATTCAAGGACAGACAATGATGAGACAAAGTTGGTGTAGAGGTATTGAACCTCCTTTCCTCTGTGGTCTAAAGGAAGAAACTAGTTTTGTAAGCAGAGCTGCAATTTAAGTTGAATGTTCTATAGTATGTTGTATCATTGTGTAATCTTCCTTGTAGTAAAACTGGATTATTCTAATAAAGCATATTTCTTATCATGAATTGGGTTTATGAGATTTAAACTCCACGCCAGCATTAGTAAACATCATCTATTTACTAGTAATGATAATGGATTGGGTTAAGCCCGAACTTTCGGGTTATTCCCTTGAAGGCTCGAATTTGAGCTCAATAAAGACTTGGGCTTTATTAAATTCGTATTTGAGCTTGGTTAAATTTATTTTTGTCTTGGTTTTTATAATTGGTTGAACAGGAAAAATTTTGTGACAGTTCGAGTTTGAACATTTTGACTTTCGGATTCAAGCTTGGATTCGAGCTTTCTTCTCATGTCTACTATTTATTAATCAAAAGATTAAATCTTTTTAACAAAATAATATGATGGTCAAATAAAAAAGTCAACAAGTAAACGAATTATATACACAAGGCTCCCATTTTGCAATGATCGGAAAGGTTATTAATGTTGGTCGAATATGGTAATAGCAAATAGGGTAATTTGAAAATTAAAATTTTAAGTAAATTATAAATTATTCATTTATGTTGAAATTTATATAAAAATTTGAAAGTTAAGAATTAAATTATGTTTCAAAGTTGTGTGATTATTCAATATTTAAATTAATAGATAGTAATATATAACTGAATCTGGACTTTGACCCTTAGCTCAAGCCCAAAAGTAAGAAGGGTTTTGGTAGGGTTTTAGCTGCCTAGGTGACACAGCCGAACTGAAACACGAACGATCACCGGTTATGGCGACCGCTCTATCGAGAACAGCGAACCACCTTCGTCACACTCGTCGGTTCTTCTGTGCTAAATCTCTCCATCAATGGACATCGCATCCGCCGGTTCAATCTCCGACGCCGCCGTTGAACCGAAGCCTTCCTCTGTTTCGACCGGTTCGCTTTCTCTCAATATTTGCTTCTTTCCTTCATTTCGATTTGCTTTTATTGAAATTGTGGGTTTAACTTCTACTGATTTCGTTTTTCTTTTGAACTTCTTGTTTGGTCAGTCGATGAATCTGGGTGAAGGGATACGACCTGCGGTTATGTATCAGAGCTATTTCTTCATGACAACAAATGGTGCTTTGAACTCGGAAGCTCCGAAGAATCCCGGAGAAGCTAAAGCTGATGGCGGTGAGAAATCTGGGGATAGCGAAACCGGGAAACCTGTTCGCGGCGGGGTGATTTAAGCTAATTGACAAATTGGTGTTTCTTTGGAAAGATTGTTAGCTTAATGTTGTTTATACAAATCTTATGGGTGTGTTCTTGGGATGCAGCCTGTTTCGTGGTTGAGTTTGTTGTTGCTGATTATCACTGGAGCAGGAATAATCTTCTACTATGATAGGGAAAAGAAACGACATATAGAAGGTACTCTTCTATGGTGAGTTGGGTTTTAGGTGTTTCCCAATTTTGCAAATTTTTTGTTGGTTGATTCTACTGTATGGAAAATGGTTTAGGTAGTATTAACTTGTATTTGATTGTTGAAGTTTGGATAGTTGAAAGAAAGGGGGATGAAATGGATTGATCCGATCTTTTCGTGCTGTTGTTACGAACAATCAATCACAATAATCAAAAAAGAAGTGTGAAAATAAACAAACACACAGATTTACGTGATTCACCAATGTTTGGCTACGTCCACCGGCGGCTAGGTTTTTATCTCAATGTGAATGTTTTCAACAACCGATACACTAGGAGAATAGAACATATTTATACGTCCAGGAGAATACAAAATATTTTATCAGGCTCCATATCTCAACAGCTGCCCTTAGATTAGATTGTCTTTCCGTGTTGATTCATGTCTTTGTGTTTCGTTTCCTGCATTGATAAGTTCTGATTCTTTACAGAAATAAATAAAGCTTCCCAAGCTGTAAAAGAAGGACCATCTGCGGGGAAAGCAGCTATTGGGGGACCATTTAATCTTATCAACCATGACGGGAAGTCGGTAACTGAGAAGGACTTTGTGGGAAAATGGACGGTAATGTATTTTGGTTTCACTCACTGCCCCGACATCTGCCCAGACGAGCTGCAGAAGTTGGCCGCCTCAGTTGACAAAATAAGTAAGTTGCTAGTATTTTTGTTTGATGGAGAGATCCCTTATGCATAATTGCTATGTATAAACAGTTTCTATGTTTTTAGAGCAAACCCTGATGTGAAGAAATGTTAGTGTTCTTCACATTACCAGTTGACAATTCTGAATTTTTATCTTCTGACTGAAGTTTTAGAAGGTTTTCCTGAATGATCATAGTTGTTTTGAAAATGCAATATGGTGTACCGTATCTCACGAGCCCACGAACAAGTTTCACATTGTTTTGTTGAACCCATGGGGGTTTTTGCACGATGGCTATTAAAATTAATATCAACTCATCTTTTTAGTTTCATGATTGCAGAAGAAAAAGCAGGGATTGAAATTGTGCCTGTGTTCATCTCTGTTGATCCTGAGAGAGATACCGTTGAGCAAGTACGCGAATACGTCAAAGGTGCTTCTCGCCAATCGTATTGTCATACTGTTTTCAAGTATGCATCCTCTTATTTTGGATAAATATGATCTCTTCTCCTTGTTTCAGAGTTTCATCCAAAGTTAGTTGGCTTAACC
>JANVCQ010000004.1:37552735-37564185 GCA_025531925.1 Erythroxylum plowmanianum
ATTTTTATCTTCTGACTGAAGTTTTAGAAGGTTTTCCTGAATGATCATAGTTGTTTTGAAAATGCAATATGGTGTACTGTATCTCACGAGCCCACGAACAAGTTTCACATTGTTTTGTTGAACCCTTGGGGGTTTTTGCACGATGGCTATTAAAATTAGTATCGACTCATCTTTTTAGTTTCATGATTGCAGAAGAAAAGGCAGGGATTGAAATTGTGCCTGTGTTCATCTCTGTTGATCCTGAGAGAGATACTGTTGAGCAAGTACGCGAATATGTCAAAGGTGCTTCTCACCAATCGTATTGCCATATTGTTTTCAAGTATGCATCCTCGTATTTTGGATTAATATGATCTCTTCTCCTTGTTTCAGAGTTTCATCCAAATTTAGTTGGCTTAACTGGCAACCCAGAGGAGATAAAGAAAGCTGCTCGGGCCTACCGGGTCTATTATATGAAGACAGCCGAAGAAGACTCGGATTATCTCGTCGATCACTCCATTGTCATGTATGCATCATTCGCAAGATTCATTCTCATCGACAGTTGATAATCTGAACTTTTATCTTTAGAATTCTGTTTCCAATCTCTGAAAGTGTCACTTAACTCTTCTACAGGTACTTGATGGGTCCTGATATGCAATTTGTGAAATTTTTTGGCAAGAACAACGACGTTGACTCACTTACTGATGGTATTATTAAAGAGATAAAACAATACAAACCCAAGAAGTAGATGCCCAATTGTTACCATTTCCTCATTTCACCATTAGAATCAAGAGTGACTTATGGGACTTGGTCCCAGTTCTACGATTCCTCTAGTTTGGGCAGCACATATTGTAGCCCTGTAGCTGATAGTTTTTGTTTTGTTTGAGAAATGTAATAATCATTACTTGTAAACACTGCCAACGGAAGAGATCTCCCTAGTGCTATTTTATTGAATAACAGTTCAATATTTGTTCTCCTTCACTCGAGCTGGGAGAAGGAAAATGTCTATTGAGCAACACCAACAATGACATTAGTGATTTATACACATCCAGACCTTGCTCAAACCCATCTCATGGGATCAAACATGAGTTTTATACCTTAACTGCAAAATTATTTATAGCCGAAAACCGGAGTTCTATGTTTATCGGAATCTGTTACATCCAAGTAATTTGTTGTCTTGTTTAAGGAAAATATTCTCTGATATAATTCAAGAAACTAGACAATCAGGGAATTCCAGATTCGCGGTGCTTGTCAAAATTTGATGAAACATTCATCAGAAAAAGTAGACGAAAAAGGAAGAACATACTCTTACATAGTCCTGTGCGTCTTGATGAAGGGCCACTTGATAAAACTTCATACTCTATGTATTTGCATCAACCCTAACTGGGCTATAGCTTCTGCAGTAGGGGTGGCTTTTTAACAGCTGTGCTGCAGCCATGAGGTTTACACTCCAGACTCCACCCGGCATGTTGCAAGTCTCTGGAGAGGTTGATTGCGTGCTTACGCTCAGTTCTCGGTTTGAATTGCAGAACTATACAATCTCTCTCATCTATACACCCGAAAAAATGTTTACTGCCTGCAATTAGAAGAAACCTGCTCCATCAACTTCAGGTCTAAGAAAAAGGAGTCAAGGAAGTGGGAAATGGTAGTACCTTTATTCTAATATTGCAAACTGCATAGGATATTGTGTTACTAGTCCACTACATCAGAGATGATGGCCTTGCCGAGATAAACTTGCTGCATCTCATCTCTCCAGATCTACAAGAAAACTCGTTCTCTTGTTGATATTATTAGAAAGAGCAATACAATAATAGAATGAGTTCCAATTAACGACCGCCTTACACCACGGTAAATCTTGTAAGTTAACATGAAGTCACAGCATAGTACAGTGAAGATAGTGAGGAGAAATTCGAAAAGAAAAGGGTGAAAAAAACACTGGAGCGGTGCATGCAAGGAGTACATATATAAAAAGTGTATAGACAGATATATCAGTCTCTGATGGGATCAAATTCTCTAAATATTACCTATGCAAATAACTCATATTCTTGGAGGAGGCATCAACGAAAAAACCAATTCACAAATTTTCAACTGATCTAATTGGAAGCTCTCTAGTAAAGGTATTCATCAGGCCCTTACTGTGTCACGAAATTCCAACCGTATGTGAGGAACATTTGTTTTACGAATATCATTTCCATCTGGACCTCTCTTGTAGTACTGTTCTCCGATCCAATGAGACTGCAACATGGAATTCAAGTGCACATACAAAAAAGGAAGATTTAAGTATCCAGAAAATAACTCTTTGTATTTGGAAAATTCTACATCCTTTATCTGAGAGGAACTAATGAACAAACCTTTAAAGCATGTGAGAAACCTGATTGATAGACTGAATTCCGAGCAATCTCAGATAGGTCACAGGAACTCAACTTCCACACCTGTTAAGAAAGGCCATCGTAAGTTGGAAGTTAAGAACATTGGGAATATCTAGTTTCAGGGAGATAACGGAGCTCACTGAAGCAGCTATGCTGTATTCTTCAACCAGAGGTTCTTTTGTAAGGTGGATTTGAAGTGGGTCATCTGTAGAAAGGGAAACATTGAGTCCCCGCAAAAAAAACATAGGGAAAGGGTTCCGATGATAGTCCAAAAACAAGGAATTGTTGCTCAGAGGTGACATGGCCAAGCCAATCTGATACAAAGAACATCGGTACCAAAGACAACAAGATACCACTCAGTATTCGAATCACTAAGTGTCAACGATGAGACTGGAAAGTGAAACTTTCTTCACCTGGGCCAAATAGTACAAGTACTGAAGTACTGGTGATTTTCTCAAATTGATCCCATGTGCAATGTTATGAGCCGTAAGAAAAGTTGCAGCAAGGTGGTCAATATCACCTGCCTGAAAATCAAAAGTTAGGCAGCCAGAAAAACAAAAACTTGCACGAAGTAGAACAAACTCAGAGTACCTCTCCAGAATGTGGACGAAACTTTATGGTTGTCATGCCCTTTGACTCTCGTAGCTGAAAAGCAAGATTGTCAAACGTAAGCAATAGAAATATCCAGTATCAGCCACTGGCAAGCAGCAATCACCCCATTGATCAACAATTCAAGGAAAAAACAAGTTCATATTTAAGACAAAAGCTACAAAGCCACACTCATAAACCCATGTGATACTGTATCTAATATGAAAGAAGTCCTTGCTTACTACATCAAAACCACAAACTGGAATATGAATACTCGTTTAACGTGAATGGCAACATGAGTAAATGACACAATGTGTTCAAACTTCATAGAAAAACCAAATATATAAGAGAATGCAATAAAGCATCTCAAAACACAACTTACAGAATGGGGTAACTATTCTTGAAATAGAAACTACAGACCTTATTCAGTGTGTAGAGATTGGCATAGCAGTAATATGCATAATATGAAAAGGCAGGGTTAAACACATTAGTCCATTGTGCTGGTGTAGGCATGTGCTTTGTGGGGCGTCGTTCAGGCTTGCTTTCATCATCAACCAAATCCAGGCCAACGACCTAATTATCAAACAAATAAAGGATCAGGCGACAAATAAAGGATCAGGCGACCATGTCAGAAGCGTCAATTAATCAGAAGCACCAAGGAACCTAAAAAAAATTTCTTCAATAACAAGGGAAGAAGCAGGAAAAGAGAAGCAGGAGTGGACTCTTTTAAGAGTCCTGAAACTAAAATACACAGCATAACTTGCTTTAAGAATTAGATGACTAGATTTACTTCTCATATGTTGCCCCATGCCTGGGTTAATCAATTCATAATCTCGGGGGACCTTGTTATCAAGTGAGGCGAGAACAGTATGAAACTTTTGCAGGCTTCTTGATCACCTTTATCAGTTAAATCTCATAAATTAGGCTAGTTCTCCACATTCAGCTTAAAGACATCATCTTACAGGGCACTGATATGGAGAAACAAAAGCTAGATCCCTATGAGCAAAGAAGAAATGGGCAAACCTGTTTCAAGAAGACATGCAACTGAGGATGTGAATCTGGATCCACAGTAACCTCAAAAAGAGGGATGAAGATATTGTCAAGAATATTCTGAAATGATGTCACGATCCCCATCTCCTTGTATATATTATACAATCTTGGAATCTGAAATAATAAAATACATATACATGATGATCAGCTATGAAGCTCCTTATTGACGTCATATTCAGTAACATCTATGTGGAATAGAGTGTTTATAAATGTTCAACAGGGAATAAGAATTAAACATTATGACCAAGAAATGAAATAGAATAGAATTTATGTTTTGAAAATTCCTTTGAGCTAAAACTGAAATTCAGTAGCGGTAATTAAGAGAGCACACATGATAAAAATCTTAGATCTCTTCACATCATAAAAAGTACAAAACAATAATAATAATAGCATATGTTAGAAATATAGACATGCCTACACAATTATATACGTATACACATGACCACACAAACATAGAGAACATAATATACAAAAGAATTCTTTCCTTCCATATATGATTACGTAATAAATTCCAATAAAGCTTGAAGCAGAATTGCTGTCGTACCTGAATTAACCAAACAACATTTTCACTGTACAATTCGTTATTCACTATCCAGCTAGCTAGTTGATCCCATTCACTTTGCTTCCTACCATATATTGATAAGCGGTATTCTGCCATCTGCATTTGAATGTGCCCAACATAAATAATCCATTGTAAAAATTTTATAGGGACATATGAGTTCACTAGCATTCCTTAAATAAGTTATTATACACTTTAGTAACATCAAACTTTTCAATGAGGACTATGGTAAGTGTTCATATGAATGCGAAGCTAGGACCTCTATGTTGATTAAGAAAAAGGACATCCACCATACTAATTTTAAATACATGAGAAAGGCCCCGTGGTTAGCGCCACAACAAAAAAGATGACCAACTTATAATCAAGGACTATGCACATTGTCCCAACTATGAGTTGGGTTGTATTATAAGCATTTTGTAGCCTCCAACATTTCAACAATACATGGGCAACAATAATATACAAACCCATTAATGCACTATTTCAAATTCTCGAATCTTAAATGTCTTTTTCCCTAATCCCCAGGTCAGTTAGCTGATCTGAACCCACATTAAACTGGACTATCATGAATAGAAAATTAGTTAACTCCGTCAGCAAGAAAACACAATCAACCAAGAGTTCTATAATCAAGGTACTCAAAGAGTTGCAATACAGCATTCTGTTTCCAGGTAGCCAAGTTCATCTACAAAGACTAAGAAGAAAAAGGCAGCACCTGATATTTACTGGCAGCAAGATCAGAAAACACTTGTTTTGTTAGCTCACCAAGAAAACGACCTGCTCATCAAGAAGCAAGTTTACATAATAGGAGAGGTGAAGCAAACCATATAAGTAGCTATTAAAAATAAGTTCAATGTTAAAAAGTAATTCAGCACTACAGGATAATTACCATGGCCCAACTAGCGGTATAAAAAAGAAAGAGAAGCAGGATTCAGTCTAGAAACAATTCTCAACAACTTAGCCGGAAAGGATAAATAGAGAAAGAACTCAAACCCCGGTATTTGGAAAATTGAAAATTGCAAATAAAGATCACCATAGAAGGGTTGGAACTTCTTAACCCTCTCCCACAATCCCCTCCTTCCCTCGTCCTCCACACACACTCCCAACCCAAATGGAAACAGAAAGAAGAAAAGCACATGCAAGTAGAAGTAAAATAAAATAAATGTACCTTGGATAAGATTATCCTGCTTAAGGAAAATTTCCCTGAGCCTACTTTGTCCACAAGGATTGTACTTAAGGTTGAACTTATCAAAGCGATGGAAAGTGCTCTTGTCCGCATGAACATCCAAAAGGTCAACATTAAGATCATACCTGTTTAAGCAACAGTCAATTTGAATATATCCGCTTTTCAAATAATTAAAGAAAATAGCAATATCAAAATCATATACCCAGACAAATCCAGGCTTTCAAACACTTCTTTCAAAGTCAAGTATGTTCCATCTCGAAATATGACAACCTGAAAGTCATTCCATAACATTTAAAAGCATTAGCAAATAAACCATGAATAATTTGCAAGAACAAAACATTTTAGTATAGGTTCATTTCTGCTCACAAGCACAAACATTTTTCTATGAGAAATAAGAATGGTAGTGAATTTGCTTTGTCAGCTATATTCCCTTAGAAGAATCAAAAGGGGAACAGCATCCTATCGCCACAATCAAACATCCACCCTCCCACGGGGCCAAATAAAAGAAAAGAATAGCTTCAGAAGAAAATGGAAAAGGAAAAGCACTTGGCAATTGGCATGAGCGTGAAAACCATCACATACCTCATCGGGCTCTTTCCTCAATTTCGATTTAATAAATCTCAAAAGATGTTTCTGATTCATGCATGCAGAGTGATGAACATGCGTATCAACTTTTCTGACATTATAAAAGTCACGATGCGGAGCACTTTTCTGGGCAAGGAACTCTCTATCAGCATTAAGCATCAAATGAAGGTTGAATTTCTGAAAGTTCCCAAGAAACCATGACGTCAAAGGCTGTTGCTTGTAAGAAACTAAATTGCCACATAGTAAGTTTGAATTGTCAAGGAAAGTTCTTACTTGTTCCAAAAGATTCAGGCGATGATGGCACAATGTTCTGATGTTCCCAACCGCAATAACTCGAAGTATGTGATGCAAATCAGTGAAGAAGGTTGTTGCGTCAGCAACAGGAAAAAGCTCTTCCTTGGCTAGAAAAGAAGACCGAATAAGAAAATGCAAACATAAAATAACTTTGGAATAACATTCAAGCATGAAAAAACAAGGTGACTGAGTGGCTTACAGTCTTTATTTGGGTACACATGAATGACCCCATCTTGCATCTCAAAATAATGCTGAAGAAGAAATGGAAAATGAAAAGGTAAAAACAAGACATGATACCAATGAGTACATAAATAACAGAATCAATAAGATGAACAACTCACATCAGACTTTCCCTCAGGTGTAAAAGCAAATGGTGCTGGATTTGGTTTGGGTGTGCTAGGGTCAGAAATGACTTCTTTCTCCCATGGAGCGATGGCTTCCCTAAACAGGTATCTCTTCCTCAATTCAAGGCATTCTTGAAGAACTATATAAACCTCTACTTCATCGGGTGATGGCACCTCTGGTACAAAATTATACCAAAAAAGAAAAATGCAAGAAAATTTTAATGTTAAATTCAGCATCAGAATCAAACATTAAAAATTGAGCACTTTACATGGAAATAATAAGACTGCTATTGATTGGGAAAAAAAAGTTTTGAGAAAATGAAGAATGAAATCTGGAAGTGTATGTACTGACACATTCAAGACTATTCGCTTAAAAATAAATAAAACTTTATGTTTCCCTCTAAATTTAATTACTGTTTGTTGCTTAAATTTGTTATTTTCCACCTATTTAATAATCACATTGGCTAAATGTGGCTACTAGAAAAATAAAAATATTCAAATGGATTAATCCAGCTTTGCCCTTGAAGTACACACCCTTACAAACTTTTGACAGAAGAGGGTGTACCAAACAGAGATGGAAGCGATAAATACCATTAGGGGTAACTTTAAGTCGAGCAAATGTCTCATGCTCAGGTTCTTTCCGCAGAATATCAGCTGCGATTGGATCAGGTTGAACACCATGAAGGTCACCAGAGACACTGTGGGAGCGAATCATGCTTGAAGCAGTTATGGATATTTGTTCTCCATTGGTGTTAATATGCTCCAGAGCCTAGATATTCCAAGCCAAAAGGGAATCCCAGATGTCCTCAAAAATTGCAGCATAAATTTTTACGCTAAACAACTCTTTGCCAAATTGAGTACTGACATCAAGATAAAGGCACATAAACTTACAACATTTCCATTGGTATGAAGATATGATGTTTCTAGTTTAGCATTGTCAGTCATATTGTCTTCTTCATCTGATCCTTCAACACTCTCAAAGGCACTAGCACTGGCGACAGGAGACTTTGGAGAAGTTGGTCTAATAGGATTTCCGCCTCTCTTGGTATGGGCAGCAGATTTCTCTAAAAACAAATGTTTGATGTAATCAAAAGCAGCCACCAAAGCAGTAAAATGTAATTATTATATAAACAGCCAAAATTAAAAATTTAGAGCTGTTCTCTGCAAGAAAAGCATTGGAGAACCAATTTGTTTAAAAAGACAGACAGGAGCAATCGGGAAATTTAAAGCAAAGTATAATTAACTAAAAAAGAAAAAGTAGAACTCCTGTATTTGTTACGGAAAGAAACAATCCAAAATATTCAGTTAGTCGCTAACTGAGGATTCTTATATAACTTTTGTTACACCTGTACCTTCAGTTTTTAGTTCTTGTAATCTTAAACAGAAAAGTTAGACCATATGTCCTCTCTTCCAAATATAAGATAGGGTTGCTTTGCTTAGTTTTGGAGCGTATAATCATTGTTTTTCCTTTCTTCCTAACATCGCAACCCTTTAGAGGTCTTCTTGTCCACTCAAAAGAAATGAAAAAAGACGAGTGGAAGATGGCAGTATTTACGACAAACAAGTTTCGTCAGTTAACAAGCAACAATTCATGCCAAGAGTCAAATATGTCTGCCGCTCCTCATCATATACTTAAAACTTACATATATTTCAAAATTAGATCGAATTTTCCATCCAGCGATTTACGCATGACTTATATCGAATAGAAGAACGCCAGAATCATGAAAAACCCACGAAGTTTAAGCTGGCACAGAACTTCCAGTCCTCCGTTGTCACAGCCATTATATCGACGAGCACTAACGACAAGAACCATATGCATAAAAACTCAAGGACATGTCATATATTCGCTATTAGTGATATTCCTGAAAGCATTTAGCTAATTTGACTAAGTCACTGAGAGATCAACAATCCTCAAATCAATTCATTCATACGCAGCTATTTGACCACATTATTCGAACACAAACATCAAGGCCGTCAATTTCAAGCCGGGTTTTATCATTCCAGCGAAAAGTCCAAAACGATCATACCTTCGGGCAGAATGTGCAACCTCGGCAACCCAGACGGAATACCGTCGACGTACAACGGGCCGTTACACTTCTCCTCTCCGTCAATCCCTCCGCCTGAAATGGTGGCCACGTCGGGGAGAGACGCCGCGCTGCGTCGATAGTAACCGTTCCCCTTTCTCCGACCCCCGCCGTGACTCCTCCGTTTCTTCAAATGCTGCGGTGTCGGCGAGTCACCGTCGGTGCTCTCCTCCCTCTCCCTCTCTCTCTCCACCGTCTTCGCAAATTCTAGAAGCTGCGTTAGGGTTTTCCGGTGCATATAATACGCCGAAACAGCCACCAGCGAAGCTCCGACCAGAGCCGCCATAGCTAGATGCAACGAGTACGTGTCCATCACTTATCTCTCCTCAAATCTCACTCTCTCAACAGAGTATCACTGAGCTCTCTACAGGAAGAAACGAAAAGCCACCTGCCTTTTACTACACAGCTTAAATCGAGAGCTGAGAGAGCTCTGTTCTACTTTACTCGATTCAGGTGCGTTTTCTTCACATATTTATAGGCTTAAACTGTAATCCAAAACACATATAACGTTTTACGGTCGCTTCATTTTCCATTGCCCCTCCTAATAAACAATTTCAATTTGGAACCGTTTGGATGGCATTTTCAGAAGCAAATAAGCTTTTTTTTCAAAAAAAATTAAATAAGTGTTTCACTGAAAAATAAAAAAAAGTATTTATAATATATATATATATATATATATTTGACTGAAAACCTTTTTGGCAATCAAAATAAAGCTTTTTAAAAAACTTGAATTTGAACTTCTAGAAAAAATATTTTTTCAGGTAGATTTTTCAGATCAATTAATGAGCATATTTTAATCCATTTTATCCATATATTTTACACATAATTCCTACAATTCCTACAAACTCATCTTCACGTTTATTTTGAGATTTATATAATATTATTTAGCTTTTTATATGTTTTAATTTTTATTTTTTAATATTAGTTTTACTTACATTATAATTCATATAAAAGATTTGATTAGATGTATTTTTATGTATATTTCATATGGTTTAAAATTATATAATAATTAATATATGATGCTTTGCATATTATTTGATATATTTTAAATAATATTTGTATGCATAAATAATTTTTATTACAAAATAAAATATAGTTAAAATTAAAAGGGCTTTTTATTTTTATGATGCCTAACAGTCTATTATATGAAACTCTTTCAAAAAAACACTTTTTAAAATAACAGTCAAACAGTCAATTGACTTTTTAGACAAGTTATTCTTATAAAATACTTACAAAAAAAAACTTTACTGACAAAAGTTTTACTAATATAAGCTCAACCAAATAGAGGCTTAATCTCCACTCAATTCCTTACATTGATTCACTAAATAACTTTTTAAAAATATGTAATTATTATATACCTTTTACTTAATCAATAAAGTGATAATTTGATAAGATGTACTAAATTCATTACTTGATTATAAATTTTTTAATTTGTTATGCAGTGTATAAAAATAATAAATTAATTTATTTCAAATTAGGTTGGATTAAATAAATAAATTTAAATTAATTAAATTCCAAATTTAAGAAAATTGATAAATCTAATTTAAATGATTCAAGTTGATTAAAATTTAAAATAAAATAATTTCAAATCAAAATTTAAGTTGTATAAATTTAATCTAAATTAAATTTAAAAAGAGTTAAATCGAATAGTTTCATTTATTTTTAATTTTAGTTAAAAATTCATTTGATAGTTAATAACTATATGTTTAATTTAAAAACAATAAATTTATTATGATAAAGAAAATATTTCTTCACAATAAAAAATAATATTCATTTGTAATTAGAAGTATAATTGAAACCTTATTTTAGAAATATTTGATGCTTTACTTTACAATTCTTTTTTAAAATTAAGGATGAAGAATCCAATATGATGTACCACTCAACTTGTGGTCGGGCCAGGTTAAGGGACGACCCATCCTGACCTGCTAGCCCGTGGGTCACACGGGTTGGTGGTCGAGATTGATATCCTTATTTGCGATCAAAAGGTTACCATTTAAGTCACATAAGTATTTTCTTTGTAAAAAATATATAAAAAAGTTATGTATAATTAATAGGCCTCTTTCGACCGGGGTTTAATTCAGAGTAATAGTTAAAACCATTCTCTAGAATTTCGTATCGTACTCGCTGGTACCGTTTTGGCCGAAAATCGGTATTGGTATAAGTGTAGATGGTACCGGTGAAAAATACCGGTTGATACCGGCCAATTTCGGCTTTACTGATTGGTATTCAAAATATCGATCAAATACCGGCTAGTACTGAAAATTTTAAAAAATTGGGGAACTTTTTTGCAAAATTTTTAAAATTTCTCTCCCTCTCTCCTACCTCTCCTTCCCCCCTTTTTTTCCAAAGTTTTTAAAATAATAATAAATATTTTATTACTAATAATAATTGTAAATTAAATAAAACTTAAAAATAAATTAT
>JANVCQ010000004.1:37566728-37576874 GCA_025531925.1 Erythroxylum plowmanianum
CAACTATGTGGAAAGCCTTTAAATATGTCGTTGAAGGATAGGTGTCTGAAGACGAGTCTCAAGGCCTAAAAGTTGAGAACGGATAAGCTTAGTAATCTCCTCAATAATCTCGTGGGTGGATCGATGTCGCCTATTGAATATGTGGTTATTCCTCTCGTATCAAAGAAAGAAGACAGTTAGTGACGGGGCCAGAAATTTAAAATAGAAGGACCCAAATATTTAAATTTTTAAATCTTAAGAGGCCCAATATACTACTAAACTCTAAATAATTATATCCTTGTATATATATATATATATTAAAATCAAAAAATTTATTTTTTATAAATTTTGAGGGGCCCAGTGCACCACTGGGCCCTAGCTAGCTCCGGCATTGTAGACAGTAGGTGAGAGTACTAACCGTGAGAGTAGGTGTCGATAATCCTTACGCCGGCGGAGATGGGTGGAAGCCTACTAAAGAAGAGGAGCCCAAGATATCGAGGGTCAAGCAGTTTGGGTCTTCGTGGAGACGGAGCCCCAAACTACGGCAGAGAATCGAAACTGGAAGAAAAAGTGATCGTGTATCTTCGTAGAAGAGCCACAAAGCACACCATTTACCTTACTAAAAGTCCCTTAACTGTCCCAATAATTTCGTATCTCCTAATGCCAATTTGATAATTGCCTTTAATTATATCTCCCTTCCCCTTTCAATGGAAGACAAAATGTAGAGAATATAATAGACTTAGCTTTCGTTTAATGAGGCTTATATTAGTAGAGTTTTTGTCAATAGATTTTTTTTTTCTGTAAATCTTTTATGAGAAAAACTTTTTTAAGAAGGCAGTTGACTGTTTGATTGCTATTTAAAAAAGAGATTTTTTGAAAGAGCTTCATACAGACTATTTGACAACATAAAAATAAAAAGTATTTTTAATTGTATCAATATTTTATTTTATAATAAAAATTATTTATACATATAAATATTATTTAAAGTATATTAATTAATACCCAAAGCACAATATATTAATTATTATATAATTTTAAACCATCCGAAACATGTATGTGTAAAACATATCTAAATATTTAAAACAATATATTAATTATTTATGCATATAAATATTATTTAAAATATATTAAAAATAAGCAAAGCATAATATATTAATTATTATACAATTTGTGAATATTGTGAAAATTATGTGTAAAACATAAAAATAAAAGAGAATAAAAATAGATTCATTAATTGATCTGAAAATTTTACTCGAAAAAGCTATTTGAGAGGTTTTTTTAGAAGCTCTAAATTTAAACTTATTAAAAAACTATATTTTAGCAACTAAAAAAAATTCTATCTATTAAAGAAGTATTTTTTTATGTTAAAGTCTGCCAAAAAAATCTATTAAATAAATATTTTTTATTTTACAATTAAATACTCTTTTTTTTAACTTTTGTGAGCGAAAACAGCAAAATCTATCTAAACAGAGATGCTAACTTTTGCATTAATTGTAGGTTTGCTAGCAATTGGAGTTTTAATTTTTAATTTCACCCAGTTAAATTATACTTACATAAATATTTCAAGTCATTTGATTTCCCTAACTCGCAAACAGACGACATATCATTTAAGTGCAAAAGGACAACTTACCCGCAATAGGCGGCATACAGTCAGAGGGATATAGTCTTATTTTAACACGTGTATGTGTCTTGTCTAATCCTCTTGCCATACTTGGTCACAGCTGGCAAATGGATAATGCTGAGCAACTTACCACTGACTACGCACACATCTCCACATATTCGTGGCACACTGGACCCTAACGATTCAAATAATATTTTAAAAATCAGACTTATGTTATTCTAATAAAATAAAAAATTTAAAGTTTAAAATATTTAAATTAATATTAGATAATAATAAAATAGGTTAAAATTGTATTAAATTAAAGATTTTGAATTATTTTAAGAAGATTATTTTTACTCGTAAAACCCTCAAAGTTTAACTAAAAATAATATTATTAAATACAATTTGGTCAATTTATTTTGAGTTACAAAAACTAATTAATTTATAAAAAATGATCAATTAATTAATAAACTAATTAGTTATTAACAAAAAAATTATTAAACTAAATCAAACTAAAAAATTAAAAATCGAAGTGAAAAATTGACCAAATCAAAATTTTCACTGTTAAACTGACCAAACTATATCAGTTTTTAAAACAGTGAGATTTAAATTCTAATCAGATTAAATCTAATTCAATAATTTATAATTCAATTAAATTGTATTTATTATCACTAATTTTAATTTTATAAATTAATTAATATTAATTTACATAACTTACTTCAATGAAAAGTTTATAAATATAGTTAAAGTTAATCTTTAATTTATTAAAAATTTTAACGGTATAACTCAAAATTAATATTTTTAGTGGCCATTGAATGGTCTATTAGATACATGTTATAATTATAATTAGTTGTATCAATTCAATCTAATTTAGATTTATATACCTAACATAATGATACTCTTGATCCGTAATCTTCTAAATTAACGAGATGAAAATTAATTTAGAATCAATTTTTTTAATTGTTAGCATATAAAATTAAACTCTATTAATTAAATCACCTCTTAATTTATAATGTGAATAATTTATTTTTGGCTCTTTAATATATATTTAATATATAAGGATTATGAATTTTTTAAAACAAAGCGTTAGAATTTTATTATTTTATATTATATGAGAATTTTAAATTAAAGATATTAGTTGGACTTTTGGAGTGGTTGAGAATCTTTTCTTATAATAATAGTAATTAATAATAATATAATATAATATTTTATTATTGTTATTTTAAAAGCTGAATCGAAAATAATTTAACGTTTAAAAATTTCAAACAATATTATAACATCATAAAACTAATTAAATATTAAATAAAATTAAAAAATTTGAAATATAATTAAAAAAGATTATCCTTACTGATAAAAATTTTAAATAAAAATAAAAATAACTGCTTAATTTAACTAATTAATTAATTAATTAAAATAATCAATTAATTAATAATTTATAAAATTAATCAATTAATTAGTAAACTTATCAATTATTAATTTTTTTGAAAATAAAAAATATATATTAATAATTGAGTCGGCATTGTCATAATTAAATTGACAAAACATTAATCACTAAAAATAACGGACGAACCCAATTAGGATTAAAGTTGTTAAGATAGATACAATAATTAATTGAGTTGACAAAAACAAACGAAACTTTAACCATTAAAAATAACGGACGAACTCAATTAGGATTTCACCTTGTCCTCGTATAAAAGTACCATTAGTGCGCTTGGCGGCGTTAGATGCCCGCTAATCAAATTCCATTTGGTGACTTCTCCTTGATTTTCTCTATTCTTTTTTTTTTCTAGTTTCAATTTTTTTATTCTTTTAATTTTCTAAGTCTTTTTTATTTTTATTTTTCATGAATTGGGAATAACGGAATGGCTTTGTCTTGTACACAAACATCGTAGAATATGTTTGATAAATATATAAAATAATTTATTAATCACATATTTTTAATAAATTATTTTATGAATTTATTAATTTAATCAAATAAGTAAAACATCAATAACAGCAATATTAGGTAGAAATCTTGTTAAGAAGTGAGGTCTAGGAAGATTTAATAGTACACAACCTTACCCCTAATTAGTAGAAAGTATGTTTCCAAATGACACACATGAATGGAAGAAAATAAAAATAATAAATAAATAATACATAAAAGGAAAATTAAAAAAACTAAAGAAAATAAATTAGAATTAACTATAAAATATTATAAACTTAAGTACAGTTATTATTATTACATCCCAATATGAGAATAACTCTTATCTTACTTAATTATAAACTATTATTCAATAGTCACTACTATAAAAATAAATAAATGACGTAATTATCAATAATTAAACAACTCAACAGGTTTGGTAGATTAAACTGTAAAAATTTTGAATTGGTCAAATTTTCTATTCTATTTAATTTAATAGCTCTTGTTATTAAAATTTTATTAATTTATCAATTAATTATTCAATTTTATTAATTAGTAAATTCTCATGAATTAAAATAAATTAATTAATTTTATTTAATAACATCTTTTTTTAATTAAATATCAAAATTTTCAATAGGTAGATAAATTTTTTGAATCAGACTTTAAAATTTTTAATTTTATTTAACTTTTACTTAATTTTATAATTATTAAATTCAAGAATCCTTGTAAGTTGCGAAGAAATTGCCATTCTGAAAGGACATGCTGATATATATGGAAGGGGATTATGACACGTCATTAGGATATGCATTTGATTTGTATTGTCCCTTTTTAGATTTCGTTTAGTGGAGAACGTGAAGATTCTTTATCATATCACATGCCGCATTCACAAAGAACATGAACTCATTTGGTAGAATATTATCATATTTATATAATTCGCGCATTTTAATTAGTATAAAACGTAATTATAATTATAGTTTGGCTATGTCGTTTTGCTTGTAATACTTAGACTTCGAGTTGGCTTAAATCTAGACAACCAAAACTTGTACTTTATTTAAAAAATATTATTTTATATTTTATTTTTTATATTTTAAATATTTATTAAAAAATTGACAACATTTGCTTATTTTCATCTCTAAATGAAATATATTTGATCTCCCTACTTTTTTTTATTTTGATTTGTTTCAAATAAGTATACTTATTTGTTTTATAGTTTCCACAACAATTGGAAAAAATAGTTAATATTATCTAAAATACTCCTGTACTTGTGCAAATATAATTTAGATAACATGAAGTACAATAGTCACGAAATTATAAAAAATAATTACTCATTTTTTAAAGTAAATTATGGTACAATAAAAAATTAATTAAATTTATTGTTAATTAGGTAAATGCTATTTAAAATTTGTTATGAATTATTTATGGTACAAATTTCAAATACATTTGAGGATGAAACTTTGTTATATAATTTGCAAGCATAAATATTATTTGATTAACAGCATCATCATCATCACACTCAATTCGGAGTTCCATAATAAAATAAAATCTGAGAAGGTCTGATAGTATGCAGACTTATGCCTACATAGTGAAGAAATTATTTCCTGTAGATTTACGTGTAGATGTGACAATAAAAAAGTGACGCATGTTAAAGAGTAAATAAGTAAATATTCGGCTAACGATATATTTATGATAAATTTTCAATATTTTAAAAATCGAACTAAAAGATAAACTAGTAAGACAAGAAATTTAAGATTTAAAACGCTTAACTGATATTAATATGTCATAAAATTGGTTAAAGATTGAATAAAATTAAAGAATTTGAAAAAAAAAACGAAGAAGATTATCAATACCCATAAAAACATTTAAAATGTAATTGAAAAAGAGAATTGTTAAATAAAAATTAACCAGTTTATTTTAGTTTTAAAAATAATTAATTTATAAAAATTGACAAATTAATTAATAAATGGATCGATTTTTAACAACAAATATTGTTAAACTAAATCAAACCTAAGAGTTAAAAAAATTAGTTGATTCAAAATTTTTATTATTAAATCGATCAGAACGGTTAGATTTTTTAAACATTATAAATTGCCACAATTTCACGCATTTAGCAATCCTAGTCTGAAAACATTCTACACCTACATTTGATTAACCGTTATTTAAGCAAGAAAAAAGTTGAATCTCGAAAATAACCTAATATTCGATTTAATTTTTATGTTATTTTATTTATCCACCTTTTTCATTTATTTTGTTTAAAAGTTTAAGAACTTAGTGAAAGTTAAAGTATAATGTTTTATTATGAAGACTTTAAAGTTTTTTAAAAATTCATGAATGTGCATAATTAAGTTAAGTTATTTCCTATGATGGAATTTGGAAATGAAGTTTACAAGAAAATATAAACCCGTCCCGTATATTTTATTTTTATTAATTGATTCCTTAAATTTGTAAATAGTATGTTAATTAGTAAGTTTATAATGTTATGAAAGTAGTATTAAGATCAGATGTAAACTAATTAAGTATTGTTTAAAAACGAAGTAATTCTTAAATTCGAACTGAACTAATTAATTTTAATTTAAACTAAAAATTATTATAATTAATTTAAATCATTAACTTTAGTCAAATTTAATTAATTCATATCAAATTTAATAATCAAACTAAGTTATCATGTAACATATGATTAGTCTACGTCTTATTTTCATAAGGTTAATTATTAAAAAGAGCCCAAACTTTTGTCAATTTTTTAATTATAGATTGAACTTTAAAAAGTAACGATAAAATGTTCGAACTTTCAAAATTTTTAATTATAGTCAAAACTTCAAAAAGTGACAATAAAATACTAAAACTTTCAATTTTTTTCAATTATAATCCGACATTATCTATTGTTCTCCCTTAGTCCTTTGTTTATTACTTGTTCTTCTAACATCCCAAATTACTATTGCATTACAGTGTACCATATCAATAAGCTCTTCGTTTTTAGTTCATTATCTTGATGCTCTTAGTATGAGAATGTTGGGGCTGCGTAATATGAAAATCGAAAGATGATGATGTTAAAAGAACAAATTAAAATAAAAAAAGTTGAAATAAAATCGTAAGGTCGTCAACTCTTTGTAATTTGATTTAGGTCATGTTGAAACAATGACGGTGTTTTATTAATCTTAATTGGTTGTGTTAATTTTAGTTGACGCGTATTAATAATTAAAGTTTTTGAAATACATAATAAGTCACATCAACAAATTTATCATAAACATTAACATTGGCTATAATTGAAAAATGAAAGTCTAGAATAAAAAATGTATGTCTTTTTATTTAATTTATAAAATTTTGAGATTTTATAAAGTTATTTTTAATTAATTCATAAATATACGTAATTAAATCAAGTAGTTTCACAAGAATAGAACCTGAAAACGAAGCCAGTGGATGGGAGATAAGATCTATCCCCTATGATCTTATGCCCGAAAAATTCCTGTCAGCCGAATCGAACTTGCTGACACAATACTTATACTGTAATCAAGCAACCATCAAATCGACTGAGAAAAAGTATTCTTCGAATTTTGTTAGCAGAATAAAATCGGGGCACAAGAAATGATGCGGAGTGGACTTCACTTCAGTATCAATATCATATTCGATCCCCTGAATTCAAGGCATAGGCGTTACACCTGGTAGCTCCAAGCTTTGGGATGTTCTTAGTTTTTTTTTCCTTTTTTTTTTTGGGTGGAAATGGAAGAATTGATGGTAGATTAGTTTTCAGATATGCATTGAGTAAATTTTCGGATTGAGACAATAGCTTGTAAATCACGTCAATTGGATACTCCGCATTAGGCAAGCTCTTTATGACAGATTCGATCGAGAGAGGATCTTTTAACCCTATGCTCTCCCACTCCACAAACTCAACTAGCCCATAGGGGCTCTTAGATTATTATTATTATTATACATATTTTTATTGGTGAAATATGAATTTGTCATCTAAGATTTTAGTGTAAAATTGAGTAAACACATAATAATTTATAAATTTTGTATTTTTAATAAATAATTTATTAAGTAAATAATTCTAAATTAAATGATTATCACAATCAAATAAATATAAATCTAATATATTTATATTCTAAATCTTCTACTCTTTAAGTCATCAAAATTAAGAATAATATTTTAATAGTTAGTTGAATTAATAAGTATATAAAACAAGCTCTACCAATTAAATAATCTTTTTAAATGACAAAACTATTTTATTATTGTAAGATATTGAAAAATATTATGAAAATAAACTTAAATATAATTAAAATGTACATAATTAAAAATTCTATACCTCGATGCAAAATCTTAGGACAATAAATTTTTAAATGTATTTTATATTTTATATTTTATATTTTGTCTTTTATAATTTTTTGGCCCAAGAGCGTTGTAAAGTAAATTGTATTACATGCAAAAATTGAATTATGATTATCAGTTAAATGTATTTATACTTTAGATTTTATAAACAAGCTTCATTTAAAATTAATCATTTTTTCTGCCATCTCCTTGTTATTTTTTAAGGATAAAAGACTTCAAAGTATCGTACCTTTTTAAAAAATTTTCAATTTAGTCCCAAAACTTTTAAATTTTTTAATTAAGTGACCAACCTTTTATGACCTTAACAATTCACTTTAAAACATTAATTTTTTTAGTATTTTTTTATTTGGCTAACGTAATCTGTTTTTTTCCCCATAATATGTAGACTTCTACATAACAAATTAATTACTAGCTAATCATCTATGTGAACTAAATACATAACCTCTTTTTCACTTTAAGATAAATATTTTAGTCTACACGAATGATTAGTTAGTAATTCATATATAAATGCCTACATGTTATAAATAAAAAAAAGATGTCGTTAGCTAAATCAATAAAATACTAATAAATTAATACTTTGAACTGAATTGCTAAAATTATAAAATGTTGATCACTTAATTGAAAATTTAAAAGTTTGAATAATGAATTAAACAATCTCAAAATTGAGCATTTTGTTGATATGTATAACATATATATACATTCATTGGCTTTGGATGATCCGATTCTCCCAAAAAGTTTTTTTTCTCCGAAAGATAATAACTTTCATTCAAAAGAAGAGGTTATGCAAAGCCTATGATGCTCAAGACTAAGGAAATACAACAAAAGTATCAATTGTGAATTTGTGATGAGTAGAGTTCTTAATGATCTGGAAGTTGTTTAGCTAAGATTCTATTGCTCTCGTAAACAGGGGGGCATATTGGTGTGAAGTCCTATAGCTATCAAAACCATCGGACATTGGTGGATGATTTCGAGGTATAAGGACTCCAAACAGCTGTTTGCTTGTTTGAATATTCGGCTATTTTGCTTCTTCCAAGTATAGTATATCATAGTAGCCCATACTAGCTTAAAGGCCTTGTAATCCCCTTTGTTGATAGTTTTGAGATTACATAACTAAGACACAATGTCCTTCCAAGTTTGTACCTAAGAGTGTATCCTCATTTTGGCTTGGATTATGCTCCATATCTCGTTAGTGTAACGGCATTCAATCATCAAACGGTTCAGATTCTCTAACTTTTTTTTTTTGAAAGTAAACAATACTAACGCAAAGCAAAACATTGAATGGAGATGCATTGAAACTAACCCAAGCCAACATGCTTACCCCGTATACCCAGAACCTACTAGCCTTTCTCCATCAACGACAAGAGCAACAGTATTATCTGAATTTAAAATAAAATCTAAGCAAGAGGGACGAACATTCCAATATTGTGGGTTTGCATGTAATAAGACCACCCTAGCTAGTGAATGAGCCGCCTTATTGGCAATCCTACGCGTCCATTGGAAGAATAAGTGAAGGAAATGTCGCTTGAAAGATAGACAGTCAAGGGCCAAAATTCCAATCTCAGATCGATATGCTGAAGGAACTCGAATTGTTTGAACAGCCGTCAAACAATCAGACTCCACAATGACCTTGTCAAAATGTTGTTCTTTTAACCAAGATAGAGCTTCCCTTATAGACATAAGTTCAGCAAGAACTGGATCATATAGGACAGGATAATGACCTGAAAAAGCAGCCACGAAATGTCCTCGACCATCCCTGAGCACCGCGGCAAATCCCGTGGCCTTCTTGTCTCTAAAAACCGCCGCATCCACATTGCACTTTAAATAGCCTTCCTGGGGTCTAACCCAAGTGGAAACGTTTACGCTTGAAGCTCTAGTCCTAGTGTTAGCCTTCGCAAAGGTTTCCCTCGCCTCTTGCCAATCGTTAAGGAAGCTATCCGCAAAGTTTGCTATCACCCGAGAGGGGCTAGACTTCCCTTGCCACACTCGAAGATTGCGGTGAAACCATACACTTCACACCATCATTAACATACGTTCTATACCAGGAGCCGATTGGGAACTTAAAATGTGCTCTACAAAGGATGCAATGCCATTGCTTGGGCGACGCCAACCCATCGAAGACCATATTGCTTCGGCTATTGAGCAGTCCATCAGAACATGATTCATATCTTCTGTGTGGCCATAGACATCACATGCGGTATTAATCATGATACCCTTCCTGCGAAGACGATCTTTATAAGGGAGGAAATCGCAAAGACAACGCTAAGTACAATCCTTAATCTTTGGAGGAAGAGCCAGATTCCACATACGGTTCCATGGACCATTCATGAACAAGCTAGCAACGTCA
>JANVCQ010000004.1:37603631-37633784 GCA_025531925.1 Erythroxylum plowmanianum
GGAGAAGACAGGGACAAGCGTCCCTGTCCTCCCTTTTTGGGAGAGACAAAAAAGCTTGTCTCTGTCCAACGGAGACGGTGGACAGAAATTTGGAGACGGCAACCAAATGTGTTAGGGAGACGGAATTTTTCTGTTTCGTCTACTATTCCCACTAATGAGGACAGCAACCAAACACAGGGTTAGAGAGTACAATGGAGAGTTGTATGCTAGATTTGGAACGTGATGTACCAAAAAATCAGCGGTTCTTATTAGAATAAGTATCAAAGCCACTTTGCCGCTCATGACTACTAAATCACCACCCCCAAATTAAACTGGTGCTCACTGTTGCACCAAAAGCCATTGCAACAGGTGCCAAGTTTGGTCATTGGGAGGCTTTAGAAAGCTCATTTTATGAAATATTTGAAGAATTAAAAAAAGTACAGTTGCTTTATTTATTGCCAAATAAATATGAATACTATATGGTAGCAATGAGAAATTCTTTGGCAATAGATCTTATCTGCATAATGACTAATTCAAGAATTTAACCAAATAAGCCCTTTTAACTTAGTGATAGAGTAACATCACGGTAAAATGTAAGTTATCAGTTCAAATTTGGTAAAAGCTTTGCCTCTATTTTTCTTAAAACTCCGTAGTATTTATAGTTTATTATTTGAGTTGTAGGGAGAATAGAAATATTGTTGATGTTTATATATATATATATATACATATATAATATGTTATTTTTAAACAAAAAAAGTTATAAAAGGGAATCGAATAAAAAAATAATAATTTTAAATAATTAAAAAAATAAATTAAATCAGAAAATGATGTGCCATTTGCGGAGAAAAAAAAGTAGGAAAGAGTGGGGAAGAAAGATTCTTATTTGTATAAATAAATACAAAATAACACGCAGACCATAACCCTAGCTCGTCAAGAGCCACCGCACCATATATTTGCGTCTCTCTTTCAATACCATCTCTGCTAAACCCTAAACATCTCATCTTTGTAACTCATATTTGACCCTATATTACTATCGCCGTCAACTGTAAGAACTTCGTCCTCTATCTGTAAGTAATTCTTGTTCCCTCGTACTTCAATTGCATGTTTGGTGCATTTCTGCTACTATTTCGGTTCGGTACTTACCTGGGTTTGTGTTTGGTGGTCGTTTTAGGAGTTTGTTTGAAAAGTTTTCAGGAAATGATGTCTGATGACGAGAGAGAGGAGAAGGAGTTGGATCTCACCTCACCGGAGGTCGTCACCAAATACAAGAGCGCTGCTGAAATCGCTAATAGTAATGCCTCTCTCATTTCTTTTTCTTTTTCTGTTTCTATATCTCTTTGTCTAAGAGTTTGTTCTTATGGGGGGGTTGTGTTTGTTTCTTTGTGTGTGTGATTGTCCAAATAGCATTTTAGCTTAATCCATTAGCTAGAACTTGTTGTTAATGGAAGCATTACGTGTGTCCTTATACCATTTGAGTGTCTCTTTTCTTCGTAGTAGCCATGTTGTGTACTAATTTATTTGCTTCATCATGTGGGCATTAGCGACTCTGTCTGAGGTGGGCTTCACAAGCAAATCTTATTGAGAGGATGCTAGGAAAATGGCCTTTTGCGATTGGTTTCAACATGTATTATTTGGTTAACTTAATTTTGCTCCCTATGGATTGGTTATGATACTGAGTTTTGGTTAAACGTGAACTTCTGCAGAGGCATTGCATTTGGTTATATCTGAATGCAAACCAAAGGCTAAAATTGTTGATATTTGCGAAAAGGGAGATGCGTTTATCAGAGAGTAAGGCCTTAACTTAATCTCAATCTTACCTTAGGTGATGGCAAACTCTTTATTCTGATAGTGATAAAAATGTTGGTTGTTTTTTTCTGCGTGGGAAGGCAAACAGGTAACATGTATAAGAATGTGAAGAGGAAGATTGAAAGAGGGGTTGCTTTTCCAACTTGCATTTCTGTAAACAATACTGTTTGCCATTTTTCTCCTCTTGCAAGTGATGAGTCAGTATTGGAAGAAGGTGATATAGTGAAAATGTAAGTTTTCCATGCCATAGTTTTTGGAGATTAACTTGTTGATTGCTACATGTTGATTTATTTGTCTTGCCCATAGTGATTTGGGATGCCACATAGATGGGTTTATTGCTGTTGTAGCTCACACCCATGCTCTTCAAGGAGGACCAGTGACAGGTAGGGCTGCTGATGTTATTGCAGCAGCAAATACTGCTGCTGAAGTTGCCTTGAGGCTAGTAAGGCCTGGAAAGAAGGTAGTTTCTTCTGCTTTTATTGTATAGCTCTAGGGCTGATTGTTGAATGTTTTTCTTTCCATTTTCTTTCTATACTTTCTGAATATGTTTATATCTATTGCTGTTCTGCGTTGAATGGGTTTGCACTGTACTTAAAGATTAACCAATTGAAGCTCCTTAGGATCTCAGAGTTTGTCCCCCAAATGATTAACTGAATTCATAAGCTATGGACCAAGTCCAAGTGGTGCATTTGTCATAGTTACCCTGATAGGGGAATTCAAACTATAAATAACTACCCAGATAATGAATCATTGTTGTTGTTATGGACGAGCAATTTATTGCTATCTTGAGCCTAATTACTATTGAGTTATATATATGTCATTCTTATTGATATAGATCTTAAATAAGAAAGGGTACTATAATTTGTTGCTGTAACTTATTCTTGAATGTCCTAGATGATGAGAACTATAACTTCTGTGATTTATCCCTATATGAGGAGAACTATAACTGGCTAAGGGTTAAGCTCCTATGAAGCCTTGTAGTCATAGTTACACTGATAGAGTCTCATTTTCTTCTTGTCTGTTTTCTCTTATCCTTCATTTTATTTCTAAATAACTTTTATCTTGATGTGTTGTCAAAATTCAGTATCCCTAAATGATGAATACTTCCGTATAGCTATGGGCTAATACTCATGTGAGGCTTTTTGTCATAGTTACTCTGATAACATGTGAAACTTGTTATCATTCCTGATACACACACATGTCCATTACATTTCCTGATTGTGACATGTTTTTTTGTGTAAATGTACAGCGTGTGTGGGGGGATTGCTGTAGCAGTTTTATCTGTTCTAGATTGTAGATTAAATCTTTAATTTTAATGCGGCAGTTATTTTTCTGCTTTATGTCAAGAGGCGAATTTGAATTTGAAAGAGTGATTTGAGGAAAAATTGCGAGAAAAACACTGTTTATACCCTGATTGAAAAGGCGACTTGGGGCAACCATTATACTATTGATTTCCTCTTTTCCCTGTTGCCTACATTTATTTGGCTTCATTCTTTGTTTGGTATCAGTTTCATTACTGCTGGTGTACAGTCATTCATTGTGGCCCACATCATCATTTGACGTAAATGAATGTATGCTATCTTTTCAAGTCTAATTTAGTTATGAAAAATTACCCCTGGGGTAGTGATAATGTTGGCAGTGTGAAGAAAGGCAACTCTGCCAAGGTGTTCAGTTGGATTTTGTTTTTGTCCTTTCCTTGTTGCCCCTATTCATTCTGTTTTATGATTCCAGTCTTGTTGGTACCTTATGCATTTTGGTTATTATCTTTGTAGTTTCTTTGCTTGACCATTCGTGATGATGCTTATGTGATTGATGACTTTCATTTGACTTCACCTTTTTCCTTGTGTTATTAAATTGACCATGTTGAATAATTTCCTCATTAAGTCTCTTTTTCTGGCAGAACAAAGATGTGACGGAAGCAATACAGAAAGTTGCTACTGCATATGACTGTAAAATTGTTGAAGGTGTGCTAAGTCATCAGATGAAGCAGTTCGTGATAGATGGAAACAAGGTGATACTGAGTGCGTCCAATCCTGAAACAAGAGTTGATGATGCAGAATTTGAGGAAAATGAAGTGTATTCGATAGATATTGTTACAAGCACAGGCGAGGGAAAGGTAATTAAGGAGTTATCTGTATGATGTTCTTATGCCATTTTTTCATTGTTTATAATAAATTTCCTTTGTATTTGTTTTGCAGCCTAAAATGCTGGATGAGAAGCATACTACTATTTACAAGAGGGCTGTGGACAGGAGCTATCACTTGAAAATGAAAGCTTCTCGATTTATTTTCAGTGAAATCAATCAGAAATTTCCCATAATGCCATTCAGCGCTAGGTTTATGTCTGCCAAATTATATTTTAATATTCTTTGGTCACTTATGGTTCAGGATTTTATTTACTATTATCTTCTATGTTTCAGGGCATTGGAAGAGAAAAGGGCTCGGTTGGGATTAGTTGAATGCATGAATCATGACCTTCTGCAACCATATCCTGTTCTTTTTGAGAAACCTGGCAAGATGCTCCTTCAAGATATGATCTTTATTAGACTTGAGAAGATTGTTATTTGAGCTAACGACTGACATATATGATCTTGCAGGTGATTTGGTTGCCCATATCAAGTTCACGGTATTGTTAATGCCAAATGGCTCAGATCGGATCACTTCACACCCTCTGCAGGAGTTGCAGCCAACCAAGAACGTAGATGATCCTGAGATCAAGGCCTGGTTGGCTTTGGGTACTAAGACAAAGAAGAAAGGTGGTGGAAAGAAGAAGAAAGGTAACCTCGGTGAATTGGATGAATCCTACTTTTACTAATTTTTGGCGTCGATTAAATCCTAAGGCCTATTCACATGTGTTCTCCAGGTAAGAAGGGTGAGAAAGCTGAGGAGTCGGCAGAAGCTGAGCCTATGGACGATTCAACAAATGGTGCAACAGCCCAGGAATGAAGCTTTAGATGTTACCCAATTGTTCAGTTTTGGTACCTTGTTCACATCCCTGTACCTGGTTGATTATGAAATGAATTTATAGTGTCTAGACATTAATCCAAGAACTGGATTTTCTCTGCATGATTCTCATAATTACCGTCTTTCAACAATCCCCCATCAGAAATATTCATGAACTTAGCAATTTCCGATTAGAGTTGGCAAAGTTTTAAACGACGTCGTTGGGGTAATTACCAGAAAACGTGGTGTTGAATTATATTAAAAAATTAAAATATAATTGAAAGAAGTTATTTTAAATTAATTGATTTATTTTAATTTATAAAAATATCAATATATAAAAATGATAATAATAATTATTGGATTATTTATATAATTGTGTGGTTATTACTCTTTACTGGAATACGACTTATCCTTCTCATGGAATGATAGCCTGGCTAGTGAGTCAGGATTCCTTGCCAACAATATAAATTGTTTTTTAGATTTACATTTTTAAATTAAAAAATCTATTAAAATAATAATATAATAAATAGTATGCTTCGTCACGTTAACATTAGATTTTAAATATTTAAAAAATCATAATTCCTATAAATGCTGTCAATATTAGATTTGTAGGCAGAAAAAATGTTTGTCGACAAAACGTCAACACGCTGTCGTATTCTTCACTTCCACTTTCACCGCAGCCAAACAGGCGGCGAAGACACTAAAAAAAAGAGTTAGTACTCAGTACATAAAGCTGACACGTGGCAATACCTTTGGTCGTTGGATTCACTACTCTCCCCCTCTCTCTCCCCCACTGGACCATTGTTGCTATAAAATTCAAAAAGTAACCAACTCTTGAGAGAAAGCCTACTCTCTCAAATTTCCCTACATTTCTCGATTGTTCCATCTCTGAACTGAAGAACCAATAGCTGAAGAAATGGCGAGCACTGCAACCACAACTACTTCTAAAGAGCCAGAGCACCAGAGCAAAGAGCGGGAAGAGGAAGAGAACGCGCCGACTGCCGATGACGAGGACACTGGTGCTCAAGTCGCTCCGATCATCAAGCTAGAAGAGGTCGCCGTCACCACAGGAGAAGAAGAAGAAGATCCGATTCTTGATCTGTGAGTAGTATCTGCATATTCGTTCTCTAGACTCTGTTTTCTAGGGTTTTGATTCACGTTTTGTGTTGCGCGCGGCAGGTTTTCATTTAATGCTCGGTTAATGTTGATGTGATTTTTTTAAATTTGTTTTCAAGTTTTTAACGTTTCTCTTCTTTAAAAATTTAAAGGAAGTCGAAACTGTATCGATTTGATAAGGAAGGAAATCAGTGGAAAGAGAGAGGCGTTGGCAATGTGAAGCTGTTGAAGCACAAGGAGTCTGGGAAAGTCCGACTTGTCATGCGTCAGTCTAAGACTCTCAAGATATGCGCCAACCATCTCGGTCTGTCTCTGTCTCTCTCTCTCTCTCCCTCTCTCTTCTCTCTCTGTATGTGTTTTGTGTTTACGCGAGCGCGCGAGGACGTTGTTTTCCGTTAATTTATCATGGCAATCTTTGGTTTAAGTTCTGTTTGCTGCTTCTTTTCTTATCTTGAATCTGCTCCTAGAAATGTTAACTATGCTATATTTGATCTCGTTTGTTTTTGTATTTTTTTTAATGCTTAATCTTGTGCGCTCAAGATAATCGAACCTATTGTGATGATTCAGATTTGTTACTACCAGAACAGTGTGACCAGTTCTTCTTCTTCTTTAATTCCATACTTCGTTGTATTGTTGACTTAATGTCTGTCTGCATATTTCAGTTGTACCATCAATTAATGTGCAAGAGCATCATGCAAATGATAAATCATGCGTGTGGCATGCTACTGATTTTGCTGACGGGGAATTGAAGGATGAGCTTTTCTGCATCAGATTTGCTTCGATTGAGAGTATGTCCTTGACTTCATAGTTTCTCTATCTAGTAGTATTTCTGTATGGTCATGCCGTATGGAGTTTCTTTTTCACTTTTTCCTATGATATCTTCAGCTTTTGTTCAATGAAATTTTGTACATCTTTGTTCTTTTCTCAAGCTTTTGCGGGAATATGTACTCATGTAAAGTATATACTTCCTCTAACTTACGTAAGGTGTAATAAGTTTAAGAAAAAGGGTAGCATCACTTGTCATGCATCAAGGAAATGAGAGAGAGTAGCAGGAGTGGCTATCCTAGTGGATCGGTCATACGTTTCCCAACTAATGAAATTCTGTGGAGAATTTCCTGAGGTGGAATATTCGTTAAAACCTGTTTGCTTGGTACTTATGTGCGGCTTAGAGGAACTAGAGCGTCACGGATTTCTTTTGTAGTCTTTTGTCTTATCGACTTCAATTTGTCAAATCATGTTCTGAGATGAGATTAAAGTCTTTATCATCTCTATTACTGAACCTTGTGCTGAGGATTTTTCTCATTCGCATGCTTTCTGCCTCTTTCTCTCTTATAGCCTTTTTCTAATATTTCTCATCACAAGGTTCATTTATTGCTTTCTTTTAGATTGCAAAACCTTCAGGGAGACGATTCAGGGAGTGGCTGAAGATCAGGGAAAGAAAGAGAAAGGAAAAGATGCCACAGATGCTGCTGGACTCTTTGAAAAGTTGAGTGTTAGGGATGAAAAACCTGATGTAAAAGAAAAAGAGAGCAAAACTGAAGGAGGAGAGGAAGCAAAAACGGTGACTGAAAAGACCGAACCTGCTTCGTCAACATAGACCGGAATGACATTCTTGTACCGACAAAGATTGTCAATCGCTCGGTTTGTGGTAAGTGCATATTATTATCTCTGCCAAGTTATGATGAAACCTTACGGCTTTTAACGCATGCTTTTACTTTTTACTTTTAGGCATATGTCGTGTTGCTCTCACCTCATTAAGCTTTTATTCTATTGCATCGCACTTTTGCTTTAAAGGGTAAAATAAAACTATTGGGAGGGTCACTTCAGAGCTTGTTTGAAATTGAAATTTTGCCTTATTAAATGGTAAAATCTAAGTAAAGGATTTCTTTTTTGTTAAACTAATCAAGTTCAATTGATTATTCGTTTAATTCAGTGAGCTAGGTCTAAGTGAACATGAACTGGGAAAATCCCATTTAAACAATGAAGAAATTGGAAATTTTGTGTCGTTTTCACGCATTTGAAGTAGTATAATTTTGTAAGGCTCAATTTGAGTCGCATGTCGAAATTATATTCCCTTGTAAAGTTTTTCATGTAATAGCTATCATCAGTCTTTGATAACAGAGGTATTCACTATCAAAAATATGATTGTGATTTAATTAGTGCTAGTAGAATAAATTATTAACAAATAATAGTTATCAATTGGCAAAAATAGAGAACTCACAGGAAAATAAGATAAAAATTAAATTTCTCTGTTATTAAAAGTTTTTCGGTAGAGAAAATTACAAATTTTTTGTTCTTACTATTGAAAAGTGGACTGGAGCTCTGCTTGAATGGGTTTTTACAATTTGGTGAAAACGTTTTCGGTTGATTTTTATTTTCAGACACCAGTTTTTAACCGTTACAGAGAATTTGAGCTAGGAGTTTGCCCTCTTTTGGACTTGGGACCTTTATGAACTACAAAGCTGGCTTGTTTGGATTCTTTTTTAATTAATTTATATTGTGTGTGGGACAAATATAAGTCGATTATTTATCATAATTTATAAAAGAGATTTCAAAATGATTTAATTTTGTAATATAAAAAATGAACTAAATTAACGACTTTTTAAGGATTTTTATTTCATGATTATGTATTAGAAAAAAAACTCGCTATAGCATGTAAATAAAGTTATTACTAATCCTTCATAATCATTAGTAAGTCTAATGGTTTTCTACTCAAAAATTTATAGCTATTATTACATAACTATTTTTTATTATTATATTAAATGTATAGTTTTTAATAGATAAACAATATTAATCAGTGATCTGTAACTTGAAAAACTTTTTATTAGAAAAGGTAATTGAACGGTCTTCTTTAGTTTCTTCACTGTCAAAAGGTTTTAATTCGAGCTTTTTATGTACTAACACACAAGTAAATAATTAAGTTACAAGATACAACAAGGTCATTGTTAATATAGATTCATCTAAGTCATTAATATCATTCTTTAGCTATTTGTAAATTTTTAATTTTTAAATTTAATTTTGAAAACAATTTAAAACCCTACATATTATGATGTGTTTTTTAATACAAAATTAAAATCATAATCATAATCTTTAACTGTATCTTTTTAACATTTAGTTATTTGTAAATTTTGATTTTTAAGTATTTATTTAAAATAAACTTTAAAATTTAAAATAACATTATATATTAAAGTTAATAGATTAGATTATTAAATTGCATGTTAATGTTTAAAAATAGTTTAGGTAAATTTTATTTGTTTTCCAATACAAGATTAAATCAAATTCGCGAGATGGAAACAATAGTTTCATTATTACTATTTTCAATTATAAATTGGGAAAACCTAATATATTAAAGTTGATAGATTGTATTATATTTTTATTTTTATTTTTAAGTATTTGGTTTCGATACAATGTTGAATCAAATCCACAAGATAAAAATCTTGAGTTTCATTCGGCAGTACTTAATATTTAGTTATTCGTAAAACTTAATTTTTTCAAGAATGAAATTTTAACTTGTAACGAGTACTTTTAACACAAAATTAAATCAAAATTATGAATAAAAATACTTCGAAGCCCTTGTTAATATAATATATAAAGTGGATGGATTAGATTATTTTATGTTCAATTTGTAAAAATATTAAAGTAGATTATAATATTTTTTAATTAATTAATTATATTTTTGTTTAAATTTTTATTTTTATTTAACGATAAATTTTACTTGTTTTTCAATACGAATTAAATCGAATTCACCAAATAAAAATTCTTAGTTTCATTCTTCGCAACTTAATATTAATTTAATTTTTAAAATTTATTTTAAATTTTACATGTTAAAAAGAGTGTTTTTTTTAACACAAAAAGTTGAATTTTGACAATATTTTTAATTACTTTGAAGACCTTGTTTTTCGATACATAATTAAATCAAATTCATGAAATAAAATCTTTAGTTTAATTCTTCGCTATGTAATATTCATTTAATTTTTGAGCCATTTTATTTTTAATTATTGATTGGAAATGGATTGTAAAATTAGAAAACGGCAATATAATAAATATAAAATATATATTATTAATTTTAATTTTAATTTTTAAGCAATTAATATTTGGTTATTTGTAAATTTTAATTTTGAAATAAATTTAAAATTTTAAATATTTGTAACAAGTATTTTTAACACAATTAATCCGAAATCATGAAATAGAAATCGTTAATATAATTGATAAATTGTATTATCTTATATTTAATTCCTATTGTATTAAGATAAACTTTTACTTGTTATCGATACAAATTTAAATTTGCAAATTTAAAATAAGTTATTTTATTTTTAAATATTTTATTCAAAATAAATTGAATTTTAAAAATTAAAATGAAAAATTTTAGCAAAAATTTGGATAAACGTGGAAAATCCAAAAGTTAGAATAGTAAAGCAGACAAAATATTCGCATAAAATGAATATAAAACGGTAAACTTACTAGCAAGTGTCTCTGATGAAATATATCTGAAGCAACTAGTATTTTTATTTTGTTTTCTTTTTATTTTATACTCTTTTTGTACCAAACTAATCAAATTGATGATATAAAAACCATTGAAAATCATAATAATTGAAAATAAAATAATTAGATTAATTGAATAAATTAATTTGAACTTTTTAAATATTTTACAGATGATTAAATAAGTTATATGTTTTAGCTATTAGTTAAATATGCTCTTGAAAATATTTGATCTTCAAAAAAGTTTTAACTGAAAACTAGAAAAATAAATTTTCAGTATATTTTAGTTGTCAATGCCTATCATAAGCAAAAATAATAATAATAAATTGACTTAAATCAAAGGTAGAATACAATTGCATATTTTGTTTTCTTAAGGAAAACAGGTTAAATTCATGAAACCTAGAATATAAATATGCCGTAGAGTAGAATAATAAAGCTGAAAAATAATTACCCAAAACAAAATCATGAAACATGAATAAGTATAAATATTCCGTCAATGAAGGTCCTTCTAACTAAAAATTTCTTAAGGTCATATTTTCTTAAAAATATCTTATCTAGACATTAATATTGGCAAATAAGCAACCCACCAAATTTATTTCAAATTTCATTGTTATTTACTTAATACTAAAAGAATTACTTATCTATTTCAATCTAATTATTTGAAGACAAACTAGTCTTTTATTTCCTTTATAAAAAGAAAAAAAAAACTTAAAATCACATCCTCTCAACTCTTTTGCACATAACTGTCTAGCTTTGAGAATAACAGTATTCGAGAATGCAAAGTTCTACCAAAATATATTCTACCAATTATAAAGTGTTCGAGTGAATTCAAGAAAACAACTATAAACTATATCTCACAATATTTAAAAGCTTTAGTTGTCTATTTTAACATAAGTATTTCAAAATAAGATTTTTTATTTCTTTTATAAAAAGAGGAGAAAAAAAACCTACCCTTTCAACTGTTTTACACTTAAATAAGTCGCTGGCTTTGAGGATGACAGCACTAAAAATATACAAAAGTTCTATCAAGATTTATTCCCAATTTCGAAATATCAACCGGAATTTCTAGAAAGGTTTTATAAGAAAAAATAAATTTAGTCTATTTGCGATAAGATGGCATACCATTGATGTACATACCAATTATGAAGTGTTTGAGTGAATTGGGAGAAAAGAGAGAAAATTAACATGAAAGCATTGGAACAATTTAGAATGTGCATTATAAGAAATTAAAGCTAATAAATACTCGAATTGTTTTAAAAGCCTAAGATAATACGAAAGCAAGGTATCATTTTTTAGAAGTGTAGCATTGAATCACTGTCGGTAAAATTATTTCAGCAAAATGTACATTATATTTTAAGTCAGCACGCACAAGAATCAAGACGCATAACAGAAATGTATCTCCTGAGATTAGAAACAAAAATAAAAAGAAGACGAAAAAAATGCAATAAATCATTTTTAAAAATTAAAAAAATCTTATGATTAATATTAAACTTAATTGGATATCATTTTTATCATTTTTCATAACCCACCCCTTTCAATCGTGATTGGACTCAACTACAAAAACCTAGAGAGGACAGAAACACCGAACTATTTAAAGAGCACAAAATTTCAGAGACGCGTCGACCTCAGGTGACTCAGCAAGTAAAACAAAGTTACCAGGGGCAATTATCATGCAAAGTCAGATTCAAGAACGGTAGGAAGACACAGCACTATCTAAACTCAGAGTTAAAACGATTCATTGAGGGTATATCTCTGATCAGAACTTACCTCCTAACTTTCAATCTATAGCCGAATGGAACAACCTAGGATGAGCCTGATACCATTAATCAAATCCAGCAAAGTAGATTGGCTCGTGTGAAATACGTCTTCAAAATGCCATGCCGTTCGACTTAGGCTGATCACTACCGTTCCATTGGGCGATGGATTTAAGAGCGATGGAATTAAGAGTAGAACTTCATCCCCTTAGTACTTGTTGCCGCCACTGCCAATCGTTGAGGAGGGATTAAAAATATTACCGACAAAGAAAACGTCAAATCAACAATCTAGAGTTAGCAACCATGAAAACGGAAAACCTCGATTTTTCCTCCACCAAAGCATTATTTCCGCCCAATATCACACTTGCAAATGCTCTGCATGAAGTTTAGAAATAGAAAAAATAAATAATTACGTTGTTCAAAGCCATATTAGCAATTATTTCAGCGAGCACTCAACTTACCTATGAATCTGATCAAGCTTATCAATGACTTGAAGCAGTTTAAGAATCAAGACCATCGAAGGGCTAGCCAAGTAAACTTTTTCCGATCAGACCAATCGTGACCAACCTGTAAAGAAACTGACCGTGTGAATCAAACCATAATCATCGTCAATGCATAGCCGAATGATCATAACGAGTTAGAACTTTCCTATATCACAGTAAAACATGTTCCTAAGAAGAAACTTGGACATAATAATATCAATCATCCTAAGGACATAACCGAATGATCATACATAACGATTTAAAACTTCCCTATATCACAGCAAAACATGTTCATAAGAAGAAACTTAGACACAATGACATCAATCATCATCAGTACATAGTCGCATGATCATACGTAACGATTTAAAACTTCCCTATATAACAGTAAAATTTGTTCCTAGATATCAGTCATCATCAGGACTTGAACGAATGATCATACATAACGTTTTAACACTTTCCTATATCACAATCATCATCAGGACATAGCCGAATGATCTAATTGACTGGGAAGCTTCACAGCTTCTTTGTTAAATCACAAGCAGAAGAAGAAAAATGGTTTGTTTAGTTCGAGATACAATCACAGTTAGTCATGGCATCACTAAAAGAGTGCATGATAAGCCAAATGCCAACCGAGCGAAGGAGTACATTTTTGTCAACCGACATGCTCCGGCTGCGAGTGAGGATCGACATCAACACTTTCGATGCAGAGAAAGTCATCCCTCAACTCTTTATCCGCAAAATGAGAAGCGTGTCTCACGCATGATTTATGACTTCCAAATTGCAGCTAGAACTGACCTATTCAGAGAAACAGACATTAAGCCAATAATACAGCATGGAATGATAGCAAAGAACTGGCCGCACTGTCCTAGTATCTACAGATCTGAATCATCGCAATAATTCTTTGAATATGAAAACGATTAAGCATTAAAATACAGAAACAAACAAAATTAAGATTAGTAAAATAAAACAGTTCGAGAACCACATGCAAGAGCCCAGCCCGACTAGCCAAACAGATGTCAAAGAAAAGATTTCCTGATAAAGAAACGGATACAACATACACACTCGCGCGCGCCCACAAATATACACACAGATCTTAGATTGACGTATCTGTGCTTCAACAATTTCACAAAGAACTTAGACACTAGCGCGCGAGCACAAACTTACACAGAGATCTTAGATTGACGCGTTGTTTCCCCGACTTCTTGTGCTTCAACAATTTCACATACAACGTACACACAATCTCTTGCGCTGACAAAGATACACAGAGGTCTTAGACTGACGTATGGTTTACCTGACTCCTTGTGCTTCAATAGTTTCACATACAACGTACACACTCGCACGCGCGCACAACCATACGGAGAGATGTTAGATTGACTCATGGTTTCCCTGACTCCTTGTGCTTCAACAGTTTCACATAGCCAACGCCTGTTCTCTTTCCACCGTTTCCTTCCTTAAAATCTTTACAGTTTCACTTTCCTTTAAATTTTTATAGATGAGAGAAACATTAATAACTTGAAAACTCAAAAAAAGAAATTCACATCGATATCAACTTTAGTCAATTAGTAATAACAACGGAAAACCGGAAACCAAAAACATGAGGCAAATTTTTGCGCGGGAGACGAAATGTGAAAAAAAAGAAAAACAGAAAACAGAGTATTGAGAATGAATGCGCATATACTACTCACAGAGTGAGAATCGTATCTTCTTCTTCCTCTCCGGTTGTGATGACGATATCTTCGAGTTTATCGATGGGAGCAATTAGAGTTCCGGCGTCCTCAATGCGTTCTCTTCCGATTAGCACTCTTTGCTGGTGCTCTGGCTAGCTAAGTGCAGTATTCATCGGCGTAGTTGCATTGCTCGCCATTTCTGCTGTCACAAGTACTTCTACAAGGATCGAGCAATCGAGAGGCAGAGTTCAGGAGCAATTATTCGGAGCTTTTTCTGTTTGGTGCGATCGCTGAGCCTACGGAATCGGTTACATTTTGAATTTTATAGTAACAACGGAAGAGGGGGATGGATAGTGGTGGATCCAACGACGAATGAGGCTGCCACGTGTCAACTATATCTAATAGCTTGGTTGATGAGAGCATGTACATGAATACTCAATTTAAATAATATTGTATTATTTTAAATTATTAACTTATTAATAATAAAAATTTATAACCAAATTATATTTCGTTTTACAGATTAATCAGGTGGGTTCAGACATTAATCTCAAGTAGTTTGAATCTTCTTGCTCCTGGACTATGGACATCAAGATTTACGCATTCAACCAATCCAACTAAGCAAGGTTGTGTACAATTTATTGTATACATATTTTATATTAATTTTGAAAATTTTGAAATTATTTTATTAACTTAATCATAACAAAAAAATTGATTTTAAAAATTTTTATTTTATAAAATAATCTAAAATAATATATAATATTGATCAATTTCAGTATTATACCCTGTCAAATTAAAATTGGTACAAACTTTGGTAAGACATTTACAATAATGAATTTTTTTTCAAAACCTTTAAAGCATTGAAGATGAAAGTAAATAAAATAGAAATTTATAAAATAATTAGATAAATATTAGTTGATCTAACTTTAGTTTATTCTTAAAATTAAGAGATTGATCTAAACCTTAATCAAACGTTTAAAGATAATAATCGGCTGACTCATAAGTTCATATTCAAGTATTTTTAATAAATCAAGCTGAAGTTCAGGCTAAGAGTGACTCAATACTTTTCTAAGTAAACCAACAATGATATGTTTAGAAGAATTATGTCTTAGATAAGCTTGAGCCTAGACAGCCCAGACTCAGATTTAATTAAAAAAAATGTTATTTTATATTTCTAATTTAAAAAAAGTTAAATTTTTGATTTAGTTGACTCATTGATTATTTCATTACCATCCTTATACTATTTTATTTAGAAGAATTAGGCATCGGAATGGTCTAAATTTGAGCAGTTCAAACTTATATTTAATTTAAAAAAGACATTATTTATACTTTTAATTTTAAAAAATTACCATAATTGACTTATTGGAACTGCCATGGCTATCGGTTTAACTTCTATTTTAAATACTTTGAATTTAAGTTGGAAGTTTGAACTGATCTAATGTGATTGATTCCCATACTATTTTAAATAGTTCGAATGAGTTTGAACTTAAGTTTAACCGATGAAATCCGAACTATTCCCATACCTAAAAATATGATCAAAACATCACAAAACTACATTCAGAGAGCGTGACTTTAAAACTGTGATAATAAGTCAAAAATACTACAATGGTATTAGTCAACTCCCATCGTGGAATGCATGTAGCCCTAGGGTAGAAAAGGGAGTAGATTTTTTTGTCCGCCCAGCATGTTTGGAGCTGCGGTTGTTTTTGTGCAAATATAGTATGAGATCACAGTCATAGTTCACAACTGGAACATGTTAAGTTTTGTCGTGTTGTTGCACATGTTATGGGCCCAACGAGACACTCCATAGTCAATTGATCTACAATGACCTTTTGATAGGAAAAATATTCAGAGTCATCGGTAAACTTGGAGAGTTATATTCATACTTTTTGTTTTTATTAATGTGTTTATGAACACACTTGAAAATTTGTCAAGCCTCCACAATTAAACTACTAATATATTATAAATTACAACAATAATTTTCTATTTTTATGGGAGACTAAGAACTACCAGATCTTCTGTCCCAAATACTTTGTTCTAATCTTATTCTCACTCCAAAACGACCTCATTTTATATGTACGAGGCAAGAATAAGACTACAACGGGATAATTAAGAAATAAGATTTGAACCCAGACTTCGAACCCAGACTCAGAAAAGGGTATTACATGTTAAAAGGCACTTCTTTATATTAACAGAGAGATTCGTAATTATTAGTGTATAATTTGTTCAAATAAATTTCTAATAAGTAATCATACATAATAACCTGTATACTACATTATATATATTTTTAATTTAAGTTATTTAGAAATAATATCTCTAGTAATTATGAGTAACAGTGCGTAATATTAGACCGTTATAAACTTCACTTGTCAATAAAATTTCTACGAGATTTATATATAATTTAACAACAAATGTAAAAGAGTATATTGTCTCCAAAGGATAATTCAAATGTTGAAGTTAACTTTTTAAGTAGTAAATATTAATGAAAATTTTGTGTAATAGTTAATTAAAGATAAAGAAAAATTAATAGTTATAAACAATTATTCAAATTAAATATGTTTAAAATTGTGTATTATTATTAATATTTTAAAAATCAAACTAAAAATCAATCTAGTAAGATTCAAATATGCTTAATTAATTACTCAATTTTGATTAATTTAATTTTTAAATTTTAAATTTTTATATTTATCTAACAATTTATTTAATGATACTCTTAAGGATACTAACAGCAATAGATCTCAGAAAGATTAGGAGATTGATTTTCGTTATATTTGTGGATTTAGTTTGGGGAATATTCGTCCCCTAGGACACATGCATTTGTCAGGAATATTTGTCTTATAAGAAATTAATAATTATAAACTTCAATAGAGTACTTACTTTATGACGGTCCATCTGGAAACTGCGAAACGCTACACACAACTAGACCCCTACTTCGGAAGTACACCTGTCGTAAGCAAAGACAAAGTTGCTGACCTTCGCCAATTACGCCTAATGAAGCCAGATGGTGCATGTTCACTGCGTGCTTCCGCTCTATTGCTTAAGTGCTTTTGGTATGTTCCATTCATTACCAGCTAACTCACTCAAAACCGCCTTGGCTCCTGGTTTTAGTCGACGGTCTTGTCACTGGGTTTCTGACTTTACAATGAAACCAGTGGTGGTCATATCATACCAAATCTTTCGTTACGGTTAATACGTAGATGAGATTTAATAAAATATTATAAAAAATACTATGATCGAGAACAAACGATTTGATCCCAGCCATATGAATCTTGCAAACCCAAACTTCACGATTTTTATTTTATTTATTGAATAAATATTTTAAAATTTCACGAATTTTATTTTTTAATCTTTTATCACAACAATTTGTGGTTTTCTATTTGTTTATTTTAACCTAAAATACAACAACTATAACGAAAACACCCAATAAAAATCTTAAATAAATGTGAGGTATAGAGAAGTATGATAATACGTAATATTATCTTTAATTAATAATAAGACTATTTTCAAATAACTCACATAAATAGATAATATTAAAACTTTAAGGGAAATCAATCAACTTCAAAACAAAATTGTGAATAAATCTAGATTATAAGAATTTTTCTTATAACTCTAATCGTTAATTTTTTAAATTTTAAGAAGTGTTTTTGTTGTTTAGTCTAATAATTTTATTATTTGATGTATTATGATGATATAATTTTTTAAATTGTATTAAAATAAAAATATTTTATAATGTACAAAATAATCAATCTTTTAAAAACTAGATTGAAAGTTAATCTATTAAGAATTTAAGGTTTAAAAAGTTCAATCGATATTAGATCATTATAGAATCGGTTAAAGATTAAATAAATTAGAATAATTTGAAATAAAATTGAAGAAGACTATTTTTAAATTAAAAAGTTTAATTTAAAAGATAAATTAATAAATAAAAATTATTTGATTTATTTTAATTCATAAATATCGATTAGTTTATACAGTGATCGATTAATTAATAAACTAATTGATTTTTAACAACAAAAATTATCAAAGTAGATCGAATTAAAAAAACAAAAACTGAATAAAAAATTAATCGGTTCAAAAATTTTATGATTAAAATGTCTAAACCGAAGCCTAATTTATTTTCAATAAATAAAATTTTAAAGAAAGTGAAAACCACATAAAATCTATATCTTTTACTCTTTGAACAATCAAGCCACTACATCAAGGATTGAATCTATGGGAACGCTTGGTTCACAAAAGTAATGAGAATGAAAATAAGAATAAATATAGGAAATAATTAAAATAAAAAATTGCCAACAATGAATCCCATTCCTTAGATAATCTAGAGGAATAGAGTATTGTTAAAAATGAGAGAATAATTAACTCAAGGAGTGTGGTTGAATAGAAGGGACTCATCCATCCTTAACCAAAGTCAGGAGTTCGATCCTTGGCTTTAGATATGGAACAGTCTTAAATCCTTGAGCCAGTTGTTCAACCCTGTGAGGTGCCTACAAACTAGCGAAAAAATTAGTCACTAGATCGCCGATGGATACCCTGGTCAAAGACTTAAAAAAAAAGAGAGAATAAAAGTATTACATCTTCGTCAATAATAAGTTGATACTAAATATACATTTTCATTACATGTTCATAACTTTTTTTCTTATTACCCCAAATAAGCACACCCTATATCTATTAAATATAAATTTTCATTACATGCTCTTAACTTTTTTTCTTATTACCCCAAATAAGCACACCCCATATCTATTACTCGTTTAAACAAGCAAGGCCTCCGTATCAGGGTTGACCACAAAAACAGCTCTTCACATGCAAACCCAGTTGCCAAAACCAGTGCAGAGCTAGTGGAGACAAAACCACACGCCTAAGAGAGAAATCATTTAGTTCAGCCTTAACGTACGCGCAAGCGAAATCGTATACTGATTTTTTATCTTTGTCGTTTGCGACTACTTCGTTGAACAATTTTGACCACACAACTGTGCTTGAGTTCAGGAGCGGCAGATAGTTTTGGATTCTGATTTCTGAGTTCTGACCCAATTAGACGAACGAGAGTTTTGATTAATTAGGTTTTGCAAAAGTTATAAATTGGTCAGTAATATTTTTCCGAAAAACATATATATATTTTTTACCATTATTTATAGTATTATTTTATATATTAGTATTTTCAAAATTTATTATTAACACCTTAATTTTTAATTAAGTTAACTTTATAGCAAATTTTAATATAGGAGTCATATCATAATTAAGCAGTTTAATTTTTAAATAAATATCTATAAGATTTTAAATTTTTTATTTAAAAATTAATTTAATTTCTATTTTTTATTTTAACTTCAAAAAAGTTTAAATAAGTTTCTATTATGTTACCACTTTAAAGAGTATCGTTTTAGTAATATTAGAATGCAATAATTACTATTTTAATAATGTTAATTTATAAAATGATATTAGAGATAACAGTCAAAATTACTTAAATAACAACAACAATATTAACTAGTAGAAATTATGTTAAGACTAAGGATTTAGAGAAGTCTAGTAGTACGCAATCTTATCTTTAATTAATAAAAAAATTATTTTAAAAAATTTAAGTAAAATTTAAATATAATTTTATAGTTATTCTATGACAAACCCTAATAATTTCTAACCCGTACTTGGGTATTTTGGGTGGTCAATTCAGTTAGACAAATGGAGCTATAGCCTACAGGTGTTTAATTTCCGGGTCCTTAAGGAAAAGAAAGAACTGAGAATGATGGATTCAACAATTATAATGACAGATTCTTGGTAATGCCTCCTTCTAAGCTTGGTCCATCCAAAGTCCCGTGACCGAAAATACTAGAACTTTCATGACGTAACTATATATATATATATATATCTACTTGATATTGCGTATTATTAAACTTCCTCGTAATAGTACTTATTGCTTATTCGGTTGAATTTTGAAGAAAAAATAATTACCTTTGTTTTTCGCAAAAGTTACTTAAAAAAATAAGTATTTAGTGCTAAAATTTAAATTTTTTTTTAATAGAGATAATTTTTTAAAAGTTAAAATATAACTTTTTAAGAAATTCAGATTTAAAGCTTTTCAAAATAACTCCTTATTTTAGTTTTTTAGATAGATTTTGTATTTATAATATCCGATGTTTAAAAAATTTCTTTTCTAAGCCAAACCAAAATTCTTCTTTTTCTCTATCTCTACTATAAAAGGTGAAAGAAAATTTAGAGGCAGTAAAAAGTTTTAAATAATTTTAATTTTTATCTAAATTTAATTAAATTTTAAATTGAATGAAAATTTAGAATTTAACTAAAATTTAATTTTTTTAAATTGAATTAATTTTTTTAAAAATTTTATTGAAATTTAATTTAATTAAAATTAAAATTACACACTTTTTTCTAAAATTTTTGAGTAATTAATTACGATCATTTAATTCTTTATAGAAATTTCTTGCCGAGCACTTCTGTTCTGTTACACGCTTTTATGGCAATCACAAGACAAAACAATTATGATTTTTGACTACTCTAATCCATCGGCGACGCCACCGTCAGCGAATCAAAACTTTCCTCAAAACCGCCTACTGTATTATCACTCACACCAAAACTCCCCCTATAAATTGCCCCTGTCTTCAATTTCCACTCACATGATCACATCCAAAGAAAAAACAACCTCCTAGAAGAACCTTTCTACTGTTACTTTCCCGACATTTTCTCTACATCACCACACCTGTTACTGTATCCTTCTCTCCACTCTCTCATATAACACTTCAATTTTTCTCTCTTCTCTGGAAGATTCATAGTGAACTATGGACACCAAAATAGGATCGGTGGATACGTACAAGCCCCCATGCAGCGACATGTGCAGCCCAGCGAACGGCGCCATTTCGGCTCTTCAGAGCTCCGTCCACCCCACAACCTTCAGCTCCCCGGACTCGACTCTCGGCCGCCACTTAGCTCGCCGGCTGGTCCAGATCGGCGTTACTGACGTCTTCACCGTCCCCGGCGACTTCAACCTCACTCTCCTCGACCACCTGATCGCTGAGCCTGCGCTGACCAATGTTGGTTGCTGTAATGAACTCAACGCAGGGTACGCCGCCGACGGTTACGCACGGTCTCGCGGCGTCGGCGCTTGCGTTGTCACGTTCACCGTAGGTGGCCTTAGTGTTCTGAACGCAATCGCCGGAGCTTACAGCGAGAACCTTCCGGTTATATGTATCGTTGGCGGGCCTAACACTAACGACTATGGAACCAACAGGATTCTTCATCACACGATTGGTTTACCTGATTTCAGCCAAGAGCTTAGGTGTTTCCAGACAGTTACTTGTTATCAGGTAAGGATTGTTCTTTTACAATACAATTTGAATAAGCTCATGCAGTAGCAGAGAGACTTATTTGTGGTTGATGATTGATGCTTTGATAGGCCGTGGTTAATAACTTGGAGGACGCGCATGAGCAGATCGATACTGCAATATCAACTGCTTTGAAAGAAAGCAAACCTGTGTACATTAGCATTAGCTGTAACTTACCTGCGATCCCTCATCCAACTTTCAGTCGTGAACCAGTTCCATTTTCGCTTTCTCCGAAGTAATAATTGCTTACCTTTTTAGCTTTCACTAGGTTTTAGCTATCAAAATTGAAAAATTTTCAGTATTTTGATGAATTTGTGTTGAATTTGGTTTGGTACAGATTGAGTAACAAGATGGGTCTGGAGGCTGCAGTTGAAGCAGCAGCTGAGTTCTTGAACAAGGCAGTGAAACCAGTTCTGGTGGGTGGGCCTAATCTGAGGGTTGCAAAGGCATCTGATGCGTTTGTTGAGTTAGCTAATGCTTGTGGCTATGCTTTAGCTGTGATGCCCTCAGCTAAAGGACTTGTGCCTGAGCACCATAGCCATTTCATTGGAACTTACTGGGGTGCTGTGAGCACAGCTTTCTGTGCTGAGATTGTTGAATCTGCCGATGCTTACTTGTTCGCCGGACCGATTTTCAATGACTATAGCTCTGTTGGGTACTCTCTGCTTCTTAAGAAGGAGAAAGCTATAATTGTGAAGCCTGATAGAGTAGTGATTGCTAATGGACCTTCTTTTGGATGTGTCCTGATGAAAGATTTCCTCCAAGCTCTCGCCAAGAGGGTCAATCGCAATCCTACTTCTTATGAGAACTATAGCAGAATTTTTGTTCCAAATGGACACCCCCTGAAGAGTGAACCAAAAGAGCCTTTGAGGGTTAATGTTCTTTTCCAACATATACAGAACATGCTTTCTAGTGAGACTGCTGTAATTGCTGAAACAGGGGACTCATGGTTCAATTGCCAGAAGCTCAAATTGCCAAAAGGATGCGGGTAAGTATTGGTGGCTGGTGGATCTGATGTTCGCCTTTTGATCAGTATTCAGAAATTAATAAAAATTTCTTGGTTCTTTTCAGCTATGAATTCCAGATGCAGTACGGATCGATTGGTTGGTCAGTTGGTGCCACTCTTGGGTATGCTCAAGCTGTGCCAGAGAAGCGAGTCATTGCTTGTGTTGGTGATGGTAGCTTTCAGGTATATTACAACGAAACTTGGGTCCACTTCTGAACAGATTCTTGTTCAAATCCTGCTTTTGGCATGGTGCTTCGCAGCTTCAAATATTAAGTACCCAATTTGGTGCTGTATATGAATTGATTCTCAAGCTTTTCATTCTTCATGAAAACTTGCAGGTGACTGCTCAAGATATCTCGACAATGATGCGGTGTGGACAAAGAACCATCATCTTCCTGATCAATAACGGTGGGTACACCATTGAAGTTGAGATCCATGACGGCCCATACAACGTGATCAAGAATTGGAACTACACTGGATTGGTTGACGCAATCCACAATGGTGAAGGCAAGTGCTGGACGACCAAGGTGAGATTTTGGGTACAACTTTGATCAAGTGCCTTAATGCCCAATGCAATATACTTATGAAAATTGTGTGCACAGGTTTTCTGCGAGGAAGAGCTTATCGAAGCGATTGAGACCGCAACAGGGCCGAAACAGGACTGCTTGTGCTTCATTGAAGTTATTGTTCATAAGGATGATACAAGCAAAGAACTCTTAGAATGGGGCTCCAGGGTCTCTGCTGCCAATAGCCGCCCACCAAATCCACAGTAGACCTTGAATAAGTACACAACCACAGCAAACTATGATACCTGTTTTGCTCTTAATGAATGTCTTTCATTTTACTGATTGCATTAGCAAGTCTATTTCCTCCATTCGTATGCCTGTTCTGGAGTATCTTTGTTTTTCTTTTCTTTCTGTATATTCTTTTGTCGTAAGGAGGATATTTTCCAATATCAAAGTTTCATATATCATTCCCCTTCCATCTTTACATATGGCATTGCCTGGGAATTATGTGTCATATTGTTGATAAGTAAGTAGATTAGAATTCATATTTGCACTTAAAAAGTGATATCAGGATATGAAGTTACCAGTAATAGTGTTGTTGGTAAGCTGGTGCGCCTTTAACAGAAACATTAATCAAATATCGTAATCGAATATCGATTTTAATCTCGGCACATCAGGGAGATAGCATAAGCGTCTCTGTTTCTCTTTAGTAGGTTGGCTTTCACCCTGAGCTGCATTTACCAAAATTTTCTAGTTGCAACTGGGTTCAAGATGGAATTTGAAGCTGACTGCCAAATGTGGACATTTTGGTTCAACCTATGAATTGCAATACTGATGCATTCATGTAGAGAACATATATGCAGAAAAGCTAGTGATTATTATTAGCTTTCATTTGGTGCACAAACTAAACGGCCATGTTCAAGTAAGGCAAGAGGAAAAGGGGCTTTACAATCGTTAATATGTCTTTTCAATCTGGGCATATTAGGATGTGCACTTCGACACCGGTGGCAACGCAACTCCATGGATAATAACTTGCTGTCATCGTCCTTCACTGTTGCTTTTCCTTTGGTTCTCACCTCTTCAATCACATCAATTGAATCTCTGAAGAAGGCGGTTGTAAACGTATTCCAGTGCTTCTTGTTCTTGAGATGGCTCGAATTGAAATCCTGGCTAATAACATGCAAATGCAATTGACGCATTGATGGATCCTGCAGGAGAACAGTGTAAACTTTGCATAAGATTAAGATACCTCCAACCTGGTATTTTGATCTGCAAGATCGGCGGTATTGCAAACGAGCGAGCGATAGGGCTTAGGGCTTACCGAATGATATCCAAGGCGGAAGGTCATTGATCGATCATCACCTAAGAACTTTTGAACCCATTTCAAACCTACATCATGCATTGTCTTCAACAAATTAAGGTGCTCTTGATTCACATTTGCTAGAGAATCAAGCCCTCTGGACCTTGCCAAAACTAGGATATGTCTTTGCGCCTGAAAAGGGTAACAAAGTTTAGATGATTCAATTGACCTACAAGAATAAAGCATTGCAACTAGAATTTACCTTGGGATAAAGATCATTTACTACAACAACATCATCTGATACTTCCAGCAACTGATCCTTTTGACTCTGGGGATTCATGGCAATGTTGTAAAGAGCTTGTGCCCATGCACCCCAATGCTTTGATATGCTTCCTTCTCTTTTACCTTTCTCTCCGTAAGAAGAACAGGAAACGTTATCCTTACCTTTCATTTCATCCTCAGATCCCTTGCTCTTTTTGCTTGCCTCAGATGCACAATCACCATCTGCCTTAGTCTTTTGATCAGTGTTCAAGATTCTTCTAGGGCCAGTTGAAGATCCTGCTATAAGGGCTTCACTGATTTTGACCGGTGACTGTTCTTGGTTCCTTGCTATAGAGACAAAACATTCAAACAGTGCTGTGTAAGCTTCGCGAAGAATTTCGGAACCTTTACCGTAGTCGTTATTCAGACAATTAGGTCTCTGAGGATTCATATTTGGACCGAGGACGTGTATGACATGGGATACTCTTTCTCTCTTGAATAATGGAGAATCTGAAGGAAGCAGCACAGCAATAGCACGTCCAGGTTGAAGAGATTTCGCTCGTTCCTTGGTTGCATACTCCAATGCAGGACCAGCAGCACTGAAAATTGCAGAATTTACGCCTCCACCGCCAGGTTTCAGCCGCCTGCATTGGGATTCCTGGTTAATCCTCCACAGATGTAAATGATCTCAATATGTTCAAGTAGGAGAGGCAATTTCACTAAATATGAATTTATCTAACTTGGATACCAAGTAGAAAAAGCAGTATTCAAAGAACTAAACTGTACCAATATTGCAGCTAAATGAAATGAAAAAAATCTACAGAATCATGTCTTTAGATCTACATAAGCCATTCTGTGAGCACACAGCCATGTCAATGTAATGTCGCTTTTAATACTTCTACTGGATTCCGTGAAATAGTGCTGTTCTCCAACAAACAACTAATAAGCAATCATATATTGAATCATAAAACTTACCAGTTAGCAGCATTGGCTATTACATTACAGCATAAGCCCCCAGCAGAATAAAGTTTAGTTATATCTCCAACAAAAGTGAAGAACTTCTTCGAGTTGATGTTTCTGCTTGCAGCTTTTGTCCTAACCAGAGACAAAATCTTTGATCTATAGCTCAGGTCTACTAAAACAAGCCTATTATTTCCAAGCTTACTCATGAATTCCTCAACTTTCTCAACAATGATATCAGCCGCTTTCTCGTTATCAAACTGAAAATCAGCCGTCGAGATAGATGGGAATGCGAGAGTGAAGCCAACATCCTCTCCAACAGAGCATTGGGGCAACTCTTTATTCAAATTTGTCTCTTTATATTCATCATTTCCAAGACATACAGACTCCTGAGCAGTATCCATATTTGATCCCAGGATCTCAGGCGAAGGTTCCACCTTCTTCAAGAACTTCATAATCCCAAGTTGAATTTTGGCATTAGCATTCTTCTGACCAAAACAGCCCAATGGGAGTGTATCCGACAGCCCTAATGAACTATATGCCTTGATCGCAGCGTGAACATCACTATCGTCATGACAAAATACAATTCTAGAGAATCCTTCACTAAGCTTAGGCAATTCTTTCTTCTGCATCATCCTGTTCACAACAGCTGCAGCTTTCCCACCTTGCAAGTTCCCCTCGTGCCCGGTTCGTTTCACAGACCGGGAAATGCACACATTCGCTGGAAAATCAAGAACCACACCATGCACCTCAACTTGAGGGCCACCCAGCTTCACGAACTCTGCTCTCTGCTCTCTGTCCATATTGCATCTATCAACAAACACACTTTTGCCTTCACTCAGTGAGCCCATTACACTCTTCACACACTGCTGCTTCGTCCCAGCTTTACCATTGTTAATTATGTCCTACAACCAAGGGTACAAAACAGTTCCACATCGTTTCAAATAAAAACAGTAAACAAACTCAAAAGTTCAATGAAGCATTTCAACAAACATGTGCATGACAGAGGAGGAACCTGAGTACCTGACAGACACGAGACCATGGGCGCGAAGACGAAGCCATGACTTGCTCACAGAAAGTGGACTTGCCACTACCGGGAGCGCCAATCAGAATCACCACAACCAGTTTTGGCTTGTCATCTCCAGTTTCTGAACAGACCCCAAAACCATTAATTATCAGGAGAAAATGGGCTAGGACTGAAAACAGTAAATTAAAAGAAACGGAGCGGAGTTACCTAGGGGCTTGGAATCGGAAGCGCCATCGATCTCCATTTCCATGTTATCAAGGATTGATGTTCTCGAAGACTGGTGTTTACGTATTTTAAAATTTTAATTAGAACATCTTAGTAAAGGCCCCTCTAAGAACAATCGCTGTCGATTCGAAGTGTTTGGTTACGGGTTTTGTCCTATCATTCTATCGGACGGAGGCTATCCCGCATTCTATGTAAATAGCAAATCTCATGAAGGGTAGCCTCGTCGCTTCCAAAATTCAATGTTGCTAATTTGAAATTTAATATAGCAAAATATATGAATTTATCTGTAAATATTTTAAAAATTAAACCGATTTTACCAACTCATGAGTTTATATTTAAGTGTTTTTAATAGGCCGATTTATGGGTCAGGTTTAAACGTAGACTTGTCTGAGGTGTAATTCTTCTAACTAAAAAAATATCATTTTATTTAGAAGAGTTAGGTTTCACGCAAGTCTAAGCCTGGGTTAATAAAACTCGGATTTAATTAAAAAATATATTATTTTATACTTTTAATTTTTAAAAAATTGGTGATGTCCAACCATAAATTGACCCATTGCTATCGTTAAACGATTACTTAATAAATTGGTCAATTTTTAAGAATAAAAATTATTAAATTAGATCGAATCAGAAAATTAAAACTGGATCAAAAATTTAGCAGGTTTAATTTTATAAACAAAAATAAATAAACAAATTTATATTTAACAATTTTTAATTAATTTTAAATCTTTTAATAAATAAAGATAATCTTTTTTAATTATTTTCCTAATTCTTCAATTTTATTATCAATTTAACGTTTTAAAAATTAATAAAAACTTACATAAAACTTTTCAAAATTTTATAAGTTAAATATTGAAATATTAGTTAAGTAACAAATGATTAACTTTTTAAAATCCGTAATACAAAAATTGTAATTTTAATTTTTAATTAAATTTAGAGTTACAAAATTTGAATAGAAAACAAGCCTTTAATCTTAAACATATTTTCAAATATTAAATTAAGAAAGAAATAAATCAAGCTGACCTCGAGCGTAATTAAGCTTTAGTCTTGGACTCAAATTGCAAGCCGTAAGCTAGATCAGACTTCAAGGAGGCCAAGATTCGAACATAACTTTTCAATCCAAACTAAATGCCAAGTCTATTTCGAGTTAGGCCAACCCAATTTCACACAAATGGTCAGATCTCATAAAGCTCATACAAGCTCAAATGATCAAGCCCAAGCTTATTAAAACCAAGATTAGCTCATTGACTTCCAGCTGGATTAGGCCTTCTTGCCATGTTTAGTTTATCATATTCCAGTCTTTACTAACTACACGGCTCGCCATAATAGCATACAGAGACCTGTTTGCTGGCCTAAGCATTGAGTGGTATTAGCCACCTTTTGAAAATCCGAAATTCTAAGAGCCGAAGCACTTCAAAAAGTGCAGTTTCTATCAAACACAGACAAATTGTCAACCCATCCTCATAAAACTGTTCAAATTGTTCATGAGCTTAGGAATTGAACATGATATCAATCAGATTCAGATATCACATGGTGTCTCACAAGCAAGATTTGACCATATAGATATAATCTCATTCACGTAATGTATATAACTCTACAGAGCTCAGATTCATGTGAAACACAACAATACATGATTCCCAGAATCTAGTTTTGAGTCGATAGATAGATGATTACGAAAACATAATAGCTTAGATTATATAACAAACTCCAATCTTTCGATTTAAACAGAGACTTGAAAACTGATAACAAGGATAATAAGATCTAGATCGACAAAACCTAATGAGAATTAAGATGTGGTTGTGACCCGTCTACTTGGATCTCTGCCTCATCTTTCTGCGCTTCCTCTTCAATCTCCTCATCCTCTTCTTCTTCCACTAGAAAACCATAAGAACATAAAATCAAGAAGACTAACCAACCAAATTACAAACCTAAGATCGAAGAAAACTACAGACGAGATTGGAAAGATTTAAGCACTTACCTTGGCTCTCATGGCGGTAATAACTTTCGACTGTTTCTCACGTCACGTTGAATTAGAAACCCTAAAATTCAAGAAGAGAGACGGTAAATAAAAAACTTTACCTCTCATGACCAGTATTTATAGAGGAACCCTAGAACATGGGCTTGCTCCTTACACCCATAGGCCCAATTTATCTTAAACTTTCCAACAATTAATAAGAATAAATGAAATAAAATAAATTAATTTTTGAATAAATTAATATTTTAAAATTTCAAAGTTCCTTTTAATATTTAAAAACTAAAATGAAAATTAAAGTTTAAATTTAAAGATTCAATCGATAGACATTATTAAAACTTATATATAATAAAGATTGAAAAAAATTAAGGGGATTGAAAAAAAATTAAGGGGTGTATCTTTACGTAGAGAAGAAGTTAAAATTTAATTAAAAATTTAAATAAAACTAATTACTTTATAGTAATTTATAAATTTGATTAATTTACTAAAATTAATCAATTAATTAATAAACCGAAAAATTTCAATAATAAGGGTTATTATCAAAGGTTTGAATTTTGTTTTGTACAGGCTGGTATTGAGTGGTACGTATCGTATAGGCCTGAGACCGATACAAGATAGGCGTACTTATATATTAGGTGTAAATATCAGTCAGTACCGACCTGTTTCGTTTGGTACCGCCTATATACTAAAAAGTACCAAAAATTTTGAAAAATATAGAAACTAAGTAGCAAAATTTTTAAATCTTTTTAATATTTAACTCTTGCCTCCCTCTTCCTCTCTCTTTCTTTTTTTCAATCCTTTTTTAATTAGTTATTTAGTTAAATTTTTATTGTGATTTTTAATTTTTATTTTAAAAATAAAATTAATATTTTTATTAATAATAATAATTATACATTAAAAATTAAAACTATATTAAATTCATAACCATACTATATTTAATAATAATATGAACCAAATTAATTATAATAGGCAATTAATTACACATGATAATAGAAATAACGATACATGCATTTAATGCAGAATAGGGCGCGCGAGGTTGGCCTTTAAATTCTGCCAGCTCGCGAGGGCGAGACGTCGCCCTCGCAAGACCTTTTGTTATTATTAATATTTTTTATATTATTATAATGAATTTTATTTTATGATCCTTATTAAAAGTAATATTATTAATATGATTATTATTATTATTATTAGTATTATTATTATTATTATTAGCATTACAATTATAATTATTGTTATTGTTATTATTAATTTGTTATAATGACTAAATTTACGAAGAATGATAATAATAATAATAATAATAATAATAATAATAATAATAATAATAATAATAATAATAATAATAATAATAATAA
>JANVCQ010000004.1:37695543-37710309 GCA_025531925.1 Erythroxylum plowmanianum
AACAAATTAGTTAACTATTTATCTCTCATTTAAAAAAGAATTTTTTTAAAAGAGCTTTATATAATAGACTGTTTGAAAACATACAAATAAAAAATATTTTTAATTTTAACCATATTTTTTAATAATAAAAATTATTTATGTTTATAAATATTATTTAATATATATTAAACAATATATAAAATATAATATATTGATTATTATATAATTTAAACCATACAGAATATCAATAAAAATATATCAAACCAAATCTTTTATATAGGTTATAACATAAGTAAACTAATATCGAAAATAAATATTAAAATATATAAAAAAAGTCAAATAATATTATCTAAATTTTAAAATAAATATTCAAGTTGAGTAAATAGTTAAATAGATAATAACAAGAAGATATGTTTATAAATATTGTGAAAATTATGTGTAAAAACATAAAAGCAAAGGAAACTAAAAAAATAGATTAATTAATTCATCTTAAAAATTTACGTAAAAAAGTGATTTCTTGAAAAGTTTCAAATTTGAATTTTTTAAAAAACTGTATTTCAACTGTCAAAAAAGTCATATCTGTTAAATAAATTCTTTTTATTTTATAGTCAAATATTTATTAAAAAAAAGATTTTTGTGAAGAAGAAAAATGCTTATTGATTTCTTAAAAGTCCATCCAAACAAGTACTAAATTGAATTTTTAGGAATACAAAATTATTATCAAGATAAAGTAAAATCTATCATTTTTCGATTTTTTTTTAAATTTTAAATTTCATTTAAATTTTATTTTTAGTAATTATCTAAATTAATTCTACCACTCAATTTATATTTATTTAAATTTTAAATACATTTTATTTAATTATTCATATTAAAAATAATAATAAATATAATTTATTTATAAAATTGATGCAGTAGCTAGGTTAGTTCATGGCGTTAAGAAGCTCGGCCTCAGCTCCATTATAAAGAATCTGACCGAAGGCCCGCAACGAACAGAACTACAATCTCTGACCATATTAAATGACCGAGTTTTGAGCTGCCCCACTCAAAACCCAATCCGGTTCGGTGACATTTATGTCCAATCAGAACTCGATCCTGTCCTCGGTCAGAACATGAAACGTACGGCAGTAGATTTGCTGTGCTGTTCCACTGTGTCCTCAAGCATCCTAACCATCCAAGCCATTAAAATAAATAGTTAAATGATAAGTAGAAATTATCTAAATGATTCTAACTTCTTATTTAAGGTTTTTTAGGAGGTCTTAAATTCGAATCATATTAAAAGAAGAGAAATAAGAAATATTTCTGTTAATAATCCTCTCGCCCTTTGAATAAAATTCTTTGATCGAATTAATTACAGACACCTCACTTCAAATTATATCTGATTAAATCTAGATATTGTAAACATTCATGCATTTTCATCCCCCAGTATTTTGAATTTTCCATTTATTGATATTATTGGATCGTTCTTCATCCAATTATATGGATTGATCTATTATTGATGGAATTTTTAATATAATAAAATAAGATAAAATAAAATCTTTAATATGTAAGCTTAAAATCAAAAGGTTAAATCAAATCTGTGGGTTTAAATAAGAATTTACCTATGTTTTGGACTGCTGACATTGAGTGTTGGGCCGGGGCAATAGCCCGGCCCATTACCATCCACAATTCGTTCAATTTCTTCTAGTCCTTTTATTGAATTATCGTCACAATTTGAATTCTAATCACTACAGGCCAGATTAAGACCAATGCTGCGTCGTTTCGTCTGGGTACACATAGTAAAGTACACGGCGATTATGTGCCTTCATGGTGGGCTGGATTGGAAGTTGTTGAAGTTATAGTTTACGGAAATCCTAGGCTTTTGTAGCACAATCATAGATATGGGTAGAAGAAGAGATAGCAGTGAATCCAGCAGCGACCAGAGAGAAAAGGGTCGCGAGAATAAACGAGATTCGAGGTTGAATCGTGGTAGAGATCGTGAAGATCATAGCGGTTCGTCTGATTCGGATAGGGATAGAAGAAACAGTGCGAAGAGGCGTGGAAAGGGCAGTGAGGTTAGGGATAGAGGTGAAAGGAGGCGGCGGGAGGAGAGTTCTGACGAAGAAGGAGAGTTAGTAGATAGGGAGAGGAGCAGGAGGGATGGAGATAAGTATGAGAAGCGTCGAAATGGCGAGAGGAGGCGGGAAATTGGTGAAAGAGATAGGACTAGAGAGCCTAATTCGAGTTCAGATGATGATAAGAGAAGGAATAATAGGGATGGGCGAGAGAGAGAGAGAACCCAGGTTGAGAATAGGCACAGACGTCATGAAATTGAGGATGGTCACAGAAGTAGGGAACGGAGAGATAGGAATAGAGATGACAGGGATCATAGGAGTCGAAGAGATGATGGTGATTTGAAGCCTTCAAGAGGTAAGGAGAGGAATGAACAGCAAGAGGATGGCAAAAGCTTGAAGGAGAAAGATGGGATTGGTGGAAAAGGGTTTGATGACTCGAAAAAGGATGCTGTGCAAGAGGCGAATCCGAGTTCTGAGCAATTGGGTAGGAGTGGAGGAGTTTACATTCCACCATTTAAATTGGCGCGAATGATGAGGGAAGTAGAAGATAAGAGCAGTGTTGAGTATCAGAGGTTGACGTGGGATGCCCTTAGAAAGAGTATTAACGGGCTCGTGAACAAGGTCAATGCCATGAACATTAAGAACATCATCCCAGAGCTCTTTTCTGAGAATCTGATCAGAGGGAGGGGTCTTTTCTGCCGGTCTTGTATGAAATCTCAGATGGCATCTCCAGGTTTCACCGATGTGTTTGCAGCATTGGTTGCGGTTGTAAACACCAGGTTCCCTGAAGTGGGTGATCTCTTGCTGAGAAGGATAGTTTTGCAACTCAAGCGAGCCTATAAACGAAATGACAAGGTATTTACTTGTAGCTTATGTTAATTGCTTGTTCAGTTTGTGTATTTTTATTCGGATGGACATCAATCGTTAGTAGGTTTGGCATTAGAATTATAATTTACTTGTATAGATTCTTGTTCTGATTTATGTACGTGCTTGTCTTTGGTGGATGGATAGCATCAATTGCTAGCTGCTGTCAAATTCGTAGCTCATCTTGTGAACCAGCAAGTGGCTCATGAGCTCATTGCTCTAGAACTCCTTGCTGTTTTGCTGGAGAATCCCACAGACGACAGTGTTGAGGTGGCTGTGGGGTTTGTCACAGAGTGTGGCTCAATACTTCAGGATGTGTCACCTAAAGGCTTGGATGGTGAGTTTTTATTTGACATTTGTATTTGCATGTCACAGCAACCCCTTGTGTATTCTTTCTGGAATTATATATGTAAACTGCTCTTTAATTATATTCTATGTTGTACATCTTCATTATGTCTCAGTAACTAGGCTATAAGTTAAGTTCCATCTTGTAAAAAAAAGGAAAATTCTTTTTGCAACTTGTGGATCAACATATTTTGTTTTTTCTTCTCATTTGTGATAATGTTATGATGTGGCGATGGTTCCTAACTTGGAAGTCGTCAAGAAAAGGTTTTATAGATATGATGTTAGTTACAGTGATTCCATCATACAACCATCTCTTGTCAACTCTTCTGTTGTTAGGAAAAGTTATCAGGAAGCTCTATCAGATCCATCGTTCATTGTGATTATGAACACCCTTTGAATCCATTCTTCTCTGTTTATTCTGAAGACTTAGGCTGGATGGAAAGTTTCTGTAAATGTATCTTGTTTGAAAACACTTGTGAAACCCTGTTGTTCATGGCTTACTTAATACCATGATTGCTAATCAGCCTGTCATCATACATTCCATTGATGGCATGATAATGTGTTGTATGTCATAATCTGAAGCATCTCAGTTGGTGTTGAAATGGATAAGTTATTACAACCTTTAATGACTATGTAGAAAATGGATTTCGTTAAAGAGACTTTTAAACATGTATCATATGCGGGGTGATCATTGCAGGAGCTTTTGAGCGATTTCGAGGAATCCTTCATGAAGGAGAGATTGATAAACGCGTGCAATTTTTAATTGAAGGTCTTTTTGCTATAAGAAAAGCCAAATTTCAGGTGCAACTTTTCTTGCCTATCAATGATTTTGCATGTTGTTTTATGTACTTTTGTCTAGTATCTGATTCCTTGATGGCATCTTGTGAATTTATACATCTACAGGGATATCCTGCAGTTCGTCCTGAACTGGACCTTGTAGAAGCAGAAGACCAGTTGACGCATGAGATATCCCTCCAAGATGAAATTGATCCAGAGATCACACTTGGTACTTCTTAGAATTATCAGTCACCTTCATCAGTTTGGTATGCTGTTTCTGACTATTTTAATACTATTTATGTTTGTTCTTCAGATATTTTCCAAAAGGACCCAGATTTTCTTGAGAGTGAGAAACGCTATGAGGAATTGAAGAAAAGTATTCTTGGAGAAGAGTCTGAGGATGAAGAAGGTTCTGCCTCTGGTGATGAAGACAGTGATGATGATGATGATGAAGAATCCGAGGAAGAGGATGAACAGGCAATGGAAATAAAAGATGAGACAGAGACCAATCTAGTGAACCTTAGAAGGACAATCTATCTAACCATAATGTCCAGCGTAGACTTTGAGGAGGCTGGCCACAAATTATTGAAAATTAAACTAGAGCCAGGGCAAGAGGTAATAAACAAAAACTGTGCACTTCTACCACTTTTAGTTGAACTGTTATTTATTAGTTTATGCCATAGTCTGTTCTTATTGATAAGCATTTTGATTTTAAAATAATATATGTGCTTCCTGTAATTATTGAATCCTGAGTTTACGAATAGTTCATTTTACCCTATAACAATGCAATTTGGCACTTTGTTAATCACTGGTTTTGCTATAGATAATTCTTCTTTTAATTAGTATAATTAAGTAGATTTTCTTTGATAACTGTTTATTTTGGTCCAGGCATTTATTGCTACTCTACATACTTGCATCTTGTCCTTGAATTTCCATTTCATATTTATAATGCATAGACTGCTTCAATTTCCTGTGAGGTATCAGCCTACCCTTTTATCCTCGGTTTAGCGTTCTCTGTATTTGAACTTTACTCGTGGGCTTATAAGATTTGTCTTTGAGGTTTTTAGATGTTTGGACTCTCCTTGACACTCATTGGACCTGAATTTTCTTCATTTGCACTAATGCAGATGGAGTTGTGTATTATGCTGTTGGAGTGTTGCAGCCAGGAAAGAACTTACCTGCGGTATTACGGTCTTTTGGGCCAGCGGTTTTGCATGATCAACAAAGTCCACCAGGAGAACTTCGAGAAATGCTTTGTGCAGCAGTATTCTATGATTCACCGTCTTGAAACAAATAAGTTGCGGAATGTGGCAAAATTTTTTGCCCATCTACTTGGGACAGACGCCCTTCCTTGGCATGTCTTAGCTTATATACGCCTAACTGAAGAGGATACCACTTCTTCTTCTCGTATATTTATTAAGATTCTCTTTCAGGTAACTGAATATGTCAACTTATTGCTTTCTGTTTACTTGTCTCAAGTTTACTTATTTAGATCAGCATTTTTATTTTCTAGATGCATCATCTGTATACTGCAGATTGTGTTTTAACATTGATTTTTCTGTCGTCGAATTGGGACATGAGTTTGGTCTGTGACCACCTTGATTATCTTTCTGGTTATTTGTTTTGAGTTTATCTATGTAGACCAGCATTTTTATTTTCTCGATGCATCATTCGATATAGACTTTTCTGTCATCGAACGACGACATGAGTTTGGTCTCCGACTACCTTGGTTAATGGTTACAATCTTATTGTGTTCAGATTTTGCCCCAACATCTTATTGTTATGATTTCTTTGTGAACTGTTCTTGACATTTTAATTGTATTGTATAGGAATTGTCAGAACATTTAGGCATTCGCTTGCTGAACGAGAGACTTAACGATCATTCCATGCTTGATTCTTTCGAGTCCATATTCCCCAAGGACAATCCCAAGAACACGCGTTTTGCCATCAATTTCTTCACATCCATTGGACTTGGTGGTATCACTGAAAATCTCCGCGAGTATTTGAAGAATATGCCGCGGCTTATCATGCAACAACAGAAAGCTGTCGAATCTGGAAGTTCCGGCTCATCGGATTCAGACTCAAGCATCTCAGAATCTGAGACTGAATCATCAAGTTCTGATGAAGATGATAGGCGCCGCAAGCGGAACAGGAGAAACGAGAGGGATGACAGACACAGGAAAAAGAGTAGGAGGGACTAGAAAAACCTTGGATAGGTTTGATGTTGGCTGATTGTCGTGTATTATGTTAGCATTTGGTAAATCTCTGGCTCTGCAATCTTTGTAGCCTTAGAAATTTCTTGAATTTTGGTATTTTATTTCTCATCTGAAAGATGGTAATTTCTTGTAATTTCGTTGCATTACCCTTCTCAGTATTACATTGGATTTTATCTAATGTTGTCATATTCTGTAGTCTAGACTGTCTAGTGCGTTTACTGTTACGGTGAACTATCATAAGTTTGGCAACAGTTGGGTGGGGCTGGTATCGGACTGGGCCGGACCATATTTGAATCTATTTTCTAGGCCCGAGTCTAGTCTCGAAAGCCCGAGTCCGATTGAGTTTGAGTCAAGTTTGGATTTCGGGCAAAAATTTTGAGCTTCGGATTGTTTTATGTCGGTTGTTTGTTGACTTTTTACCAACAATTGTAGAGATGACAACGGATCGGTTCAAGGTTAGCTTGAGTTTTGACGCTTGATCCCGCTAGACCCGGCTCAAATGCCAAAAGAACCAAAATAAGCATGGAAAGAATCTATGGGATTATTCAAAACTGTGAATATTGTATTTGGAAATTTTTTATAATTTTTAAAATTATAAAAAATAAATATATCTCCCCTAAAAAAATAAATATATCTATTATTTAAACATAAACAGAATTTATATTTATCATATGAAGTTATGGAAATATTACATGTTCTAACAATTTAGGATAGTTTATAATAAATATTAAAAATCAAAAGATTTATTAATTATTTTACTTTTTAATATCTCTTAATCTATGAATTTTTATTTGATATAAATGACACAAATTAAAATTTTGTGGTACATTAAATAATTAATCCGAATTAGTGGAATTTATATTCAATTGGTAAAATGTAAACCAAATAATATGATATGAATATGTGATGAAAATATTTATAATTTAATTTATTATCTAACATATTTGAACTTTTAATTGGGTAAGATGGATTGACTTTATCTACTTGACAATGAACTTTCAGCTGATTGATTTCACCTTTCTCTTAATTTATTAATAATTTAATAGTGTTAATGTGTATTCTTTTTATTTTCACTGATTGACTGTTTTATAAACACAACCTAAAATAACACAACCTTTTTAAGGCCATTATCTTCCTTAATTTCAATAATAAATAATGATTTTTATAAAAAAATCAATTATTTTCGTAGGCTCAAATGTAAAACTTTTGCATCGTTTGGTTCGGTTTTCATTTTTTGTTTGATTTACATTAATAATTTTTATATCCTTTAGAGGATGGTTGAGTTGGTAGAGTGGTAGGTATGAGACCAAAAGGTTCTGTGTTCAAATCCTCCTATCTACGCTCTTTTGATCGAGCTTGTCATACATGACTTGCCTAGTGCAGAGTACCTGATTGACGTGATTTGCAAGTTATTGTGTCAATCCGAAAGTTTATCCAGTACGTATCCAAAGAATAGCAATTGTGGATTCCTCTGTTTCAAAAAAACTTTTGTTATTAGAAACTGATTAATTATTAATTAATCGATCAATTTTTGTAAATTAATAGGTTATTATAAACTAAAATAAATCAATTAATTTTATTTAATAATTTTTTTAAAATTAATCTTTAAATTTTTGTAAGTAAATATAATCTCTTTCTACTGAATCTTTTAAACTTTAAATCTCTTATATTATCGATTTAACTTCGGATTTTATTTTTAAAACATTAATTTTTATTTATTGTCATTTTTATTTTAAAAAATATATACTTTATCAAATACCAATACTACTTAACAATCAGGTATGTTTTTATTTGTCTTATATTGTAATTCTATTTATTTAAATATTCTACGTGTCAGTTTTTACTTATTTCTTCTATTAATATGCATCACTATTTTCTTGTCATATCTACATGTGGGTCTATAGAAAACAACCTCTCTATTGTGTAGAGATAAGGTTGCGTACTATCAGATCTCCTCAGACCCTATTTCATTGCTGGATTTCGAATTGAGTACGATGACGACGATAAGAAATAAGATTAAAGATAGGAAATTTTCTTTATATTTTATATTTTAAAGAAAAATAAAATAAAAAATAGTTTGAACTAATTTTAATTAATTAAAAAGAAAATTTGAAAAATTACAAAATTACAATTTTTTAACGTTAAAAAATTAAGAATATTTATATATTACGTTACGTATAAAAAATCTAAAGAAAGAAAAGAAAAAAGAAAATTGGTAAATCCGTAGATAAACGGGGGCAGGCCCTTTTGATTGAGAACCGGCTGCTTCAAGCAAAAGTAAATATCGAGTCAAGACAGTTTCTGGCTCTGATAGCAAATCTGATCTGATGATGAATTCCGCAACCCAACACGATGAAGCTAATTGGGATTTTGAGGTGAGGTCAGGTGGGATGTGCGTTCAGAGAAGAGACGCCGATGATCACCTGGACCAGTCTGGGCCGTTGATCAAAGTCAGTGTCTCTCATGGTGCTTCCCAGCACGAGGTCCATGTCCTCCCGCATTCTACCTTTGGTATTTTTCTATGTTCTTCTTTTCTTTGTTTTGTTTTGTGGGTTCTGATCGTTGTTTCGGAGAAAACTTCAGTGAAGAAGAGAAATTGATTGAGTTTCAGAAAATTTCAGGTTTAGGTCATAAATTGTTTAACGTAGTTGTATATTAACTTCACAAAGTTTTGATCTTGTAAGTTGGGGTATAGTTTTTAGTTTGTTTCCTGTTTTTTCTGCGTTTTCTGTATGAAAATTTATTCCAAAATTGTTGGACAAGAGCTTTCTTGTTGTTGAATGTAAACAAAAGATGAATTGGCCATGTATTAGTACCTAATGAAGTTATTATGTATTTCTTTTGATAGGTCTGTGTGATTGTTTTAGACTATTCTCATGGTTTGTTCTGATGCGTTCTGCTTCGAGTACTTGGTCAAATCTATTGGTGCAATGGTATAGAAATTGTTGGATGGTGATATTTTGGTTATTGAGTCGATGTATGTGTTTCTTAATTACAGGTTATATGAAGAAAGTTATTGAGCAGAAAACAGGTTTGGAGCCTAACCGGCAGAAGATTTTGTTTAGAGGGCAAGAAAAAGAAGATGTTGATTACTTGAATGAGGCAGGTGTTAAGGATAACTCAAAGGTTCTCGTTTTGGAGGACATTGCGAAGGAACCAAAACTTGAGCAGTTAAAAGAATGCAATGAGACATCAAAAGCAGGGCTGAAGGAAAATGCGGAAACATGGAACAAGGAGCAAAAGGAGGCAGGGATCAAGGAAAGTGAAGAAATGTTGAAGGCACTTCAAGCTATTGATGTAGTGCGAGCAGAAGTTGATAAGCTTGCTGAAAGAGTGAGAATTTGCATATGAATTGGATTTTTGTTCATGAAAAGCATATTTATGTGCCTAATACATAGTTCTAATGTTCCCTTTTATAGGTAGCTGCTTTAGAAGTTGCTGTGAATGGTGGAACCAAGATTGCGGAGGATGAGTTTGTCGTTTCAGCAGAGTTGCTGATGAGACAAATGCTGAAGTTGGACACTATCGAGGCAGAGGGAGAAGCCAGGATACAGAGAAAGGCAGAGGTTAGTGCTTTCTGCAATTTAAACTATGTGTTTTGCCCATTTTATGCTCCTAGAATTTTACTTCATTTGATCCAATCAAATAGAACTTCTGGGAATGCATGTGATGGAGGTCATAGTTTTGTAATTAGAAAAGGCTGTTGTAAAATGTTGAGACAAATTTGCCATGAAAACTGGTTGAAGATGAGCCTTTAATTATGGTTACATAACAAAGAATGCATATTCCTATTGCTTTAAACCTGCTGCTATCAACTTATAACTTCCTTGAACAGGTACGCCGTATTCAGAAATTCCATGAGGTTCTGGACAATCTAAAGGTGAAAAATTCCAAACCTCATAACAAGAGTGAAAGCAATGTAACCGTGACAACTGAGTGGGAAACCTTTGACTCTGGGATGGGAAGCTTGACACCTCCTCCTCCGACATCACCTTCAACAAGAGTAACCCAGGACTGGGAAACCTTTGATTAGGCCCACGACTGCTCATTTATTGTAGTTTATGGAATTGATTGTGAAAAAAACATATAAAATGCAGAATATCGATATTAGGATTTTGTTTTCTCATTCATTGTTCCATTCCAGTCTCTATGTTTGAGACTTTACGTGAAAATATGCTCTACCTTGTTTAGTTATTTTGTTATTTTGAACGAACTTGTGATTAATCAATGACTGAGTTCTCCATCATCTGTCATCATATACAGTGGTAGTAGTTGTTTTTTGTTCAGATTACATTCGTTTTAAAATTGTAGATCATAACTCTGCTGGAGATGACACGTTCATAGGAATAAACTGACTCGAATGTGAGTTGGGTTGCATGTTTTTTTTTTCTTGACATAGTTGAGAATAGAGCAGTAGACCTGGTATGCCTGATATTAGTGAATGACACTGCACAGATCATTTGGCACGCCTTGTAGCTTGTTCAGTTTAATTTTTAAAATCCTGATCTATTGATGAATTTGGAGTTTTTATATACTTAAAATTTAACAAGTGATAGGCCTCCGATCACTCCCTAACTCTAGATTACATATACATTGAAGGAAAGATCAGCACTAAACCCCTCTGAAGTTTGGAAGACAAGATCAGTTACATAGAATATTGAAGGAGTTGAGACAATTTAGCTTACAAATTGATAGTTACACCTCTTGCACCATTGACATATGGAGATGGGGTTATATCTTCTGCGTAAGAAGCGGAATTCCAACCATGCTTAGTCGGGTCATACTTTTCTCCATCACCCCAAAGAGCATAAGCTTCTTCTCCATGAACTGCATCATCTCCTATAGCTAGATGTTCCTCAGGCATTCTCAACGGTATGAAGAACCTTATAGCTACAAGAATTACTGTTGTTGACATTATGTTCCAACCAATCACGAACAAGGCAGCAACGATTTGCTTCAAGAACTGTTTGCCGCCATCGCCACCGTAGAATGCACCTCTTGTTTTCTTTGGTAGGATAAGTTCGCAAAGTGCTGGCTCTGCGAGAAGTCCTGTTAGGAGACCTCCCAGCAGCCCAGCCACAGCATGTGTGTGGAACACACCCAATGTATCATCAACCTGTAAATATGTTCGTCTCAGTAGCTCTACTTTACAAAGACTGCTTCTTTAGATGTATTTGATAATCCAGTCTATGCAGAAAACCAGATAGAAGCCTTCTTGGACATTTGACAGACTTTTTGACTGTTGCAGCTAACCATCAAAGGTGTGTATCTGTTTTCTGTTCTGGTTAAGACTAAGAAACTACAGAATTTTCAAGAATGGTATGCTGTTATGATCATCTTAGACTACATATGAAGCAAACCTATATTTCCCACAAATTGACATTACGGATTGGAATGTGACCGTAATTTAAAACCCGGAAAGCACCTGTATCTGTAGGGATATATCTAGCTATGATCACCGTTCCTTGTTTAATTTGGTTTGAGCACAGAATGTTTTAAGCACTGAATGATGGATTAAGACGAGCTATCCTGACAATTGTAAGTTTTATGACAAAGAAGCCATTCCTAAAGCAGTGAATCCTGAAGAGAATAGGTTGAGGTGGGACAGAGGTTAGGTTTCAATCTGAAATCACTTTCCACTCATTGATAAGGAAATCTACTTGTATTAACTTTAATTAAAGTCCTATGTATTTACAATTTAAAAGAACTGGTGCTAGTGGGAAGAATTTTCTTAGTCAGAACACTAATGGCCGTCAGGATTGATTTTCCAGGATTGTGATCTGCATCAGTCTAATTCCCACCAGACCCATTACCTCTCGCTATACTTTTCCTACCTAAAATTCTACAAACTTATTACGATTACTAAATACCTTTAATCATATGAGTGAAGTGCAAGAATAGGGTTTGGAACATGTTGGGTCCGACACAATTTTATCAGGGCTTAGAGTCCTATTAACTTCGAGCTAAATGATATCATTTGGTTGAGGTTGATTCAAGGGAAAACAATGTCGTTTTAACCGACTCGATTCGGGTTATTTCGATGGGTTGGCTGGCCCTGCCGAACCCGATCAACTTGAACTTTGCCTGTTGACTTTGAATCGAACCAAATATCTTCCTTATGCAAGAGGAAAAAGAGAAATGATAGCTACCTTTTGCAGCAGAGCACACTTCTTGTGAAGAATCATCATGGAAACCCATGGGATGCTGCCAGAAAGTATTCCCATAATTATAGCTGCCCAAGATTGAACCAGACCTGCAATGCCACACTCTACTATTACCAAACAAATCCCCATAATTCTGGTAATTATGCGGCTCATGTTTCTTACAATTTCGGTTCTGAATAAGATTATAAAAGATACCTGTCTAAGTTCTACTCTTATGAAGAATAAAATAAGTAATAAAAAGATTCCTATTTGAGCTCTTGACCACAAGAACACAAAATGTGAAGGAAAGGGCCTGGTCTCTTGGATCTTTTTTTTTTAAGTTTTGTCAAGTTTGAGTTCATTTCAGAACTGAAAGTCTTATACCAACCTGCTCCAGGAGTGATGCAAGCCAATCCTGTCATCATTCCTTGAACAGCACCGATCACTGATGGTTTGCCAAAGAACACAACATCCAGAGATGTCCATACAAGCAGGCTTGTTGCTGCAGAAATATTAGTATTTAAGACTGCTATAGAAGCAGCAACGTTCGCCGCATACGGTGCACCACCGTTGAACCCCGACCATCCCATCCATAAAAGTCCACCGCCAGCAAGCATAAGCAGCACATTGTTTGGTGGAAACCTCTCTCGATCGCTCTTTGGCCTTGGTCCAACCTGTATCATTTCAATCATGACAAAAAGGTAATCAGCTTTACTATAGCACATGAAAATCATAAGATTGCTTCGTCTTCGTGTTTGTTAAAAAGGTTTTTGTTCTTTTCTTGTTTCTTACCCAATAAGCAGCGGTCAACCCTGCAGTTCCTGAGGATAGGTGAATAACATAGCCGCCTGAATAATCTATAACACCCCACTGGTACAGAAACCCACCACCCCATAGACTAAAAGCACCGACTGTGTAGGAGAAGATGAGCCAAAGAGGAACAAAAGCCATCCAAGCTTTGATATTCATGCGACCAAGAACAGAACCAGCCAGCAAGATGAGGGTAATAGCAGCAAAAGTGAACTGAAAGTACACAAGAGTCGCCATAGGATACCAAGGTTCAACGATCTCAAAACCACCACCTTCTTTTTCATGTCTACTTGCAGGAACTCTAGCTCTTCCGATAAGGTACTTCTGGCCAAGAGCTGGAGCTCCTTTACCCCAGAAAGGCAAAAGCTTATCACCAAAAGCCAAGCGATAGCCTACAAGCACCCAACATATAAGAACAGCAGCGAACGCGTAAAGAGCCATAAAAGCAGAGTTCACTGCCCATTTCTTCTTGACGATGCTCGCATAGAGAATGACAAGACCTGGCATGCTCTGCAACGCAACCAGAGTTGAAGCTGTCATCTGCCATGCGTTGTCTCCTTTGTTTAGCCATGTAGGAACTGCTTTGCTAACTTCAGTGTAAGCTTCTGAGAACGCCATCAGCTTCTGTTATCTGATATGAAACTTCAAGAGTATATAGCTATTGTGAAGCCATGCTTTTTGCTCTTTAAATGGCTGCTACTCGCCTCCTCCTTACCAACGGAACATGCTTTGAACTTTCTCCTAGTTATTGACCTTGACTCGTGTTCATATCTTCACCAAGTGTCTCAGACTATTCGACTTTCTTATAAAAGTCTCAATTGGCGGCTTGAAACTCATCGTTCGTGGGACACGCGGAGCTTCTTTACTGTTGGCCTAAAACCGTACAGAAGTTGAAAGGTAGGTGACAAGGTTCTTTCTGTAGTTATTACACGACTTTTTGACTTATCATAAAGTTTGGTCCACACTCCGTATTGTTGTCATCACTATTATTCATTTCCAATGTTTTCAAATTTAAATAGGAATTTAAATTGATAAAATAAAAATTTTAAGGATTAAAAAATTAAAACATATTAAATTATCATAAAATAGTTCCAGACTTAAAAAATTATATAATTAAAAAAGACTATCTTTATCTATCAAAAAATTTAAAGTTTAATTAAAAAGAGACTATTAATTAAAAATTAATCAGTTTATTTTAGTTTATAAAAATTAATTAGTTTACAAAAACTAGTTAATTATTAATAAATTGATCAGTTTTTAATAACAAAAATTATTAAGCTAAATAAAAAAAAATCAAATAGAAAATTAGTTGGTTTAACATTTTTATTATTAAACCGATTGAACTGATTTGTGGGTGTTTGTTTTTATTTTTATTTTTAATTTTCTGTTTTTGCTTTCAAATTCAGAAGAAAAAAAAATCTTGTTTGTTTGAGTTTTTTGTTTTGGTTTCTTCCAGTTTTCAAAAATTTTGAAAAAAAGTAATTTTTGTTTCCTATTTTTATTTTTTTCTCATGATATGATTTACTATCATTTAAGTATATATTATTTAATTATTTAATTTTTAATAAAAATATAATTCAA
>JANVCQ010000004.1:37744911-37756299 GCA_025531925.1 Erythroxylum plowmanianum
ACAACCAAACGACTCTATTGATCTTATTATTTATTTTGAATATATACCATAGAGTTTAGTACAAGAATTTTCTTTTTCCTTTGATATTTTATTTTAGTACTTGCACTGAGCATTGGTTTCTTATGACTTATATTTTAATTAATAAGGGCTTACTATCTTTGTTGTTAAGCGTATTGTGCTCTTTGCTTGCACTTTTTTGTCGTGTGTTACTTGTTGTGATATTCCGTTTAGATATCGGCTTCTTCAGTGTTATTGCGCTGTGTCCCCATTATTATTACTCTTATTATACTATATTTTATTTTCAATATTTTTTTATTACTATTAGTAGTTTAGTATATTTTTAACTGTTGTAAATATTTTTTTTTTATATCCTGCATCATTTTTTTTTCTTCATGTCACATTTGCATGTAGGTCTACCGGAAACAGCCTCTCTACTATGTAGGGGTAAGGCTGCATACTATTGACCTCCCCATATCCTGCTTCATTGCGGGATTTCAGACTGGGTGCGATGATGATGATGATGATGATATAATTAACAAATTATAAAAATATATTAATAAAAATAACATAAGCATAACACTTCCCGCTTTGTAAGGTTGTTAATGTACGCAACCTTTTTATTATAATTTTTTATAAAAAAGCTATTTTTTATTTCTAACGTAATTAGTTAGCTTAAAATTTATTAATACGTAATTAAAATAACACTAATTTTTTATATTATATTAAACGAGAAGTTGGAACATAACCATAAATGAAATTCACGCGCTTTAAGGCGGGAGTGGAACTGGTGAATTAGGCCCATCTTGAGGTGATGAGTGCGAGAGATTGGAGCCATAAACAAATGATAAATTTGAGGAAAGGATAGATTTAGCGGCTCTCCTGTTTTACCGGAAGTTATCAAACTACGCTGTTTCTGTTTTTTACCAGAGACAAAAAGACAGAAGAGTTTTAAGTCTTTCTGTTCTGTTCGGCAAGGTAATAGTAACTCTTGTTTTTAAAAGGTTTTTCGTATTAAGACACCAGAAAAAGAACAAACACTTTGGTTTTGTTTCAGAGGTAAGAAAATTTGCTAATTTAGGGAGAGATTTGGAAGAGAGTGGCCGTTTCAACGGCCAACTCCATCTCAACTCATCAATCTAGTTGGCCGTCAAAACGTGATCACTTCTCTGACGCGGTCCATTCAAATCCCATTCCATGTATTTTGATTCCATTTCTCGGGGAAATCAGAAATTTCCTAGGAAATTTGGTCTGTAATCCCCATCATCGTTCGTCCACGACTAGGTGGGTTTTTCAGGCTACGAAGTGGTAATTTCAACTGGGTTTGTTTCAGAATTTCATTTTGTTGTGTAATTAAGTACAAAGTTGGAAACTTGTTAATTCTGTTCTTGGTTTTTTTTTTTTTTTTTGCCCCTTCAGGCGTTTGGATCATGCAGTATAGCATATTCGCGACAATGCGTAGCATGAATTTCACAGAAGGGTGTAAAGGCACTCAGGTCTATGCCCTAAATCCCAACGCACAGACCGCCGCGTGCGGCAGTGTGGGAGAGAAGTGTTTGCAACACCTCCAAGATTTCAGTGTCAATCCAGTTCGTAACAAACCGAACCGAAATGGGCAAGCGTCACCCAATCAAACCGCGTCTAGTGTTGGTGGAGTCGAGAATTTACTACCTTGTGGCCTCCCTCTGACTGATCTCCTCGAGCCACAGATTGAGCCCTGCCTCAGGCCTGTAGATTTTGTCGAAACTTTGGCTGATGTGTATCGTAGAACTGAGAATTGCCCACAATCCGAGAAATCCAAGAGATACATAGAGCAATGTGCGATATTTCGGGCCTCTTTGGATCCGAAGTTGTTTAGGAGGAGTCTCCGGTCAGCGAGGCAACACGCTGTTGAGGTCCACGAGAAAATCGTGTTGGCCTCGTGGCTACGGTTTGAGAGGAGAGAGGATGAACTCATTGGTACGTCAGCCATGGAATGTTGTGGTAGGAATATACAATGTCCAAAGGCTTGTTTGGTTCATGGGTATGATCCTGAATCGGTTTATGATCCTTGTATCTGTTCACGGTCTCCTAGAGGAGACATTGATGATGAATTTTCGAATGAAGTCGAGGAATGTTCAACTTCTGATGAAGATGGTGATATGTCATTTTGTATTGGTGATGCTGAGATCAGGTGCATACGGTCTAAGATAGCCTCACTTTCAAGACCTTTTAAAACAATGTTGTTTGGTGGCTTCATAGAGTCGCGGAGAGAAAAAATAAATTTCACGCAGAATGCTATATCGGCAGAAGGGATGAGAGCAGCAGAAATATTTAGCAGGACAAAACGTGTAGATTCCTTTGACGTGTCAGTTGTTTTAGAGCTTCTTTCATTGGCAAACAGGTTTTGTTGTGATGTTCTGAAATCGGCTTGTGATGCTCATTTAGCATCTCTGGTTAATGATATCGATGTTGCAGTGCTGTTGATTGAGTATGGATTGGAGGAGACTGCATATCTTTTGGTAGCAGCATGCTTACAAGTGTTCTTAAGAGAGCTTCCGAGTTCGATGCACATGTCTTACGCAATGAAGTTGTTTTGTAGTTCAGAAGGTAGGGAGAGATTGGCCCAGGTTGGGCATGCTTCATTTTTGTTGTATTATTTTTTGAGTCAGGTTGCAATAGAGGAAGACATGACATCCAACACAACAGTCATGCTTTTGGAAAGAATGGCAGATTCGGCGATCGAAAGTTGGCAGAAACAACTTGCTTATCATCAGTTGGGTGTAGTGATGCTTGAAAGGAAGGAATTTAAAGATTCCCATCGTTGGTTTGAAGCTGCTGTTGAAGCAGGTCATATTTATTCATCAGTGGGTGTTGCCAGGTCTAAATATAAGCGCGGCCACAAATACTCGGCTTACAAGGTGATGAACTCGCTGATGTCAAATTATAAGCCAGCTGGGTGGATGTACCAGGAAAGGTCCTTGTACTGTGTTGGGAAGGAGAAGATGGTTGATTTGAATTCTGCAACTGAATTAGATCCAACTCTTTCTTTTCCATACAAGTATAGGGCTGTGTTGATGGTAGATGACAACCAATTTGGGTCAGCAATTTCAGAGCTCAACAAAATAATTCGTTTTAAAGTATCTCCTGATTGCCTCGAACTACGGGCTTGGATATCGATCGCCTTAATGGATTATGATGAAGCTCTTAGGGATATTCGGGCACTCTTAACATTGGACCCTCATTACATGCTATTTCATGGTAAAATGCATGGTGACCATTTGGTAGAACTCCTTCAGCCTCTTGTTCAGCAGTGGAGTCAGGCAGATTGCTGGATGCAACTCTATGATAGGTGGTCATGCGTTGATGATATTGGGTCCCTAGCTGTTATACATCATATGTTGGCAAATGATCCCGGGAGGAGCCTTTTACGGTTTCGACAATCTCTCCTCCTTCTGCGGTATGCTTGCAAATGTTGACTACTTTGTTTAGTTTCTTTAACCATTCCTAATGCTGTCTGCTCATTTAATTAAACGTTCAAGCACGAGCAAGTTGCAGCTTCATTGATAAACGAATAATTTGCCCCACAAATTAGTTGATGTTGTTTATATGTGAGAACTTATATGTTCTTATTGTAATTGGTTCGCTATGACTCGATTTGTATGTACAGGCATTAAGCAATTGTAACATTTGTCTCTATCAAGTTGAACTTTAGACATTCTGGTTAGAATCAGTGGCATTAAAACAAGACCTAATCCCCTTTTCTAACCCAATTTATGCATCAGTTTTGATTAACTACAAATGAAAATGTTGCTTACACGTATTGCTGTTTCTCCAGAGGTTATCTGTAATGATTTTCCCTTTGGTTCTTACACAAGAATCAATCTCTTTGTTTCAACGGATTCATATTGTTTCCAGGTTAAATTGTCAAAAGGCTGCAATGCGTAGTCTCCGGCTAGCTAGAAATTATGCTACATCTGAACATGAAAGACTTGTCTATGAGGGATGGATTTTGTATGATACTGGCCATCGAGAAGAGGCTTTAGCCAAGGCTGAGGAGTCAATTTCAGCGCAGCGATCATTTGAAGCTTTCTTTCTTAAAGCTTATGTATTAGCAGATTCAAGTCTTGATTCTGATTCCTCTACGTATGTCATCAAACTTCTAGAGGAAGCTCTTAGGTGCCCTTCGGATGGCTTGCGAAAAGGACAAGTGAGTTGAATTTTAAAGTGATCCTTTTATTTTATGTGAATACAGAACATATTAAAGTTATTTTATCATTCGGCAGGCACTGAATAATTTGGGCAGTGTCTACGTTGACTGTGATAAACTGGATCTAGCTGCCAACTGCTACATGAATGCATTGAATATCAAGCATACTAGAGCACATCAAGGTCTGGCACGTGTATATCATCTCAAAGGTCAACGCAAAGCTGCATATGATGAGATGACAAAGTTGATAGAGAAAGCAAGAAACAATGCATCGGCTTATGAAAAGCGATCAGAGTACTGTGATACAGATATGGCGAAGAGGGATCTTAGTATGGCAACCCAGCTTGATCCCCTGAGGACATATCCATACAGATATCGAGCAGCAGGTAAGTCATAACTGCAGTTATGGTTTCTGCAGTTTATAATTGCCAGTAAATAAATAAAGAATATATAATCATATGCATCAGGGGTTTGCTAATTTGACTGATCTTCCCTTTTTACTGTTTTTACTTTATTATCTTAAAGAAAGCTTGATGAGCATAGTGTTTATGCTAAGTGTCTGGATGACAAATATATTCATTTATGAGATTTGCTCATAATTCTGTTCCTTTTCCATCGGTATCTTTTGGATCTGTTATTCACAGTGGTAATAAACATGAGCATGCTTGAAGTTAATGATGTTGGATCTTTGGATTATCCTTTTTTTTTCCTTTAAAAAGTTGGCTGTGTAAGAATGATATAGCAAAGTTGTGTGATATAGCAAAGTGAAGTGTTTTTGTATGTTTTAATACACGCTGATGGGTATAACTTGGACATGAAGAAACTTTCTATGGGAGTTATAGTCTTGAACTTCTTGCGTCGACGTCTGTTAGTCCTTGTGTTTGTTTGACTTAATACAGTGAAGAGACTCATAAAAAGGCATTTCTTTTCTCATTGTGGTTAAAGTTTTCTACACTTCGAATGGATGGTTGTCCTATATATTTGGCAGGGAAAATCTATTCGCCACAAAATTTGAGAAATGGTTCTGTTCTACTTTTACTACCTGTGAATGTAAATAAATGAATTTGTAGTCGCTTCATATCATTTAGCTTCACTTTGGACTACACTTGTCAACTTATTTGTGTTCAAGAGTATAATTGCATGTCTGTGGAGAAAGTTTGCACTACTAAAATGTTATAATGCCCATTTCAGCTTTAATGGATGACCATAAAGAAGTTGAAGCTGTAGAAGAGCTTACGAGGGCCATAGCTTTCAAGCCAGACTTGCAGCTGCTACATCTCCGAGCAGCATTTCATGACTCTACGGGTGACTTGGCCTCTACTGTTCGTGATTGTGAGGCAGCACTCTGTCTTGATCCCACTCATGTTGACACCATTGAGCTCTATAAGAAAGCACTAGAGCTGGTCAATGAACAACCAAAGTGAGAACCAGGGATCTATATTCGTGGTATCTTCATTAGGTGGGCAATCCAACTGTTGCCGAACGTTCTCTCATTTTATAGTGCGATGGGGGCCTGTGCTTGTCAGGGTAGATTATCTTTACAAAATGTTGTTCTGAAACCATGCTCGCACTTACTCCCTGAACTCTTTTAAGAGCGTAAGTTCCTATACGGACGAGAAACTGGATACTGAAGATTATGTGTAGATATTTGGATGTGGTTTTGGAACATTGAATGTTAAAAGCGGTTGCATACTGCTTTTACTGCTACCACTCGACATTTCACCGCAACTGGGACTTGCGATAACACGGTCGAAGAAACTTGTACATGTAATGGCAGCTAAAAATGAAGTCTGCCCTCTAGAATTTTACAGGTCTATTGTTTTTGGTGAAGTATTTCCAAGGAAAAATATGCTCTTTCTGGTTTTCCAGCTTCACAATTTTTTTCATACAACAGTTGCGAAGAGGACATCTTGATACTCAGCTTTGTTTCTGTTAATGTTTAAGACACTAGATACATTCAACATTGTACATCACTCAGTTCTTATGACAGTCTCATTTTCTCCTCTGATTATTGGCCGCTATTCTTCGGTTATGCTGTGTAAAGTTTCGAGTTCACGCAATAGTCCGTAAATTACATGTGTTTTTATGATAGTGCTGTGAAGTGAACACGTTAATGGAATGAACTATGAAGCTCGTGAATCATTGTGGGTTAACAGTATCTGAGACTTTTCAGCTCTCTTTCACATGTGATTGTTGTCACCACGAAAAGTCCAAAAGTGGTTTTAATGGCTTCCACGAGATACCCATAGTTCTCACCTGCTATCTGATAATATCAAGCAACTACTTTTATAACTTTTTCTTCACTCACTTGGAAACTAAACTTAGCCAGTCATCTTCATGTCCAATCTAGTGCATTTTTATGGAAGAAACAGAGAAAAAGAAGGTTGAAGTTGTGAACGGCTCAACAAAGCTGCACTTCAATTTGCCTCTCTTATCAATCAGGCGACGTTGCCCTTCTGAGGATCAAGGACGTTCTGCTACTACTGATTCACATTCTGCTATTCCATTTTGTTGGGAACAAACTCCTGGAAAGCCCAAGGAATTTGTGATCACGAAGGAGTTCCATACAGGAGACACTCCTCGTCCAAAGCCGCCACCTTGCAGATGGCATCTGCAGAAAGAAAAAACCAAACCTGACGACCAGGAACATCCTGTCAATGTTCCCGAACCTGATGATGGCTGTGATGCTGATGTCGAAGAGGACGATGTGTTTTCGGATGCTGTAGAAGTGTTGTCCTTGACAGAAGCAATAGACATCGTTCAAAAAGCCGAGGATGATCTTGACAGGCTGAACTTGGAGAGTGGAGAGGTCAGTGATTGTGATTCTCCCAACTTTATGATCCGACGATTTCTTCCTGATGCTACTGCACTAGCTTCAGCTTCTATATTGAAAGCATCCAAGAACATGAACAAGACTCTTCCTTATAATTCCTCCAAGTTCTTGGACGAGTTTGACCATGGAAAAGCTGGAGGATTGCACTCTTCAGAGTCTTCACCTAAGGGCTGTGGATTGGAGATATTCTTACCGTGGAGGACAAAGCACAGGCTCTGTGGTCTAAAGAGCTCTCTCAACCATTTCTCACCGAACTTGAAACCCAACTGGACTCCAAAACTAAAGGGAGATGTTTCCATTCTTAGACCTTGTAGAGATGCAAATAAGCAGAGTCTGAGTCCTACTTGATTCAAAGTGAATGAACTAAAATTGATTTGACAAGAATCGAATTTAAATTTGATCGAGTCGGATCAAAGTTAGCAAACAAAATCGAGTTTGATCTTACTCGAATTTGTGTTTAAGTTTGGATTAGTCCATTGTCAATACTAGAAATAAAGTTATTTGATGTATAGTTAAGAGTTACATTGTGTTTCCCTTTTTTTGTTTTTGGAGTGAAAATATCTAGAGATGCTTCATTTGTAAAAACTCTGTTACTAAATGAAGTAAATTATATACGCATCAGCAGGAATTAGAATTGTCAAAACAATATTGTTTTTGATAAAATGACATTGTTTATGAGCCACGGGCCGACCTGTACTCGATTGACCACTTTTGACTTGTGACCTGGTTAACTTGTGCCAAAATTGGTTTAGGTTGAGCCAAAATTGACACCCTTAAGTTCAAATACCTAAGTTTGAGCCTAGTTTAACTAGATCGGAACCAAACTTTTATTGTTATCTCTAGTTGAGAATGAAGACACGATGGACTTGCAGAGCTCCTTAAATCAAGCCTGTTACGTGACTCTTGAGTTGTAAACTTATAATTTAGAATACATCATTTGTATTCTAAATTGCAGCGATGGCTAGTCCAGGCATTCATCTACTTACCGAGCCTCCTATGACGATTGTGAAATTACTTCATCGGGACCAACAAGGCATCTAGTACCGCAGAACCTTGCGTTAGCTATATGATGGATTTTGTTTCTTTTCCCTTGTAGCAAAAAAAAAAGAATACATCATTTGTAGGCTATTGCTAAGTTTTATCAACGATGAAATGAAAAAAAAAAGCTTGAACTTTACTTAATTTTGTAATTATAACTTGAAATTTAAAAAGTGATAATTAAATACTCAAATTTTTATTTTTTAAATTTTAGCTTGAACTTTAAAAAATTGCAATAAAATGTTCAAACTTTCAATTTTTTTTTTCAATTCTAGCTCAACGTTAATGCTTCAATTTTTCCCTTCGTTTTCAGTTTATTCTATCGACACTCTCACCCTTCGATTTTCAGATTTCGCAACTTCGACGTCCTTACATTCAATACATCGAGAGAATGAACTTAAAACAAAGAGCTTGTTGGTATAGTACACTGCAATGCAAGAATAGTTTGAGGCGACAGAAGAGTAAACAAAAAACAAAGAGCTAAGAATTGAGAATTGAGGGCGTTAGGGAAACAAATAGATAACAAAGGATTGAGGCTGCATAAACTAATTTAGGGATTCTATTTTTAACAACGATGTCATTTCATTAATCTTTATTTGTTGTGATATTTTTGGGTGATGTATGTTAATAATTAGGATTTCTGGAACACGAATAACGTAGACACTAACGTCTAAAATTAAAAAAAAAGAAAGTTTGAGCATTTTATTGCTACTTTTAAAAGTTTGAGCTAGAATTGAAAAAAATAAAAAATTGAATATTTTATTGTCATTTTTTAAAATTCGAGATTGTAAAATTGAACAAGTTTTAATTTTTTTGGTAATTAGCTCTTTTATCTAATATGAACTTGCGAATAATATTTACGTATTTCACCGCTATAAAAAGAACATAAATAAGTTTAAGTAAAGCAAATATAGAAATTATTCACTATAAAAAATGAAAATTTAATTTTAGTAATAGTGATAAATATATAAAACTTACCTTACACAATCTTTTAATTTGTATACTATACATTAGTGTAATTTCTAATTGTAATTTTGTTTTCAAAGTCATCTATTTAGAATTAGAATTACACTGAATTGAGTTAAATCAGGATTGAAATTAAAACGATATTATTTTTGTACTATTCGAGGTTAGTTAGATTGATCCTGAAATTTTCAATCAACTCGAATGTAGCTTATTGATTTTAAATTTGAGATGACATTTGAGTCCGAACTTGACCTAGCCCACCCCAATTCACCCTGAAATGGCTCTTGATTTATTAAAAAAATTAAGCGTCGGGTTGAGTTCAGGCTTGGGCTGCCTAGGCTCACCTTGGCTCAAGACTAGACAATTATTAATTGTGAATCTTTTTATATTTTAATTAAAAATAAAATAAAATAATATTATGAAGGAGATGTGTGAAACTGCCCTATCAAAAGAAGCAGAGATTAGGCAGGCTGCTTTTAAGCACCTTGTTTAAATAGCATCAACTTGCTATAAGGTGCTTGAAACCTATATGCGGACACTCTTTCAGCTTACATCAAATGTTGTTAAAGGTGTAACATCCTGTTTCCATATTAAGGGTTATAACCTTAGATTTATGTAATTGAGAAATAACAATGAGAGATTAGGAAAATATATTTCATGCTCATGCATAATGTTAGCATACATACTCACGTGAATATTGATTTTTGCACATTCAAAATGATTATACATGCATTCATTGACATTTGCTTGGTATAATTGATCTATAAATGTGATTATATTTGGAATTGTGAATTATATGTGCTAAATTTGATTTGGAGAGTATATTTATTGACTCAAAATTTTGGTAAAAATTTGGATATTTTTAGAGTAGAAAAAATATCAAGTGGCAGAATAATTGATGAATAGTAGTAAAATTAAGAGTCAAATGTCAATGAAAATTTTTATAAATGATATTGGGATTCAATGACAAGTGTCATTGAAAATTAGGTTAAAAATTGGAGACAAATGGATTAGCTTATTAAAAGACCAAAATGGGACCATAAGAAAGTGACAAGTGTTACTACCACTCATCACTTACTATTCTTTTACCCAAATTAAAGACCATATTATGGTCTTTTACTTGTCCATTTACGATATATGCTTCATTTCTCCATTTTCTTCATCTTTCTCACCTTCATTCACGATCATCCCACCTCACCCTCATCATATTGATTTTTGTTCAACTCTTTGATCTTGTTTATTCAAGATTCATTGTCTTCTCCGTCTTGTTATTAAAAGAACCAACCTATTCCACCTTGAAAGGGTGATGATCGTATATGTTGGAGGAGTTAGGGTTTTATAGTGATTGAAGAAGCTTTGGGTAAATCAAGTAAGTAACCTATTAATCTTTATGGCTTTGATGAATGAAACATGTTTTGATGTTAGTTAAGAGTTAAATGATTATAAAATGAGGATGGGTACATGCTAAAACGTGAATGAGTAATGTAGATAGATTAATGTCTTGCTTTTGTGTTTATGATTATCATTAAAGATGGGTAGAAAGAAGTGCAGAAAAATTGATTTGTGAATGGATATTGTTATATCCTATTTTTTATGGATTGGACTGAGTATTGAAGTTAAAGAAAAGGTAAGTGTAGTGTCTTGAAAAGAGAAGAACTAGGAAGAAAGTTTAGAGATAAAATGATAATAATGATGAAGAGTGCTGGAAAATGTGTAGATGCAGTATTTTCACTGAAAATGCATATGTATTTTAGTCATACCTTGATATGTAGACATCCAAATAGGATGATTTTAAGTTTAAATTAGACTCGAGACATGTGGCTATATTTTTTATGAAGGAATCAAAATGTAATTCTATCTCTAAAAATTTCAAAATTTGGCCTAAATTTGAGCTTTTGGATTCTATTGTGATTTGGGAATAGTCCGTAGTATTTTAGATATAACTTGCAGAATATTGAACCAAATTGCATGAAATTAGTTTCATTAGAAACGTAAGACATAAAGGAACAATTGTTTAGAAAAATGTTTGGCCTAAATCCTTCATTTTTATTGTCAAAATGACCATGTAAAATTGACCTGAAAATTAGTTTGGGAAGAGTTGGAAGAAGTTAAAATAAAAGGTAGTTCATAATCGTGACTCTAATGTAGTGTTTGGATAGTGTCCCCGGGGACGGGGATGAGTGACAAGACAGAAAAATTCTATCTCCATCCCCGTTTGTTTGGCTGTCCCCGCCGTCCTATCTACTGTCCCCGGGGGATAGGGACGCAAATTTCTGTCCTCCCAAAAAAGGGAGGACAGGGGACAAGCCGTCCCTGTCCCAGCCACTATTTTACGGTGCAACAACCTCTTGCTTGGTTTTTAAAC
>JANVCQ010000004.1:37767242-37792675 GCA_025531925.1 Erythroxylum plowmanianum
TTATCAAATTAAGAATCATAACATTTTAAGATATAATGTTACCATAGATAGGTATTTTATAACATATTGTCAAAAGTATTACTGTCTTGTGTTACTGTATGTCATTTTTGTTGTAGTGAATCAAAAGTAGTTTCGGTCGAAGAGTTACTCGAATTGCCGCCAATTTTTATATAAAAAAGCTAAATTATAACAAAAAAGAAAAAAAAATTGCAGCAACATATTTCAAACTAACTCATCATGATCTCCATGCAGAAACTCGAATTAATGGAGTTCCTCTCCATTCAAGGATCATCTCATTGTTGTTTTCTCCTCCAATCCTCACCCCATATGGAGTCTCTCCTTCCCTCACTATTTCTTTGGCTTCAACTAAGCTCTCTTTGTTGCTCAGTCTCAACCCTTCAAACCCTAACCCTACCTTTAGGTCACATACTTCCACCGTATCTTCCCATTCTTGCATCCACCTAGCAGAAGATACATAAGGTGCTATGAATAGACATTCAATGGCAACTCTAGCTTCTGCAAGATGGATCTGAATATTCCATTCTATTGACTCCATTAAAGCGTGGTAATGTTCCATGAAAGTATCAAAGAATGATCCAAAACTAGGGTTTCTCTTGTATATCTCCCATCCACCTCCATCTCCAAATGTAAGTACACCTCTAGAATTGGTTAGTAGTTCCTTAGCCATTGATAAGAACTCCATTACTTTTCTTCTACTTCTCATTCTTCCCATATGAGGAAGTGCCCACATGCAGTTGAACACCAACCATTCTCTAGCTTTACCTCCTCCTCTTCTTCGACCTTTCCTCATCTCACTAACCAGATCATGAAGTTCCATCTCTTCCACATTCAGGGTCAAACCAAAAGAAGAAGCAAAATCGTTTAGTCGTTTCCTTGTATCCTCAAACCTCCTCCACGAAGGAACACACCCAGAATCATCTTCTTCCCACTTTATTGCAGTGATTCTCAACGTCATTTTCGTCGAAACCAGACCATAGTACTGGTGTCCTATGTCTGGTCGGTGATGGTGCCCAAGTGCCATGATCATGGACGACCATTGTACTCCTTCTCCAATGTCAAAGTCTACTACGTGTAAGACATCAGAATCAGGAGGCGTGTGCTCGAGAATTGCTGAGTTTGCTGTGAAGTGTGCTAGCATACAGAAAGGGAAGATTCGATTGAATGCTTCAAAAGCTCTAGTTGAGTTTTTCTGAGACTCTTGTTTAAGGTACTCTGCTTGTTTGTCCGAGGGATGGAACGTGTAATACAACAGACGCTCCCAAACCTCTCCAATGGGGCTCACTTTCTCGCTAATCCGTCCCATTATAACCTGAGCAAGCTCTGTTTGTTCGTTCTCCACGGCTTCTATGTAAGCTCCGATCAAATGATTCAGACTAAGTTGGTTGTTGATCTCAAGATCTTCAGTTGGTAGCGAGAGTGGTTGCTGCCTCAACGTCTTCTCCTGATCTATGCATGCATCACTTGAAACTGCTTTCTCTTCTGCAACCTTTAACCATTCACTCACGTCCTCAATATCACCTCTCAGAATCAGCTCCAATTCCTCCATGTCAAGTGGCGAAGACCCATCTGGTACAATAACACTCGATCTATGAGTTTCATGAACAGGTATAGTCACAAGTTCAGGAGAAGAGGAGTCGTCAGGATGAGAGAATTGGAAGTGTTGAATCTGGTTATGAACATCCATTCCAAGTTCGTAACTGGTGTATTCATCAAGAGACAACTCAACGTTGTTACTGTATACTGGGCACGAGAACTCTAAGAACTCATCTTCTCTCATCTTTTTGCAGGCTAAGGAGATCAGGAGAGACTCAAAACCAGCTTGAAATTGATGAGATCTTGTCGATAACTTGTTCATGCATGTTCATGTAAATATTATCGTGCCTGGAAAAGAACAAAATTGGAGATATTTCTTGACAGGCTGACAGTTCCTGATCGAGTTCAGATTCTTCACTGGCATTTCTCGTTTCAGACAAAATTTCTGGAACTTAACTAAACTTAATCCACCTCAGAATCCTCGCTCTGATTGACACTGAAACAATTAGCTCCCATCTTTTTCTCTCTTACGTTAAAAATTAGAAAATACAATCATAATTACGACAGATTACAATAACAATCCGGACCGTAATCCAATATACTCACTTGTTTATTGAATTTAGCTGTAGTGTACATAAACTAAAATTAGCTAAGTTAACTCCTAAACTAATTAATACAAATAAGCTCATTAGATATTATATAAAACTTTGTATTCATGTTAATTACTATATTTCATACAATTATTCGAAACAATCCTTTCTACCGGATAGAGATAAGACTGTGTATAGACTACTAAACTTCTCTAAACTTTATGTATTATCGGAAATTTTACTGAGTTATTGTTATTAATAAATAGGCACTATATGAATTAAGGCTAGTTAATTTTAAGAAAATGTGGGATAATGTAAGAGTTCGAATTTATGCACAACTAAACCTCTTTTACATTGTTGACAGCCTATATCTCAACAAGGTTTGTCATTTATTATAGGATAAATATATTTTAAATCTAAAATTTTATTTAACTTTGTAACATTAATTATCAATAAAAACATTAATTAATTATTAAATTTTAAATTTTGTTACAAATTTAGTACATTGTTAACTCTTTTTTTCTAAATTTTGTTGACGTAAATTGTAATATAAGATGAATTCATTGGCATAAGATGGATTGATATCAAATAATATGTAAAATTTTAATAAATTAAATTTTCCAAATTATTTTTGATAATGATGAATATATAGTTGATTGATTTTTCATCTTTACAGATAATTAAAAAATTAAACCGGTTCGGCTGGTTTAGTAATGAAAACCTTGAATTGACCAACTTTTTAATTCTTTTTTAAATTTTCGATTTGATTTACTTTAATAATTCTTAATGTTAAAAATCAATCAATTTATTAATTAAAACATTTAATTTTCGTAAATTAATCGGTTTTGTAAAATAAATAAATAAATATTTTTATTTAATAGTCTCATTTTTTAATTAAAATTCAAATTTTTTAATGGATAAAGGAAAGTCTCCATCAATCTTATTTAAATTCTTTAATTTTATTTAATCTTTAATTAGTTTTATACAATAATCAAATCTTTTAAACCTTAAACTTCTTATATTGTCTTTTTTTTGGTAAATCAGTAAACTTCTTATATTGTCAATTTAACTTTTAATCTAAATTTTAAAATATTGATTTTTATTCAATTTAGTTTTTAATTAAATACATAAAATTTCATTTTAAAATAATAATCTCATATGTAGGATAATGTAACCTTTATGACACTCCAAAAATGAAGCTAACACCAAAAATTAACCATTAGATTATATTTGTAATAAATCAGTATTCTCTTAACATTTGGTTGATATATTTTTATTTTTATTAATAATGTAAAATTGAGTAAATTTCTAAATTTAAACTATATTTTATCTTTATTATATATCGATTAAACTCCAAATCATAAAAAGAAAATAAACAAAAAGAATTGGAAAATAGGAAAAGAAAAAAGGAAGTTTCATAGTTCCAAAGCTCTTGAACTCAACTATATTGTTCCAAAACTTGTTATCATCCCCACCAAAGCGAGCATGTGATGACGACAGGTTTCCAAGTTTAAAGCTTCACGCAACTGAACTTTCTTCAAAAGCTGGCAATGGAAATTGTGTAATGAATACTGTGTTTCTCTCTTTGTTCCAAGCCGACTTCCCGCAGAAATTAAGATAATTTCGGGACATACATTGGGAGAAAAAAAAAACATTAACTAAATGTAACAATGTTAAGTAGTAACTCGAGTACAATGTTGTCTGCTTCATTTCTTGGAGGCATGTGGTGTTTTCCCTGTTTATCTCTTTCTTTCTTTTATCTAGTATTTTTAAAACCGGATCTGAAAGTACATCGGTAAAAGAAAATGTTTAAGATTTAAAAGATTTAATTAGTATTAAACTGTCATAAAATCAGTTAAAGATTAAATAAAATTGAAGAATCTGATAAATGATTGAAAAGAATTGTCTTTACTTATTGAAAAATTTAAAGTTTAATTGAAAAAAGTGACTATTAAATAAAAATTAATTAGTTTTTTAATAACATCAATGTTTTCAGTAAGATAGATATGAAGTTTAAGATTTAAAAGGTTTAACTAATATTAAATATTAAATAAAATTGCGTAATTTGAAAATAATTGAAAAAGATTGTCCTCACTTATTAAAAGTTTAATTGAAAAAAGAAATTGTTAAATGAAAATTAATTAGTTCATGAAAATCGACCGATTAATTAATAAATTAATCAATTTTAATAGCAAAATTTATTAAACTAAATTTAACTCGACAATTAAGAATCGAACTGAAAAGTTGACCGGTCCAATGTTTTCCCTGTTAAATCAGTCAATTCGGTTCAATTTTTAAAACATTGATTAAAATCAATGATTAAAAACTCAATCAGTTTGACCGGTTTAAACCGTAAAAAAGCTTAAACTGTTTAATTTTACAATTCGATTCACTTTAATAACTTTTGATGTAAAAAACTGATCAATTTTAATTATCGGTTAATTTTTATAAATTAATAAGTTCTTATCAACTAAAATAAATCAATTAGTTTTCGTTTAACAATATGTTTTTTCAATTAAATTTCAAATTTTTCGATAGGTAAGGACAACCTCTTTCAATCATACTTTAATGTTTTTAATTTTATTTAATCTTTAGTTAATTTTATGACAGTCTAATACCGATTAAATCTTTAAAACCTTAAACATCTTAACTTATTGGTTTAATTTCTGATTAAAATTATGTCTTAATTAACGATGCTTTAGTAATAAAACTGCCAAATTAAGAGGCACGACACCAAAATATTACATTAATTTACGGCATTACTTATTAATAAAATTACATAAAGTCATTTAAAGATTGCAGTTAAGATTTTACCGGAAATTAATAATAAGACAAAAGAGAGTTTTAAAATCAAAATTATAGAAAAATTATTAATACATTTTAAAATTTTAAAACAAAGCAACAAGACATGAAGGAGAATATAATTGCTTTGTTACCTAGGAAGCAAAGCTAGTAACTAGTCATGAAACGGAACATGTATCCCTTTTTTTGGAAACTAATACTTGTTTTTTAGAAAGACCACTATTCATAAGACATGTCGAAAACTAAAATATCCTGAAGGCTAAAGACTAAAAGACAACCTCAATCACTTATGCTGAGTTTGGTTACTGTCTTTAAGGGGCAAAGACGAAACGAGACAGAAATCTAGAGACGGAACAGAACAAAGACAGTGAGATGTTTGGTTGTGGTGGACAGAACAGAAAAAACTGTTATGTCCCGAGGACAAAAATGTGTTTAGTTGCAATGGACAGAACAAAAAATAGTGTGAATGACGAAATTGTCCCTACAGTATAATAAGAGTGGAAATATGTAATTAATAATAATAATAATAATAATAATAATGATGATGATAATGATAATAATAATAATAATAATAATAATAATAATAGTAAATTAATAATAATAATAGTAATAAGTTCAAAATTTAATAATAATAATAAATAATAACAACAATAATAATAATAATAAATTCAAAATTCAATAATAATAATAATAATAAATTATTAATAATAATGATGATGATGATGATGATGATGATGATGATGATGATGTTGATGATGATAATAATTAGTTCAAAATTTAATAACAATAATTAATAAAAAAATTAATAATAATAATGATGATGACAATAATAATAAGTTCAAATTTTAATAATAATAATAATAATAATACTAATACTAATAATAATAATAATACTAATAATAGTAATAATAATAATAATAAATTAATAATAATAATAATAATAATAAATTCAAAATTTAATAATAATAATAATAATTTCAAATTTTAATAATAATAATAATAAGAAGAAGAAGAAGAAATTAATAATAATAATAATAATAATAATAATAATTTTAATTTTAATTTTAATTTTAATTTTAATAATAATAATAATAGGAAGTTTAAAATTTATAATAATAATCACAATAATAATGATGATGATGAGTTTAATAATATAATCAAGAATAAAAAAATAGCTTATGTGAGGGAGGGGTATTTATGTCATTTCGTTATATGTTTTGTTTTTGTCTTTAGGACAAAAATTTTCGTACCACAGTCTTGAGAGGAACAAAACATTTCTGTCCTTATCCTTCAAAGACGAAACAAAAATAAATAAAGATGGTAAGTAAATACGCAGAAAAACAGGATTATTGTGTTCTGTCCTCCGTCCTCGTTGCTGAAGACAGCAACCAAATAGGGGGTTAGGCCTGTTTTGTTGAAGAGTTAATAATAAAACGGGATAGTATATAACACATTTTTATTGTTTGATTGAATCTTTCGTAATGAAATGGAATAAAATAGGATGAAAGCAAAGGTTGTGACTTGATCTGTGACTTTTTAATTGAACATAATTTCTGTTTTAAAGTTATAGCATTAAACTTCCTATAACAATTATTTTAATATTAGAGGTATAATTGTCATTTATTATACATTATATTTCATTTCATCCATTCTCTAAACAGCATTTAACTACATTACATTATGAACTCTTCCATCCCTCCTAAACAACTTTTCATTATATTACATTTTAAATCATTATTTTATGTTACATTTCATTCTATTAATTAACATCCAACCAAATAGATCATTTGAAAAAAAGCAGAAGCACCAATTAATGGCTAGTTGTCAAGAATTGTTAAGAAATTAGTTGCTTTTCTATTAAAAGATGAGGTCAAATTTAATTGGGTACTTACAATATAAGCTAAAATGGGTTGGTCCATGCATAAGAAAAGCTAATTATTGGATTACTAAATGGTTATAGTTTTATCCAATATTTTAAATACTAAACCAAAAATTAGAACGATAAGACTCAGAGTTTAAGGTTTAAAAGGTTTAATTAGTATTAAATTGTCATAAAATCGGTTAAAGATTAAATAAATTTTAAAAATTTTAAAAATGATTAAAGAAAACTATCTTTATCTATCAAAAAATTGTAACGATGATTGAAAAAAGAGACTATTAAAAAAATTAACCAGTTTATTTTGATTTATAAAAATTAATTAGCTTACAAAAACTGACTGATTAATTAATAATCTGATTAGTTTTTAACAACAAATATTATTAAATTAAATTGAGCCAAAAATAAGTCGAGGTTTTAACTATAAAATTAGTCAAACCGATTTATTTTTTAAAACATTGGTTTTATCATTGATTTAAGATAGGTTTAAAATAAGGTAAATTATATACTTAATTTTGTAATATCAAAAATAAAAATTTTAGTTTATTATAAATATGACCTATTAATTTATTAAAATTTTCACACATTCGTCGGTATAGATAAACTCTATTTCTAGAACCCTTATAAACGACTAATTTGCTAAATTAATGCAAATCATGCCTAAAATTAATAGATTTTAATGTTGGGATTTTAAAAAATATTTAAAAATATTTACCAACGGAAAATACAAATACGCTGGTAAATCCATTATATTTACCAATAGAACACAATAAACCCTCGGTAAAATCCATGATATTTATTGACGGAATAAAGAATCATCGTTGGTAATATTGGCAGCCTGTTGTAACTTTACCTTCAGAATTTGCTGAAGAAAAACCGTTGGTATACTCACTGACGGGATGATCATAATAGTCGGCAACGTTGCAATAAAATTACCAACGGAATAAACAATACTGTTAGCAAATATTCCAATTGAAAGATTTTGACCGTCGGAAATTTACCGACAGTCACAACTAAACCAAAGGTTTCATAAAAGTCTATTGGTAAATTTACCAACAGAGATTATGTTATGCGTAAAAAATTATTACCTACAGTCATTTTTACGAAATCTTTGTCTGGCGATTAATTCCGTCACCAAGTTTTGCTACCGACGGAATCTATAATTTTCCCTCGATAATAGTGTAACTATGTTATCCATAGAGCTTACGTAGTTATGTACGGTGAGTTCTTGCATAGTTACACCAAGAGTATGAAATATTTCTTGTCTTGGAATTCCATAGTTTCAGTACTCATTGAACCTCTCATCTCCAGCTAGAAGCATTCAATTTGATTTCCTTCACCGATTACATTTGCTAAAAAGACTCGAACATATCAATTTTCATAGGAAGATGTCATAGAGTAACACACGTATCCATATGTTGTCAAGTCTCAACGAAGAAGATACTCAATCTTGAAGCTATTGAATAACTCTTTTTTATTTTACTTAATTTTGTAATAATTATTAAAATTAATTTATTATTTACTATATCGTTTAATGTTATTTATATGAAACATAGTATAAATAAACCTATCTTTTGTTAATTTATATTAGACTATTTAAAATATAATATTATATATATATACACACACTTACATATACCTTATCTATATGGCTCGAAGAATCTATATGCCGTCCACTTTAGTATTGGATATATAGATCCTGCTCAGGTTTCCTGCATGGCAATCACCGTCATACGTAACATGTGCCCCTTTTACGACATTAACACAGTTGGAGAACAAAGTTTGAAGTTTGAACGCAAACTTGGTTTTCGATCGATAATATAAACGAGACATCAGTTTCTTCAAAATTGTTGCGGCAAACTCCTATGTTTTCGGAACGTGTCTGCTTTGCCTTAGCTGAATTGGATGACAGCAATGGTTTTTTTTTTTTTTGAAATAGGATGACAGCAATGGTTGAATTATGCAGAACTTATCATTTTAGTCAGTCATAATAATATTAGAATTGATCAAATTTAGGCTTAACTTTAAAAAAAATTGAAAGTGGTATGAACAAAAGAAACTGTTGATCAATGCTTTTCGTGTATAAATAGGAGGATCTTGTTGGACAAATCGCAATAATAATAATGCGCATAATTACAGAAGTATCGAAAATAAAAAAAAACGACACAAAAATTTAACAAGGTTCGGTTAATGATGTCTACGTCCTCGGACAAGAGCTGAGTGAGAATTTTAATATGAAGAAAATGATATAGATGGAATCACTTACAACAAAGTTTTATTTTCTTATCAAAATACATCTATACGGCCCAAGCCCTTTGTTTCTAACACAGATTTTTGTTTTTCTCCAATTCAAGTCGCATCGTGAGCTTATTGGATTAGGCCGCCATTTGGATCGACTAAATTTCAAGACAAAATAACAACAGATCTGAAATTAATACAAGAATCTTATCATTAAGATAAATTATTAATTTCTGTAGTAAAGGGATTGTATATTAAGTTAAATACAATTTTATGTAATTATATTTATATTATTTTAATTAATAATATATCTAATCATAACTACGATCCAAATCCTCAATACAATTTTGTCAATAATTAATTATAGTCGCATTTCATACAATTAAACCTATATTAAATATTTTTCCTAATTTGAAAAGGATTTTAAATTACAATTCAAATTAAATTATTGTCAATTATTAAAAAATCTAATCGGTTCAGTCTGTTTAATTGTCAAAACTTTGAACCTTCCAATTTTCTGGTTCAGTTTTTAACTTTTCGGTTTGATTTATTTTAATCATTTTGTTGTTAAAAACTCATCAATTTATTAATTAATCGTTTAATTTAAGCCCTTTGGGTTTGAAACTTGTACAGGTTCATTCTACCTTGTGTTAAATAATAAGTGGGTGGTAGGATTTGAACTCACGATTACTTGATTACAAAGGCTCTGATATTATGTTAAGTAACCGTTTTACTACAATAACTTAAGTTATCGTATGAAGTCAACTTAATTAGTTTTATATATTCATTAAGAGAAGTAATTGTCCAGAGACCATTCTAATGTCTTAACAGAAAAATAAAAAGAGCAAACCTGGCATTTTAGATTTGACAGCTCTAAGAAAAAGGGTTACTTCCAAGCTCCAAAATTGTATTAGCTGAAACGTAAGAAACTCGTATTGATGACTACAAGGCTTAGTAACAGAGTTTTGGTATGTTGTAAGAGTTTTAGCCGAAATGCAAGTGTATAATTGACAAGTCTATACAACAAAACTGTTTCATAAAATCCAAACTCGTTTGATCATAGGTAAGCTTCCTGTTAATGTTACTGAGATACAAGTGTGTGTGTGTTCATATATCCTGACCTACAGGTTGTCTCTACATTGTTCACTATAAATATACAGACACTTGTATCTGTATATCAAATCCTATAATTAGCAAGCAAACGTCTTACTTCTTCAAGCCCTTTTCACCAGAAGATGATGCAACCAGAAATGGACGAGTCCTCTTGGACATTTTACAATCCCATAGACTCTAGTTTTGATCAAATCGGCTTCTATGGCGTGGGGTTAGGCGACTCTGGTGATGATTTATGTGAAATCCCGACGACACTCACTGAGCAAGATGATATCTATGATTTTGAAAGGAACCCGTTCTTCTCCGACATGTTCTCCGACGGGTTGGCTCGGTCTCCATCGTGTAACGATAATGTATGGATCCCTTTTCCGGCGCAGGATTATGCACTGGACCATGAAATCGAATCTTACTTCAGCGAACCTGTGGAGATAGTGCAGGGTAGTGGAAGTGAGGGACAGGATTTATGGAGTCCAAGCTCATCAATAAAATCAAATGAAGCTTCCGTGGAGTTAACAGCATCTTCTCTAGTCTTACCATGTGCAGGTTTTGAACTGGATAACCAAATAAGTATTCTCCATCTTCTCAAAGCTTACGGTGAAGCCATGGAGGACGGCCAGAGAGAGCTCGCCGATATTATCATACGCCGTGTGAGTGAAAAGGCTAGTCCTGCTGGCGCAACCCTAGAGCGTCTTGCTTTTAACCTGTCCCAAGATCTTGGAAAACAAGCAGATTATCTGAAACAAGAGTCTTCCAAGAACTTCGAGACAGCTTTCCAAACGTTTTACCAGATTTTCCCGTACGGTAGGTTTGCTCATTTCGCAGCAAACTCAGCTATTCTTGAAGCTATGCCGGTTGATGCGGAGACGATACACATAGTCGACTTCGATATGGGTGAAGGCATACAATGGCCGCCGATGATAGAGGCCTTGTCCCGGAAACAAAAGGAGGTGAGGTTGACTTCGGTAAAAATTGGGAAGGAACTAGACTGTGAGTGGACTCCATTGATGTGGAGCTTCGAGGAGGCACAAAGACGACTCCATGATCATGCAAGACACTATGGTGTAAAGCTGAAGGTGGAAGAGATGCAGCTTGAAGAGATGGTCACCGAGATCAAGAAAGCAATAAAAGAAGATGGTAAAAAAGAATGGTTAACCTTCAATTGCATGGTGGGTCTTCCACATATGGGAAGAGTAAGGAATGGAATGCTCGTTAAACAGTTTCTGAGAATAGCTAAGGAATTGACAGGAGCGGCTGGTTTTGCTTCTGATAACACCAACGGAGGTATAATCACTTTCGCCACAGGACATGTCATGAAGAACCTGAGAGATGGTTCAGGATTTGGGTCGTTCATGGAAACTTCCATAGCTCATTACAGGGCGTTGCTTGAGTCGATCGAATCGAACTTTGGAGCTAGTTTAGAGGCAAGAATGATGTTGGAGTGCCTGTTTGTAGCACCTTATATCTCTTCTCGTTCTTGGTCACAGAAATGGGATGAGGTTAAGGAAGATTGGCAGTTTCAGGTTGCAGATGGATTGGGAACGTGGAGAGTGAGCAAAGAGAGATTGGAAGAAGCAAGAGAAATGGTGAAACTGAACCAAAACTCGTATGAAGTGAAGCTTGGAGCAGAAAACCAGGATAACCAGATAATTCTGGAGTGGAAAGGAACTCCATTGTTAAGAGTTTCTACATGGATAAACTGATTAACAGTGGGTTGGATTGGGTTAGGAATAGGAAAATAATTAATCGAGTTCGAGCTTGACACGAGGCCTGAACCAGTTTGAGACTTGCAAAACTACAGTCAGATTTAGATCTTCCGAAACCTGATAATGTTTGAATCAAGCCTAATTTTTTATTTAAAATTTGAAAATGACTTCCTTTTATCAATAATTGCTTAGTAATTATTAATAATCGAAGCAAATGAGATCTTCTTCTTCTTCTTCTTTGTTGGGTTTTCTGTTACATTTATTTATTTATTTATTTATTTTTATTTTCATTCATTTATGTTAATTATTTAGAATCGGTCTCTCTGCTAATTAAGGATAAGACTATATGAAAACTAATAGACTTCTTAGATCCTATATCTCAGCTAGATTTCTGTAGGGTGTTGTTGTTGTTGTTATTGACGCTGATGATGAGGTATTATACCCTCATATTTGCAATATAATAAACATGTTGGATCATTTTATAAATAGAGAGAAAAAAGAATATGCTGTTAAAATGAATTACACTATTAAGATTAGTTAATAATTATAAAATACAAAAATTATGAATAATTAAGAATAACAAATTGTTACAATTTTTTAATTTAAAAATTTGTTAAAATTTATGTATAAAGTCAATAAATTAGCTTAGGTTTAAATTTGATTATTCAAATTGAATAAATTTTAAATTTATATTCAGATATAATAATTTTCAAATTTTGTTATTAAAAAGTTAATAGTTCAGATGTAATAATTTTTCTTGAATCAAAATTTTTAATTTTTTCCTATGTCCTAATGAATAAGATTAAAAACTGGGTTTTTTAAAAAAATTACTAAATTTAAATTTAAATTTAAATTAGACTATACTCAAATTATTTCAAATTTTTTACTTATTTGAAATAATGTTAACTCGTTTGAGGGAAGGTTGTATATAGATCTCTCTAAACTCTACACGTTAGTGAAATTTATATTAATTGTTGTTATTGTTGTTAACGAGTGAATATTAACTCATTTGTTAAATCAAATATAGGCTTTTTTAATTTGAGTTTAATAAAAAACTTAAAAAAAACACTTTATTTTCACTTGAAACAATATCTTATAAAGGAAATTTGGACTTTAACCTAAAATTCAACTTGGACTTGACCATTTAAGACTAATTTAACATCTATAACAAAAAGGCAAAATTAGGTATATTGAATAAAATGTTCTTCATTTAGCCCTTACGGCGTCGTTTGGGGCTATCAATTTCAATTCAGGTACTTTCCCTCCATAATCAAGCAAATCCCTAGACGACCACTTCCGGTTGTTTACGAAAAAGGGAGATTTGTCCGGAAAAATCGACGCGGAGAAGATCATCTCGTACAGCGACGATCTGGTCGCGGTATTGAAGCAGAAAAGGGACATTAACAACTTGACCCATTGCTTGGAACAGTGCGAGGTACTTAGATCCTCTTGTAACACCGAGTCCGATGATGTCCTAACGATGCTCCGAGGTCTGTTTCTTTTCATTTCGAAACCTGACATGTTATGGGCAAGTTTTGTTTCTTCGTGATGTATTTCGATCTTGCTATAGATCTCGTAAAGTTTAACTCTTTTGGGCTGAGGAGTTAATGTGGTGGGCAGGTTATGAGAAAAAGTTAGATGAATGCAAGCAGAAAACAGAGAAGGCAAAATTTGAGATTTCTGCAGATGATGAACTTGAGCTTCTTCAGAAGGAATTGGAGAGAGAGATTGAGAAGGAAAGAGTTTTAATGCAGGAGCTAAGATATGTGTATGTTTATTGTTGTTGGGGTTTTGGTTTTTGAAGTGGTTATTGATTGGATGACCAATTTCTTGCTTTACATGAACACATTCATCAACAATGAGGTCAATAATTTGGAAGGACAGAGGATTTATGTTGAAGAACAAAGGCAACATATAAAGAAACTTGAACAAGAGGAGCTGAGATTTCAGTGAGTAGATAAGTCTCTCCATATTATATTCAAGTTACATTTTCATATTTTTCTGTCAAAGCCATGTCGATTTGATGTTTCGGCTGAATTGCTTCGGGTTGTTCGGGCCTGGATAGATCGCTTGCCATCCCTAGTTGCCATTTATCAGCAACATGAATTGTTTTTCTTTGACCTTGCAGGAGGAAGCTGTCAATGTATGCATCTGTTGCTAATGTGATTCCTAACTTGGATGATCACTCTAAAGTGTCAGGCTGTATCCTCTTTTACCTGTTTTCAGAACTCAATTCAGTCATTGCCGTAGCATATAATTGTTCAGATACGAACGCATTTTAGTTTACTTACATTAAATCACAGATGTGGTAGATAGGGATAAAAAGAGGGTTGAGGTGTTTGAATTCGACCCATCAGAGATGAATGCTTTCGATACATGTCAGAGCATTTGGAAGTTGATAAATCTGCGGTAGATGATTGAACTTTCTCCTGGAATTATTTTGTAATTTAGACCTTGCTACCATTTTGTTGTTGAGGAATGATGACGGCCTATAAAAAGCATATGTTTCTGTCACATATCTTACTTCATGATATTGTCAATCCATAAACATTCACCTCATTGGTTCTTGTGTCTTTTGTTCAGTTTTGATTCGTTGTGGAGTTTAAATTCTATTGAAAATTTGTAAGTGGACTTATTCCATATCGATAAGAAATATAAAAACTGAATTATACACAAAAATAAGATTTATAATCTACGATGTTAAAGTTTTGAATTGAGATATAATACTTTTATGTAAATGAGTTGGCTTGAACCTAGTTGAATTTATGCAATTATGACCTTTACAATGTAGGGAACAGATCATTAGAGTGCCTCCACTGAACATGTGCAAGTTTAACCAACCGAAATAGTAGCAGCAGTATCTGGTTATGATATATATACAGAGTTTCACCAGCATGTCTACTTCTTGATGCTAAGATTACAACTCCTGTACTATTACTCAAAATTCATGTTGGAAGGAGAAGATTCCTGCAATAGACTGTTAGATGCCTGCTTTAGTTATCAATGCAAAAATTCCATATCCATGTTGTTGATTGATACATCCTTCTCCACTGCTTCATCACATGAAAGGGTAATGCTGCTTTTTTCTCTGAACAGAACACCTGCATGACTGAAACGTGTTGGATAACGACAACAGACACCAAGAGAAATCAACAAAATGGTGCAAATGGCCACCAGAAATGAAAAGCTTGCAGCCAAAACAGTGAAGATAAGAGACAAGAAAACCAATAGTTCAGATTTCTTTTCCTCCGATTCTTGTTTGTGAAGAGGTTCTAAATTATTTGGCTACAAATTTTCGCCACTTATCCTTGAGATCAACTGGTGTTCGAGTTGAATGAAAAATATGACGACCAAATTCCAAAATCTTCCTCCATGGAATATTTTTGTTCACTTCAGTTGAGTACATGCGCACTCCTTCCTGCAAGAGGGGAAAAGAAGTTGATAGATAATGCTGATCATGGAACTTGCCCATCCTGAAGTTAATATTAATTATCAATGATCATGGTTCTACAAATTGCATAAAAATACTGACTTTTTAGTTGAAGCAAAGTTGCCCAAAAATCCATATGAAAAGAAAAAGGAAAATGCAAGCAAACTTTTCAGAATGTAAAATAGCAACTTGGCTGCTGAAATGAACTGTAACAAAACAGAGGTCATCAACATGCCTCTTTCTTTCGCAAGCTTTACAATCTCTTTTAAGTCATACACTAGTAGACTTCTTTATTAAAGATAAGAAGGTATGTTGTATGTCTTAACTATCAAAAAGTACTACGCTTTGGGAAATAACAAAGGTTGAAGATGCTCCGTTATGTACTAACCATCAACAAAACAACAGGTACTGTTAGTTTGGGACAAAAGTGAATGTGCCAGTTATAAGATCAAATACTTCCTTTCTTTAAAAACCGCATGCCATTCTCACTCCAAGGTTCCCACAGCTACAGCTAATGTTTGTTCAACTTTTCCAAATTTCAGTACTTGAATAAGTGCAAAAAATGAAAGAACCTTATCCAGTTTTCTCATTAATTTCAAAGATCAAACATGTTTGGGAGACAACTAAGTGATCAATACCCTTAGCATATCTTCCTCTTCGGGTGTCCAAAACATTCTTTTACGCTTTTCATGATCAAATTGCAGGTTTGTGCTGCAAAAAGAGGAGTAAAAGGATTAGCTTTTACTCATTAACATGATGTCATTTCAAAAACAAAATTAAAAGAGACAGGAATACTCACAATCCCTCGGCAGATTTTTGGCACTCTCTCGATTCCTTTGACGATTTAACTTTATATTCATTAACATTGTTTTCATTCAAAATGGTGGTGACTGATTCAGGGAATACTTCTTTCCGTGAGTTGGTATCACAATGTCGTGGTGTCTTCTTTCTACATACTTGTTTGAAACGTTTCTGTCGTAGTATAATTGCCTTGGTATCTGAATCAGCCGTTTTATTCACTTTTTGTGCAGGAACTTCATCCCTAGGTGCACAATCTGCTCCAGTAAATAGCATCATAGCTTCTGGCACATCCTGATTCGTTTGTTCTTCTTCCACCCTCTGGACTAGGCTCTCTTGAGGTCCTTCTACAGCATCAGAATTGTCTTTTGATGATCTATGAGTTGCATCAGTGACTGTACAATATTCTTCTACACCTTGAGCATTAGAAGTTTCCACTTGATGCCCATCTTCCATAATTCCATCTTGATCATCATTGAGTTCTTCATTCTTCTCACACTCCATCCCTTCATCATGTTCTAAAGTTTCAACCTCATTAAGATCACATACATTGCCACCATTTCCATTTTCTTTGCTCATGGCTGAAGTAACACCTCCTGTCTTCTCTTCTTGAACATGAAGCACGATGCCTCCAACCTTAACTCTAGGAGCTAAAGGGTCCACGTGATCTTCAACCACAATCTCAACCTCATCACAATTGGCCACCTTAGCACTTTCCTTTGGCTGCGTATGTACTTCCTTCCCCAGCACAAACTCCTCATCTACCCCATCATCTGCCAAATCATTATGCTTCTCTCGAACTTTACCATTCACTTTCAAATCTATAAAATCTAAAAGAGCTCTCTTTTTCAGAAATGCCCTTTTCTTCAATCGGATGGCAGTTGTCAATTGCTGCTTGAACCAACAAAAGGGACAGTAAAACTTCCCCATCTGATCAAAATTCGGCTCAAAGTTCATACATTCTTTATGATAAGCCATCAAGCAACCAACCCCACCACAAACAAACAATTCACCAGCTTTATAACACTCCACACAAGAATCATTTTCCAACCATTCACTATCTACACCATCTAAATCACACTCCTCTCCAAGAAAAGAGTTTCTCCCAACACCAAAACCAGGACCATCATCGTCATCATTTAACTCAAACCTATCCATCCTAAGTCTCCGCATTAAAATCATCATTTGCATAGAACCATCGGTACCCAGTAAAAAGACTTCATAAAAGCATTTCAAAATCTATGGAAAATAACAAACATAACACGAAAGCTTAAAAATGTATTTCGTGACATACAGTAGGCGAAACCGGATTCTCTTGTAGCGATCTGGGGTTGGACAATCGCGCGCCTAGCAGATTTTTGTCCGGATCCTGCAAAAACGACGACATTCCTCGACTGAATTAGGGATAATTTGTTTCTTTTGTTAGCAAGCTCCCCAATTGAGAGAAGAAAAGGTAAAAATGTAAAATTATAAGAAGCCATGGGCTTATAAGGTTGTTTCAAAGAAATGGTCGGCTCGAGCTCGATCTAGGGCCGGGCTGATTTACAAAGTTCTAGCCTTTTTAAGATAAGAAGTTTGTTACTGCTTTCTGGAACTTGTTCTTGAGATCGTACATTAACTTGGGTCATTCGGAACTCTGCAAAAGGTATGCCTAATGTAATACTTTATGAAGCTACATTTTTCCCTACTATCCACTTCTTATGGAGGAATCTCTCATGGTAGTATCTGTAATGTAGAGAGTTTGACTTGAACTCATTGTAATGTTGATATGTAAAGAAAAAAAATTAAATCTTGCTTCTCCGCTACAGTTAGCTGCTGAAATATTAGTGCAGATCATGTCCTGAAGCCTTTAAATGTTCACTGGACACCATTTTCATTATAACTCTCACATGGATTGCTATAAAGCCCGAGTTTTGGAACGAAATTCTGTTTTCGATATCGGAATCGAATCCACCTTCAAATACCAAGAATCAGAAGTAGCTGCATGGTTTTAATTGCTCAAGTTCTAGCCACACATGAAACACAAGCTTCCCTCAAATGAACTACTATAAAGAAGAACAGAGTAGGTTCTTGGAACCTGAAGAACAAACTGTTCAGGACATATCAAACCAAGGAGATTACAACAAACCAGCAGGACCACTATAGCTTATAACACTGGTGTCTTGAACTTGCCAGAAACCTTGATATCGACACGGTTGATTCGTCGAGTCTATTGTACACAAATTCGGTTAATGGCTACGACATTGCGAGTACCAATTATGTTAAAGAAGTTGGTTTTTCTGCATAGCAAACTTGATGAATATAAATCTGATCATCTTTCTCCAGTGATTCGTTTTCCAGAGGAAGCGATCTGCAGGCCTCAGGTACTTGAGTTCCTTTGTAAGCTTTGCAGATATAGCTTGCAAAATTCTCATAGTCCTGCATCCGTGAAAATGGGGTTGGATTTTGAAGGAAAGATGAACACAGTAAAGGCTAATGATCATAGTCTAACCTCTTGGAGTGGATGATTGTTCACCACCACCCATGGCACGAATCTATGTGTAGGATTAAGCTGGGCAGTTTCGTCGGAGTACTTTTTCTCAAGCTGTGTGTGATCGAATAGCAAATCAAAAGGGAAAAGATCGTTTCGTATCGATTAGATTAGTGCATAGGATGAGAAAATTAACCTCGTTTCCATGTCCATTAGTGTAGCAATCTATTGGTTGTTTAGCCATTTCATTCATCCCAAAACAGCTAACCCAGTTGGTGAGTTTGTTCTCCAAAGACAGTCTCTCAATGCAGTGTATGATTCTGAAATGTTGCATCTGCATCAGGAAAAAGGGAAAATTATGCAGAATGAACACTAAAAACCGGTTTAAGATCAAACCAAAACATCGTTTGGATCATGTCTTTTCAACATTTTAAGGATCAAACATCAGAAAATTGCAGAATTTACTTACAACATCAGGATAGGTTTGTATAGTGCAAGCTTCAATAGCATTAAACAAGCATTCATTTGGTCCATGCTGTGGAAGATCAAGAGATTTTGCAGTAAGAAACCAAATAAAGAGCAACAGTTCGATCAGATTTAAAGGCTGGCTCAATTTTTGTTAGATCATGAAGCAATCCAGATAAGGAAGGCAGAAACCTGACAGACGAAGGAACCATCAGAGTTGAGAAAAGCATTTCCCCATGGGATCAGCCTGAGATTGACAATGGAGAAGAGCCCTTTATCAAACACCTTCACCAGATGGTTGACGATGAAATTTGCACAATATGGGCAAAGAGTCTCGTAGTACAGAGACAAGGTGACATTTTCAGAGGCTGAAGATGGTATTAAAGAAAAGGCCACCATTGAAGTGCAGAGAAGGACATTGAGACATGGTCGAAGACCACTGAAGGAAGCCATGACCAAGCTGAAAAGGCATGAAAGTTGAGAGTACTCGGAAGTTAGGAGTTGAAACACTTTTTTTTTAATATTTATTGTAAAAAATTTTAACTTATTCAACTTTTCCTGTTTTTTCTCCACTTTCTGAGTCACGGACATTGTTGTCTTTCTCTCTTGAGTCTTTTTCAAAGACTTGTAATCATTTCCCTGTGCTTTAAGCTTTCTTTTTCAAATGGTGGATTGGCAGAAAACGCTTGTTGTTATGCAAACTTAGAACAGTGAGGTCACATCTGAAGACCCTTGTTCTTGGTCTTCTGTTCATCATCACTTAGATCAGAATCTCAAAAAAAAAAAGGAAAATGGGTCCAAATCACTACTTGGAAGAACAGTAAAGGGTCCTCTCAAAATGCCTTATCTCAGAAGGATTCACTTCCTTCTACTTTCCACGTGAGAAAAGGAAACTAACGAACATTCAGACAATACATGTGAAGTGTATTTTGTTTCTGATAGTTCAGAGACACGTGTTCATCACTGAAATCTCTGCGGCTCTAGTTTCTGACAGACTGTAAGTTGGTTGTAAAAGTAAAACAAGAGATTCATGTGCTGGATTCAGAGAACTTAGGAGCTGAAACCGTTCGATCGTTAATGAGTTACCTGAAATGCATGAGATCTTCACTTGGGAGACAATATATACACTTGCTAACTAGGCTTTCCGAGGAAAAGTTGGAGGCTGAAACTCGATGTCGGTTGGAATCTTTTCTGCTCAACCAATCTGAACTACTTAAACTTTGACACTGTTTTTTAGGCCCACCAATGTTTTCAAAAGGGTATTAAAACTAAATCAAAACGTAAGATGCAGGTAAATTGATAAAAGATTCTTTTAATTTAAGTGAAGTCACGGGTTTAAATTATTTTTATGTATGCAACTATTTAAAATTTGGAGTCAAAGTTTTGTCTCCTGTAAGGAACCTACCAAGCTCAAGCGAGAATTAATCTGGATGTGAATAACTTAAAAGTATCTTCCAAAGTTAGAACTCTCCTAGGAGGCAACCATAAAAAAAATCAATAACATAAAAATTTTAAAATTTAAATTAAAAATTAAATAAAATTGAAGAATTTAAAAATAATTGATTTTATTTATTAAAATTTCAACCAATTACATCATCATAAATTAATTAAAGATTTAATAAAATTAAAGAATTTAAAAAATAATTGACTTTATTTATTTAAAAATTTAAAGTTTAATTAAAAAATAAGATCGATAAATAAGCATTTATTTATTTATTTATATTTATAAAAATTAAATTATTAATTTTTAACAAAAAATTATTAAATTAAATAAACTGAAAAATTAAAAATCGAACTAAAAAATACATCGAACAATTTAATTTTTTAAACATCGGGTGAAACAACAAATGAAGGCAAGATGAAATATCACTTTTGCAATTTCCTAATAAATAGTAAGTTTTAGTAAATCTTAAGATAAATTATATGTTAAAGCTTAATTTTTATTTTATAATATTAAATAGAAATATTAAACATTAGTCAAATATTAAAATTTTAATTTGTTTTAGCTATTTTATTTGTTTTTCTTATTTATGAAAGAAAATTATTTTATGAAATTAATTAATTAATATTTATTATTATTATCACATAAAAATATTTTATAAAAATAATATTTTGTTATTTATGATGGCGAATAATTAATTACAATTTTTTTTACTTATCATATTACCTTAATTAACTTTGAGGTTTGGACTTTGGAGGTATCCTTTTTATGGGCCTAACAATACCTTTATCTTAGACTCAGGCTTAAAAGATAAGTATCAGACTTTTGACCCGGGCCCATAAACCACGAACCTTAGTGGACCCATTGCCGAACCTTAGCTTCTTCGCGGTTTGAGACAAAGCATCGTCTTCCTCGTAAACAATCCTCCGTTCTCAGCTTGACCCTCCTTTAGGTTCTGTTTCTCGTCATAACCAAATCCTTAAACCCGACAAGTCCTGTGCAATGGCTTCACTTAACTTCAATTTCTTCGAAAACTGGTTCAAGAAACCTCCGAACCCACTCCCACCTATCAACCTCCTCTCTTTTACCGACTCTTTCTCGCACCAATCTTCTCTGAACTTTGCTTCAATCAGCTCCTCCATTAACGGTTCAAATGGAACCAAAAGGCCCGACCCAGAACCAGAAAAACCTGGTCATTATGAAAAAATGGTGGAACGGTTCTTCTGGGAACAAGAGAACCTGCCTGATTACCGTCACACGCCTGAAGTTGAAGAGATTCTGAACGAAGACCCACTCTTCGAAAAGAAAGAGAACCCAACAGAGGAAGAAATCAAAGAGAACAAGAGATGGTGGAATGAGTTTCGAGCGAGCCCTGTGGTTCAGTTCATGGCGAGAGCTGTTGAAATCGCAGACAAGATTAACGAGATTGAGCTGAAAGCAAACTCCATTCCGTACAGATGGGAAGATAGGAAGATATGGCAGGCGGTGCCCCACGTCAACGGACCCGACGGCCGGCCAATGCCGAGAAAGGCGATAAAGACGAGGAAAGAGAGTGATGATAAGTTCTGGGATTTTGCAAGACAGTTCTTTTTTGGACTTTGGGGTTTTAGACAGAGACCGTACCCACCTGGTCGGCCTATTGATGTTGCTCAAGCTATTGGCTACAAACGGCTCGAGAAGCGATACTACGACTGTGAGTTGCTTTCCTGAAGTTTCTGTAACCTATCTCATACTTCTTATCATGGAAAGATTAGATGTTTGGTTAAGGAAAATGTGTTAGTTTTATGGATAAAGCTTGTGAATGTGTGCTAAGTGCTAGCATTTCATGCTTGGAAACTCTAGAATTAGTTCTTTGGTTGGATGATGAATTGCTTATTGTACTGATCTTAGTGGTAGTAGTTACGCACTGATGTTCTTCTTTATTATGGTTGTAGTCATTATGAGAAGTGGTGGGTTTTACTATAAGGATCGTCTGGGGCGAACTCGAGGGCCGATGGAGCTAATACAGCTTAAAACTGCGTGGGGTGGTGGAATCATTGATAAGGATACTTTCGTATGGATGGAGGACATGGATGAATGGGCACCGATACATATGATTTACGGCATGGAACGTGCAATTGCTACCTGGGAAGGTTCGTCAGCTTCAATTTTCTTTATGATAGATAGTGAATTGGGCATCTAAAAACAACTATTTTCATAGATAGTGAACTGGGCATCTAAAACAACAATCTGCATCTGAAGATGTCCTACAGAAGTGTTATTTCTTGTATTTATTCAAAAGATTGTGACCCTTTCGAGGTTCCCCCGTGAATGTACAGTGGCCAACTAATACGAGCCTTAACGGATAAACTTCTCGAGTTTTAAAAGGTTGCTGCTTGCTTGGACATTAGGAAATAGCATAAACAGAACTAAGCTAAATCATGTGTGACCCTGCTTGTTAATGAATTGATAGAGCAGGAACAACTATGCCAGCTAATGCAGATTTCAAGCGCCTACAGACCAAAAGTGCTAGCTTGGTTAGAACCTCATTAAAAGTAGAGAACTGAGATTGTCTCGGAAACATAACGGTCTAACCTGTAGCTGAAGCTTGGTTGTTTCATCAATATCTGAAAAGCGTCACCATATGGTATTAGTGATGTTGTCAAGGAATCACGCTAATTGAATACAAACTTCTTTACATTTATATTTGATTAGGGAGATTTTGGATGTTGAAAGAATTTTCTTGCATACCATTGAATATGAAGTTTTGTATCACTCTTAGCTGAGTGAGTTACACATAGGAATTTGTAAAGCATCAACTTTGGGATTGCAGTGAATTGACACAGTTTATTGCCTTGGGCCTCAGTTAGACTTGGCGCTGCAGCGACGGAATTTCTTCATAAACTGCAGAAAGGTATACCTCCTTGGGTTCCTCTCAAGGGGCGTGAGCAGAAAACTTACAAGCAAATGCAACAGGAGGCCATCGAGAGCAAAAGACGTGACTTAGCTGTTTTGGAAGCTAATGATGGTGTTTGGCCAGGAGTTAGAATTCCAAGTTATGCTCTATTTCTGTGGGCAAGTGGCTCTGAATTGACTAATCTCATTGAAGAGGATCACATGCCAAACAAATATATCCCAAAAGATCTCAGGTACTATGACACTTGGTTTTGATACTAGATGGCTAAGTGGTCCCCTGTAGGTGAAGCATTTTTATTCCCTCGGAACTTAATGCATGTTCACTGATTCTTTTCCTGTATTATTTCTCTGTTTTCTGGTTTTAGACGCGAATTAGCTAAGATTATACCTGGCTTGAGGCCATGGGAGGTTTTGAGCATTGAGCAAGCAATGGATCAAATCACATACGGTGGACAATGGTATCGTGAACCTCTTGGTTCATACACGACAGGCCCTCCGTACATCCAGCATTGGAACAAGGATGTTTTGGTATTGTGTTGCTTCCAACAATATAAATTTTCTATTTAAGTTTCTTGCTTTCTGGTTTTAGGCTATTAAATCCATTAGTAGGCAGATTTTTCACGTTTTATATGTCTGATGCTCAAACAAATCTCCACTTTGATGACTTCTGTTTCTTGAGAAGATTGCTTTACATTTTTATGCTAGTCCTTCAACATATTACATGTCACTGTTTAGACTTTTTGCGGTATCTAGTAATTCTTTGATTTATGTACTCACTGGAACTTCCGTCTCCAGCACATGTTTCGGATTTTTCACAATCTGAGCACACAAGTGTACAACAAGCTTCAGAAGACGGTTCCTGGTTTCAGTGTCATAATGGAGAAAGTCCAGGCTGAAGCCAAGGAAAGGGATGCCAGACGTAGACAGAAAAGAGAGGAAAAAAAGAAAGCTGAGGAGGAGAAGAACTTGTACAATCGAATCAAAATTGGCCGACGGTATTACTGAGTCGGGACTTGACTATCTAAGGCAGATTTCACTCAAGTCAGATCTCCAGATATCGAATCAAGAACGGCTGACAGTATTACTGAGTCAGGACTTGACTATCTAAAGCAGATTTCACTCAAATCAGATCTCCATATATGCCTTAAGCCACCTTTGAGTTTTACGGATGGTGTATACTTCTACTGCTCTTTGATCTTTAGTCGGATAGTTCTTGATTCAGAGCTATGTACTTGATTATGGATTATGTTTGAATTGGTTGAGAAGTTCACCTCTATATTGACAAGATTCGAACTTTTTCTTGTTCTGCTATGTCTTATAAGGTGTCTGTGCGTGTTCAGGTGCCCCAAACTTCCAATTTTTGATTTTTATTGAGTTGCACTTAGAGCTTGGGCCTTACATTATTCGCAGATCCGAGCTCAGTCAGAAGTCTGATCGGGCTTATCTGAAAAGTTCAAGTCTGATCAGATTTCAGGCCGATCTAAAATATGTTAATCCGTCGGGCGAGAAGAGGGATGTAAGTTGTATGAACTTGGGCTGTTCTTCAAAAGTTTCTGTTAACCTCAGATAGACAAAACCTACCGACCTTGTGGTAGAGTTAGGAGTATTAAGAAAAATAAACAACACAAATCCGATAATGGAATGGTAAATCTTTATTGATATATGAAAATGGAAGATTAAATAGAGTGTCTAGTAGAATATACAGCTAAAAGAAAACAATCGAATAGACCAGAGACTAAGGTATTGCTTCCTCCCAGCTAATAGCCGATAAGTTCCCAATAATACCAGATGCCCTTTTTCCTCCCTTATACTCTATATTTATAGTTTGTTATAGTTTGTTTTCCGTATCCGCTTCTGTCGGAGTTAGTTACTCTCTATTTTGGCTTTATCCTTCCTTCTACTATAAACTCGTATTACATTAGTAGGCTGGCCCACTGTGCCACCTGTAGCCGAAGATGGGCCTCCCTTATCAATACCGCCCCCCTGAAAACAGACCTTGTCCACAAGGTCGGAAGTAGGAAATTGCCCACGATAATCCACACAAGAGAGCCATGAGGC